>CM033471.1:188835918-189364205 GCA_019447015.1 Hymenochirus boettgeri
GACCTTTACAAAAATACTTCCATCAAAAACCACACAATTCTAAAGTGCAAACGTGACTAAAAGCAATATACCGTAAAACACCTCCTCTAGTGGGAGTTTATAACAGGTAAGTTTACCATACTCTTCTGGAGCCCCTACCAATCCCTCGGGGAAGCCTAAGGGTCCCGGGGCACACTGCTGTGTGTGATTGTGGTATTCTTTGTTTATCCTGAACAAAAGTGCCAGTGCAAGATGAAGAAATGGAAAACTGAGCATTAGTATCCTGTATCATCATCACCATGTAACTGATGGAAAAAGCAGTTGGTTTTTGTTCTGGTTTTTCTTTTTGTATTTGTTTTGACTGGAAAATGTAAAGGTTTTAGGTCCTTGTTTCTGCATTTCTTGCTAATATCTAGGCTGTTTTATCCATCATTGTCTGCTATGATGTATTATTGTATCAAAAGCTACTGTGCTGTAAGAATGTGATGCCTTGTTTGGCCAAGGCCCCACTTACCGTAAACACACAAGCATTTTTTTTTTTTACATTGGTTTTACCGTAAGCATTTTTTTTCTATTTGTATTGTAGAAACACACACACAAAAAACATGTTCTTATAATGGATTTGAAAAGTGTGGCCTAGTTCTGTTTGCCTTGTTTGTAGATTTGTAATTATTTTTTGTTTTGCTGAAATATTCAGATCCTAGCCCAAAACCACTTTCTGGCGTGGATATGCAATCTAAACCTAATGTCCCAGGTATGAAGGCTGCAGTGTTTTCGTACTAACGGTGTGCTGTGCCATGAAACAGAAATGTACTAAAACTATGTTTTTTATATGTTGATCCTGCTCTCGTTTGTGTTTTAAACTCTAATCTTGTACTGGCCTCACTGGATATCTTATCCAATTATCCAGCAAGCTAAACACCTCTGCATAATAACTTTCGGAATCACGGAATGATGTTGAAACTGTTTACTACACAAATGGTGTGAAACTGTAATGCAAAGAAATACAAACAATAATAAGTGCCTATACAGATGGAACTGACACAATTACAGATAGCTGTTATAGACATTTCCAATGACAATTGCCAAAACATTTGCATAAATGTTTGTTATATGAACATAGTTAAATAAATAAATAAGATTACTTACAGGGAATGCCTTCAAAGGGGTAGAAATAGACAATCTAACAATACACAGACAGACCTCTTGCTAGTACTGCTGAAACTACTTCCTGTTACCCAACAGTTCACATAAACAGGGTTTCCTAGTCCCTGTTATCCTGAGTTATATAACACTTGCAATTCTACTTATGAACACAGGAGGCCACCATTCAGACATGTAATGGCTGGCCATAACAAATCTCATTAAAAATAAAATGAGCAATAGAACTGTCTAAAGCGTTAAATGAAAACTAAGCCCTCCTGATATTAAAATATAAAGTCTTTGCATTATCTTAATAGTATTGGAGGTTTAATAGACATGGGTCCATCTAGCCCAAGCTTATTAGCCAACTGTTCCTGCAAAAATAAAAAACCCAGCTGAAAGGTTCTTAAAACTATTTCATGATTGCTATTACTACATCTACTGGAAGTTCCACAATTTAACTGTTCTCACTGTAATGAAACCTTTCCTAACCTGGAGATTAAATCTTTCTTCTAATCTTAAAGGATGTCCATGAGTCCTGATATTACCTATTAGTGATCAATGCACCAGAGTTAATTATATGGCTGATTAATATTTCTATAAAGTGATCATATCACAATCTTTCCCAGTAAACAGTCCTAACTTGTTTAATCTCTGCATAGACAATATCTTGCTAGCTCTAGCTGTTGCTGTCTGTCGCAGTTTGCAACCTAATTGACAGCACATGGTAACACGTGAAATGCGCAATCACAGTGCAGTGTGTTGGATGTGTTACTTTGTATCGCAAATGCAATTATGCCAGTGTAGCCTAGCCTTGAAAGCACTTTTTTTTCCAGTGTAGGTAACCTTTAAGGCTTTTTTTTTTTTTTTTTTAATTTGGTCTCTGTACTTTTGCCTCTTTGGTATTTTTGTATTTTTTTGTTTTACAATGTAAACTACAGAACCAAACCTAAAATGAAAACTGTAGAGCAATAATTAATGTGTAGGTTATGAAAAATTATTTGAAATCACAGCATTTACAGGAAGAGACCTGTTACTTCAGAAGCAGAAATTCTAATATGCCCCATCTCACACTTTCTGCACCATTTAAGGCTGGGTACACACCATCAGATATTTTCTGCCGACCGATCCGCAGCACTTTCGGTCAGTCGGCCGAAAATATCTGGTGTAGGGCGGCCAGCCGTGACCAGACCTCGATTGGACATGTCTGTAAATACTGATCGATTGTGCGGTTCCCTATTGGGACCGATCATTCAAACTTTTGGCCGCGGCCACTATTGCCGCAACCGACGGACATTTGTCCCGGCCGAGCACTCGTTTAGGTCAAATAGTCCGTTCGTGTGTACCCAGCCTAAGAGAATCAACAGAGAAAAGAAGGCGGGGGGGGAGGGTGAGATGTGTAAGCCGAGCAGTGTTTCAAGGTGAGCCTTTGCAGAACTTATAAGGAGGATGGGGGCAATTAGGAGCACTCACTAAATATTTATTGTTTGACAAAGCAAGCACAGATAAATATGCGAGTACCACCATTTTACTTGTCTCAAATTGTAGTTTCAGAAAATGTAAAGTTACTTGAGTATAGTGACCCTTTAAACACTGCTGTAAAGTCTAGCTCAAAATATCAATCATTTCAGTTTCTAGTTCCACAACTTCTGGTGTCTGTACTTAACCTACCCCCAAAACTCAATGTTAGAGTAATCTCCTTAAAAATACTTGTGTTATCAAAGTTTGTGTTGAGGGACATTTGCATTGAGACTTGGCTAGGTGTTTCAGGGATGTCATTGCACCACTAATGCTTTTTCATCTAACTACTATGAATTCAGTTGCTAAGCTATCGAACTAAACTGTAACAAAAAGATGCTTTAATTTGCTGTTCATTACATTGAAACTTTTTTTTTTTTGGCTAAAAAACGAAAACTTCATAATCAGGCCCCAAGCCTAAAATGAAGACTAAAGTACCTAGTCATAAATCTGTCCCAGTTGCTAGTACAACAGCCTCTTGTTCTAGTTCTGAACCTAAACTGGAAGCACCAGGTATGATGCCTGTATTATTCCTGCATTTTTCCACACTAACAAAGTTTTTGTGTTACTGAGCTTTGATGTAACAACAATTGATCCAATTGAGTGTTGGTTTTTATTTTTGATATATTGCATGAAATTTTTTTTTTAATGAATTATACAATGAAATCTAAAAACTGCAAAACCTATACCAAACCTCTTTATAATATCCTAATACTCCTTCCTCCTGTTCAAATATTGATATGAAAGCTACTTATTCAGGTGATACAAAGTTAGGACCTATAACTAGATTATCTTTCCAACAATGTTTATTTACTACTAGACTTTAAAGGACAACTCTCCCCTCATAAGAACATCTTTTGGAAAGAACTGCCTCTTTAAAATATGTTGATATATCATACTTTGTCCTATGAATTCATTACTGTATGTCTATGCTTCTGGGTGTCTCATGGAAACTGAGCAATTTAGAAATCTGTATTGAGCCTTTAATGGGCATGCTCAGAAGAGGCAGATAGGGGATTAACATTGTCATTGGCTGTGATGTCGACTGTCAAATCCATAACTGACAGTTGCTAACTGGAAGAACCAGGAAGCAGAAACATTGTGCAGGATATCAGGTTAGACTTATATATTTCAGATTTCAAACTATTACAGTTTTGGGGGGTGATTTACCTGTATGTAAGTTTTGATTTTAGGGCTGGACTTCCCTTTAAGCCTGTTACAATAAACGGGTGCTAGAAGCTCAGAGTGCCGCCTCCATGTCCCAAGGCCATAGCCTCCCTCCTCCATGTTCCAAGGCCAAATCAACCTGTGTAATCTTACTGCTGTGTTCTGCCTTGCTTGTTTCCTGTTTCTCGCTCTAGTGGTGAGTCCATAGGAACTGCAGTGACATACACATGGTAACACATAATTAGGGATTTTATATAGATATAGATTCCCCATTTAAAAAAAAAAAAGGCCCTGCCAGGAGCGGGAGCAACCAAATAATCCCTGCTGCACCCAGACACTAAACAATGACTTGGGAAGCCTCTACACACATTGTCTGCTGGACTGTTGGACAATTGCCTAATTTGTATGTAGCTTAAACATCAAGCCTCTGCTATAATGCCTGCAATATTATTTCTGCACGAACCATATGCTGTTGTGATTCGTTCCTCTAGTGTTTTCAATATAATGTTTTTTTTTTAACTTTTTTTTGTTAAAAATGAAAACTACTGCATTAGTCCCCAAGCCTAAAATGAAGACTAAAGAACCTAGTCCCAAATCTGTTGCACCCGTTGCTTGTACCCCATCCTCTTCTAGTTCTGAACCTAAACCTGAAGCACCAGGTATGATGCCTGCAGTATTATTTCCTCTCTAACCATATGTGTATGCTGTTACATGGTACTTACATGGATGCTTTCATCTAGTGTTTTGTGTTTAGTTGAAGCATTCCCACCTACTTTTGATTTTAATTAAAAAAAAAAATAAAGGGAACACTTGACCCAAAAGCCTAAAATGAAGACTAAAGAACCTAGTACCAAATCTGTTGTTCCAGTTGCTACAACCCCATCTTCTGGTTTTAATTCTAAACCTAATCCTGAAGCAATAGGTATATGCTAAAAATATGTTGTGCCAAATTACTGAATTCTACTGTTCCCAAGTGTTTAGTATTCAATTGCAGCATGATTTCTTTTCTTTTCTTTTGGTTTAAAGGGCATCTATAGTGGGAAGTTTTTTTTTTTTTTTTTTTTTCTGTGTTTTACAATTCCCCCCAACCCTCATAGTACCTTTTTTCTTTAGATTCCTCCTCTGTCCTGAGATATATAAGTTAGAAGTGAAGATTTCAATACACCTCCTGCTTGAGCTGTCAATCAAATCCCCTAACAGCATGCCGGTATAGTGTGTAGGCTTACACGGGATTTACAGCAAGTCTCCCACTGACTCCCAAGTCTCCCAAGAATAAGGCAGAATACAATAACCTTTTTTTATGTCTGGATTGGAGCAATGTATAAATTTCACTATAGATGCACTTTAATATGGAAACTTCTAAATCAGGCTCCAATCCTAAAATGAAAACTGCAGAACACAATCTCAAATTTGTCGATCTAGTTGCCAATATCCCTTTTTATGGTTCTAATGATAAACCTCAAGCCCCAGGTATGATGCCTGAAGTGTTTTTTTAAAGTAGCTATATATGGTGATTTCTTTAAGTGTCTTGTATTACTTTGAAGCATGTGTTTTGTTTTTTTTAAAAAAAAAACTTTTTTGGCTGTTAAAAATTGAATTTTCAGGATTGGGCCCTCAGCCTAAATTGAAGACTAAAGAATCCAGCCCAAAATCTGTGTCTCCTGTTGCTAGTACCCCTTCCTCTGGTTCTATTTCTGAACCTAAACCTCAAGGTATGATGCCTGTGGTGTTCTTTCACGCTACCCGTATTTTGTGCTGAAAGCTACTTTCATCTAGTGGTCTGTATTACACTGTAGCATTTTTTTTTCTCTCACTTATTTTGGTTAAATATGAATCAGAATCGGGCCCCAAGCCTAAAATTATGTGATTGCTTAAAATAAAATTTCTTAAAAGTCCGTGGAGTGCTCCTCTCTTCCACTATTGTATAATCCATTGGAAGCACCTGGGCCTAGAGGGTTAGTATACAGACGAGGGACGAGTGCACCCATTGATCCATATATTTATATATATCCCTTATCCCTTATATTATATAAATAAATTTATATTTTTACGGAGATTGCATTGAGTTTTTAGGAGCAACTAACTAGGCAGGGGTATATAGCATTATTACACATAGGAAAGGTCCATATGTATGTCTGTAATTAGCACTATTTAATTAAAATCACCATAAGAAATAACACCATACAAAGTATAGCACTACTACCTACTACTGAATTACAAAATAATTTATATAAAATTAATAAACTAAACTTACTTTACTGGACACCCCTAAGTTTGAATGGAAAACTCAAAATGATAGGTTAAAACACACCTCCAGGATTTCTACAGGGTCTCCAGGTAGACACTTAAAGGAAGTGGAATTTTAGCCAATTCTTCAGACTCTCACATTTATTCCCCCTCCCCTCTCCGTAGAAAGTAATGAGACAATCCAGTTTCTGTTTGCTAGACAGGAAGTGTCTGTTTATGATTAAATGACTTTGCATATCTCTGAAACTACCCAGCATTCTTAGAGAAATGGGCAGTTTTTACCCCAATATTAATATATTATAGGACAACTCCACCCTCATAAAAACATCTTTTAGAAAGAACAGCCTCTTTAAAATATGTTGATATATCATAGTTTGCATTACTGTATGCCTGCTATGCTTCTGGATGCCTCATGGAAACTGAGAAATTTAGAAACCTGTATTGAGCAGGTGCTGAGCCTGGGCATGCTCAGAAGAGGCAGACAGGGGATTAACATTCAGTCATTGGCTGTGATGTCAACTGTCAAATCAATAACTGACAGTTGCTAACTGGAAGAACCTGGAAGGGGAAACAGGACATTGTGCAGGATTTCAGGTTAAACTTATATATTTCAGATTTCAAACTATTACCGTTTTGGGGGGTGATTTACCTTTATGTATATTTTCATTTTAGGGCTGGACTTGCCCTTTAAACATGAGGCTGTCAGGTACCTTCAGTTATAAGAAGGCTCTACTTCATTTTATACCCTGTGGGGAGCTTTTAGCTCCTTTATCCAAACCTCTCCATAATTTGTCAAGCTAATCAGAATCCTGTGTTTGCTAACCCCATAGTGACTGTAAATCTGGAACTTGCTGTGGTAATTACCAATAAGTATGAACCTAGCATGTTATTCGGGATCCTGTATAGGGTCTCAGGATGTCCAATGGAGATGTTCAGATTGAATTGCACATTGTGGCAGGATTGCCTGGATCTGTGTTCAGATCTGCAGGTTAATACCATTTTGTCTGGATACATATAATACATGTGTCCCAACTGAGCATCTGCTTTGTGTGAGAGCCCTGCCAGGACAGATGACTGTTGCTCACAGTAACAGTGGCTGCAGCCAGCAGCGCATGTGACAGACTGATCATGTTGTCCCATAGGGACTACATGATTGCCCGTTATTTACTAACTGACCCATTTGTCTGATACGGATGACCGAACTCGGTTGCGGCTGGCCGCCCCACACCATCACATATTTCCAGCTGACTAATCCGTGGCACTATTGGTTCATTACTGGTGTTTACCCAGCCTTAAGGTTTGTACACACATGCGATCGCGGGTGCCAACCTGTGAGGTACGAACAGCCGATAATCGCGCCATGTATGGGCACTTTATTAGCTAAAATGGACATTCTGTTGATACACGGCATGAATATAATACGAAACGGCCGTTCGCACACGTCATGCGACTGCACCGGCGATCGCATGTGTGCATGAACCTTTAGACTTTATAGATTATAACTGCCAGGTAGGTGGTATTTGAAAGTGAGTGCAAATATGGTAAAGTTTATGACTCTAACAGGGAGATTCACCCAGAGGCACAAGCTCTCTGGGGAAATCTCCCGTACGGGATTTACCAGAGGCTGTGCGATTTTGGGTGAATCTCACCTGCACATAAGTATTTATCGCCAGCTATTAGTTGGTGTTTAATACTTACGTGTAAAGAGGCACGCAACCTCTGGTAAATTACTTTGAAACGGCCGCACGAGTGCCTCTTCTGGTACTCGTGCTGCTGCCACAAAGCGGGCATTAACGTTGCACCAACTAATCGACCCATATAATTCTTTCCTAATCCAATAGTCTAATAGCTATGGATGTAAGGGAAGGGCAGATGAATCACTTGCATGTTCAAACCCTTGGGTAGGGAGCGCTAAAGCATGACCGTGGGCTTTTAAGTCTGTAAGTCAGGAAAATGTCTTTATTCCAGGATGTAGGAAAACTAAGTTTTCCAGAATTCTGTGCAGTTAGGGAATGCTGGGAGTTGTAGTTTTAAACATGTGAAAAGTTCATTAAGAAGACACTAACTGCAAAACAGAGAGTGCTGGGAATTGTGGTTTTCAAACACGTAAAAGGTCACTAGTTAAACACGCCTGCTCTATACCATTAGGCTGTATTATATCTAGACACATGCCTTTGCCACAGGCAATAAATAAGATACTTTGCATGTCTCCACCTATTTCTTTTAAGTGAGAAATATGTGTTTATATGTTAGATTATTACGGCAATGCTATTATAATAACATGATTCTATGAGGTACCTTCTGTTATAAGAAGGCTCTATTTCATTTTATACTCTGTGTGGAGCTTTTAATTCCTCTATCCACACCTCTCCCTAACATGTATATTCAATCAGTATCCTGTGCTCCAAAGTCCTAACCCCATAGGTTATTTAAACTTGTTGTGGTAAATACTAATAAATATGAACCTTGCATGTTAATCAGGATACTGTATAGGATTTAAGGTGGCTATACATATATCCGATTTTACTTATCCAACCAAGCGCTCATGTAGTATTAGTTTGATCTTGCCAGAACCACCTTTCCCATTTTTCTATGCCACAGACAGGCGGTTCTTGCATGATCGGTCTAATGTCGCAGGAGCAATCGGTCGAGAAGTAAAATCGGATATATGTATGGGCTGCTTTTGATTGCCCAAAGGTGCTGTTTAGATTGCCTGGGTCAGTTCTCAGACCTGCAGGTTTATTCCACATAGACCCTCTATATTCTAGCTGGCAGGTAGCATAGGTAAGGGAGGATATAAGTGTGTGTTTGTTCATTTAATATGATGCGATTATTTGTTTTTTTTTTAGGACCTTCAGACTAATTTTATTATTGCCCCCCTGGATGTTTCCTGATGGTTCCTGTGAACACTGCAACTACACATAGCAAAACATACACACATTCATGTGATCACAGTAATGTATACTAAAACCCCTTTGTTTATAAAGTATGCCAGTGTGCAGATAATATGATATTGTATGGGGCCTAGGAATGTGCATCGATTATCTTTTCTATGTTTGTATAAATATTTGACCAGATCAGTAGCACTTCCACTAAATGTAGTTGTAAATTAGCCTAATTAGAGTGCTTCCACAATCTTTGTATTGTATGGTATAATATATATATATATACTCACGACTCACACTATCACAGGCTTTTTTTTGGGGCAGAATATTTAACTGAAACATCAAGCGCAGGCAATGTTTCGGTGCCTACCTAGGTTCCTTTTTCAAGCATAAATGGCTATGTACAACTATGTACATATCTAAGATACCCTGGTGGCACCCAGGCAGTTAAAGGGCTGGAGGAGTAAGGTGTGTGGCTGCGCACATAAATTTCTGCTTTTTATAAATTTATGTATATTTTCCTCCATCAGCATTTCGTACCTTAGATTATCGTGTCCATCATATGTTTCAGAACTGTCTGAGGATTAATTGGTCAGGTTTCTAGTTACCTTATCCCGATATAGAAACTTGTAAACATTTTATATTCATTACTTATCTTGCTATATTCTTTATTCTTCAATTTGATTACTTTTGGGACCAGTCTCTTTAATCCAGCTGAGATCTAGTGCCCATCTTTATATTCGTGGCCTTATATCTCCATATTTGTAGCCAGTCAGTATCCTTATTTCGCTCACAGATTATTAAACATTTACAATGTAACTTGTAGTCTGTCCACATTTAGTGGCAGACTCTTTTTAATCTCTAGTTACCGTATATACTCGAATATAAGCCGATCCGAGTACAAGTCGAGGTACCTATTTTTACCTAAACAATTAGTAAAAGTGATTGACTCGAGTATAAATCGAGGGTAGAAAAATGACCACTTTGGCACTTCAGGTGTTTGTAAACTACAACTCCCAGCATGCTTTAGCTGCTGGGAGTTGTAGCTTACAAACATCTGCAGTGGAACTGCAAACCCCCCCTACCCAACCTTCCCCTCCCTCCCTGCCAGTAAAAATAATAATAACTGAATAACTTCCTTAATATTAGTTTAATCATGATATTGTCCTGATTATACCCAATGTATACCCAGGCTTCCGATGTTATTGGTCTGCTCACTAAGGGGTTAAACAGAACTGTTTTTAAGTTAACTGAACTTAAAAACTGAAATACCGGCAACTTGCACTAACTTGTAAGAAAAATTCGGCTGCCACATCTCCCGATCGTCGCATCCACTGACGTCACTACTCCGGGTAGTAAGACAGACGCCGAGTAGTGACGTCAGTGGATGCGACGATCGGGAGATGCGGCAGCCGGATTCTTCTAACAAGTTAGTGACTGACCCGAGTCACTACTGACCCGAGTCGAGGTTCAGTTTTCAGGCAGTTTTTATAGCCTGAAAACCTCAAGTATATACGGTATCATCACACATAAGGCACAGTCACTTTGTATTTTATTGTTCTAGTTTATAGCACTTCATCTTAGATTTTATTGTAACTTATAGATTTTTTAGATATATAGCCACAGCATTATCTTTTATTCGGATTTTAATCCTGTAGCACTTAGACACTTTACAGTGTCAGTCCACATATTCTGCACATGAGCGGGTTAGTACACTCCGCTGTTCCGAGGGGCGTGGTTCAATCCCGCCCCTGTTTCTCATTTGTTCACACTACACATCACAAGGGAAGTGTGTCTGAGGGGTTCGTCTTAAGGAAGTGACGGGAGTATGATCAGATGTTCTGAAGACGGCCCGAATCCCAGGCGGAAACATGTAAACCTACACCAGTAAAGCGTGTTTGTTTATTCACAAGACTTGAGAGCACGTCCTTCATTTCATAGATATTGTATGTGTTCATGGTGACGGCACCCAGGCACTCATTCAAGTAAGGAGTGCTCTTCATCAGCTTTCTGATATAATATTTATAAAGAATATGTTTAAAAAATAAGATTTTACTACTATTACATTAAATACTGTGTCACCTGATGAAAGGGACAGTGTGTCCCTGAAACGTTGTGTTAATGTGATCCAATAAAGAAGCATATATTCACAGAAGAGTGCCCCTCTCACGACTTTTTATGCTTGTGCTATAGCTGTGGGTCCATGGTAGAGGACCAGAGAAGGGAGCACCTTTGAAGTTTGTGGCTAAACTGCCAAAAAGGAGTGCCTAGGCCCGAAACCCAGTTTGCAGTCTTATAAGTAGTAGTCAGCATGGATTTATGAGAAATAGATTGTGTCAGACTAACTTGCATGGTTTTTATAAATAAGTGAGAAATAATTTTTTTCCACTGGCATAGCAGTGGAGGTAGTATACTTTTTTTTAGATTTTGCTAAAGCTTTTGATACTGTGCCACATAGGCGACTAATGTATAAACTGAGGGATGTTGGCCTAGAATAAAACATTTTTGCATGGATAGAGAATTGGTTATTTGATTGTATACAGAGAGTAGTGGTCAATAGAGCTACATCTATGTGGGTCAAAGTTATAAGTGGGGTGTCTCAGGGTTCTGTACTGGGGCCATCTCTTTTTAATCTGTAAAGATGATTTAGAAGGGGGTATTGAGAGCAAGGTTTCTAAGTTTGTTGATGACACAAAACTAGTTAAAATCTTCAAATGATGTGCAATTGCACATCTAACTTCATACATCTCACTCCAGCACCTATACCCTTTCCATTGTAACTGTATGTAAGCTCTACGAGGCTGGGACCTCATAACCTCTTGTGTCAAAGCTCTACTACTTCTATTTATATAATTTATATATTTATGTACTGATCTATCTATTTATTTGTTCTTCATGTATGACTTTGTTGTATTTTGTTACTGTACAGAGCTGTGTCCCCAAGTGGAGATTTATAAATAAACTATACATACATACATACAAGTAACAAATAGTCAGTTCTTTACCCATGCAACAAATAAAGTGGTTTGTATACCCATGTAGAAATAGATAGTTCAAGACCAGCAGACTATAGTTTATACAATCAGTTATTGATTGCTAAATAAAAAATCCCTTGTAAAATCTAAGTAGACCACAAATACTAAAGTGTAACATTTTTACTCACATCCTTGTAAAAAGCAAATACATTTGTCTGACAAGATGCCCTTTATAGGACCATTTAGTGCATTTTATGAAAACATTCCCCAAAGCATAATGCTTAATATAATGAAATCCTTTCCAGTATCTTCTCTATCATCTATGCTAATTTCCAGGCATGTTATTAATAGATGGTGAACATATTCAGGCTCATTTACCCAGTACCGCTACCACTCTGGGTAAAAGTCCTGTTTGCAAATGTGGGTAAATCCCAGTAGGGATTTAGCCACTGCGGAATTTTAACACCAGCTATCTGCTGGCGTTAAAATCCTGCGCTAAAACGAGCGCAAACGTGATATTAAATCGCGAGCATCGGATGTACGGCTGATTTTTGCGTAACCAGCGCATCCAACGCTAATATGGAGCTAAAGTCGCGCTAACCGGTAGCGAACCAGTTAGCGTGACTTTAACTCCATATATTTGCCCAGTGAGTCTGGGAAAATGAGGCCCATTCTGTTTTTAAATAACAGAATCAACTTTTCTCTGAAATTATTCAAGTTCGAAAGTCAGAGTTCATACTGTAAATAGCAATAGCCACTATTGTGCCTCACCACTAGATAGCATCTGCACACATTCACATTACTTAGATTTTGTAGATTATGGCTAAAAGCATTGGAGTAATTTTATTTAACCAGAAAATTGATAACTTTATAATGCAACTAGGCAAGGAGATATTAAAACTGGAATAAATAAGAATTATTAACATTTAAGAAAGATATAGAAGCAGCCAGCACCCTGTATTGTTGCCTAACAGGAGGATAACTTCGAAGAAAACCTTTTCGAGGTCTCTTTAAAGCAGAACTAACCCTAATTTTAATTACCCATAACAGTAAAACATTTTCACCTAGAACATTGGCAAATATTTCTCTGGTAAGTTGCATTTACATGCATGTATAAATTAGATTCTGTAACTAAAAAAGCTTACATATTATCCCCAGTACAACTCATAGCCCATGTTGTAAAAAATGCAAAGGAATATGTGTGTGTGTGTGGGAGGGGGGAGAGATTGTTTTTTAAAAAAAAAACAAATGCAAAGGAATATGTGTGTGTGTGGGAGGGGGGAGAGATTGTTTTTTTAAAAAAAAACAAACAATTGAACACTGTTAGATCTTACTGTGCCTAAGAGGCAGGATCTGCTGTAACATAATCTGTGCTTGCTGTAGCATGATTATATGTCGGCTTAGCATGAAGGGTAATGAGGATACAAATACAAGACACCTATGGCTGTATTTATAAAGGATTATCAATATTGATCAACCACAGTGTTATTTTTCAGTCACAGCAAAGATTTTCGATGCGATCAAAAAATACAGATACAGAAAGGTGTTAATTTATGAATGCATCGTAAGATAACATTGTAGTTAGCAGGTGAGACCCTGATGAAATTTGCGAACAAAATACAATGCAAGTGAAACGTGCATCAGTTTGAGGGTCCGAGGATACAGGACACTTGAGCCTATTACTGTTAGCAACATGAAGTGCACATGGAAGCAGTAAAAGCAGAGATCAAGCAAGTTATAGTTACACAGTAATTGAGGTTGAATAAAGACATACCATATATACTCGAGTATAAACTGAGAAATTATACCTTTAAAATCATCCTGAAAGTCTCCCCTCGGTTTGTACTCTAGATTGACAAAATCATAGCCCTGGGAATACAAAAGCTGTACCCTGTAACACACAGAATCCTCTTGAGGGTTAGGCCTGCTAATGTTGTCCTGCTCACTCAGATCAGCCCAGACTGCAAGGGAAATGGAAAAAATTATAGAAGTAACAGGATTCAACAAACAGGTTGCACAGAAAGGTATGCAGGGTGGCACATATGTTTATAAGGCTGTGTATGGGACTTTCTATGGGGCTATGTATGGGACTTTCTATGGGGCTGTGTATGGGACTTTCTATGGTGCTGTGTATGAGGCTCTCTATGGGGCTGTATATTGGATTTTCTATGGGGATATGTATAGGACTTTCTATGGGGCTAAATATGGGACTTTCTATGGGGCTGTGTATTGGACTTTCTATGGGACTGTCTGTGGAACTATCTATGGCTCTGGCTATGGGAGAAAGTCAATTTTAACTGGTTTATGCTAGTCAATCAGTTTTCCTGGTACCTTGGTTTATATTTGGGTCGATTATACTTGAGTATATACGGTATGTCCATCAAGTCAAACCTTTTCACCCTCCTTTTTAACCCTACCTAACAGTTGATCCAGAGGAAGGCAAAAAAAAAAAAAAAAAATAAAGGGGGGGGGGGGGGAATCCTTCCTGACTCCAAATGGCAATTGGAAAGTATCCCTGGATCAACAAGTGTGGGAGTGTTTCAAAGGGATACTAAGGGAGGTCTGTCCCTCTCTATTTTTTGTGTTTATTGATATACATATATTATAGATCACTAGCACTGTCCTAGATAGATTAACCCACATCCATTATTAATATTAAGGTAAGGTGCACCTGGGTATGTACATATTATGTAAGTTTTGGGCCAAGGACCACCATCAAGAGGTAACACTTGAAAGCCACAGTGATATTACAGATTAAAAATAACCTTAAAGGGACAGTTCAGTGGAAATTATCAATATTTGTTAAAATGTTAGTTTGTGTAATGCATACTTAGTTATTCTACATATTCTCTCCCATTTTGAAAAATCAGTTGATTTCATACCCTTTACTGTTCCCTGCTGTTGACATTAGTGAGCTGACATTTCAGGTTCTAACGGTCCTTCTTCTTCCCAGGATGCACCACATCCTTGGAATGTTCCTAACAGTAACTTCTACTGATTGGCTGTTGGATGGTTCAAACATGCTCAGATCTCTACTGAGCAACTGAATCAACCCAGGCGCTGGGTCAAGGGCAAGACCATTACGGTCTCTACTGGGGGTCCTGTAAAAAGGAAGTCAGTATTTCGGTTGCAGTTATTTATACACAGACAAAATGCTGAATTGGCAGATTAAGGTCATTAGGATGAAAAAATACTGCTCTTTTTTCTGAAAAGCATATGTATTTGCACTGAACTTCCCCTTTAAATATTCTTCAAATGAATTTTATACTAAAAGGCTAATGTCCATGCTGAAAGACAATTGCTTTTACAAGTTGAACAGGCCTCCAGAAATGAGATTTCAGCACAAATAATATAAGCACAATAATTTGAACTTGGAGTGTTCATCTTTCTATTGATATAAATGGTATATATGCATGTTGACCTTGGCAGTGGTCTTGGATGTTCATCATAACTACCGAATCTTCATGCAGATAAAAATAAGACCAGTGGATTTGCCTTTGTATTTTAGTATTTGTTCTCCTTTATGGTAGATAAAAAGGCTATAAACAGTGATCAAACTTTGCATTGCCCTTTATTAGTAGGGAATCGGGATGTTCTGGAATCTGGAGTTTTAACCCAAACCTGGTTTCAAGTTGAAACTGCTGGTTCCGCAATCAAAATTCAGTCTAAACTACCAGTGAAATTTTGACACAGAAAAAAAAGTTGATTTGATCACTAACCTAGTGATTTGGATAGAATTTCGGTTTAAAATTTTACATTGAAACCTGTGTCTGTTCCGCTGTTCCACTTGCAAGCTTAATAGCCAAATCTAATTACACCCAATTTTCTAAATATTCAAATTCCATTCTTGAGTACACAGGGAAAGAACATGACTTCTATCTTCTGCACTTGTTCTCTGGGTATTTTCTTTAATGGGTCTGTGCTTCTGTTTTGCTATCAGGTGCTGGATCTCTATTATATAGACTTTTTTGATAGTAAAGTTTTAGATTTGGGTACCAATATATGGAGTTAGTAAATAGATTCTTCCATTCTTCTTCAATCATTTCAGCAATTTTTAGAGAACTGCTGGTTGAATAATACTATACAATCCTAATGGTGTATTATTATAACTTGTTTGCTATTGGAATAGAAATATAGGATTATAGTGATGGCCCAGTTCGCGAATCCGAACCCGGATCCACGGCGGATTTACCTCGTTCGCGAACGGCGGATTTTCCGGTTTTCCGCCTTCCGAACTGCGTTTTTGAAAATTTTCAAAATTAAATTAAATTCAAAATTTCACAGATTTTTCACATTTTTGGACGGAGCAACCCACATTTTCGGGTCCGTATTTTCGAAGAATCCCCGTATTTTCGAAGAATCCTCATATTTTCGAAGAACGGATTTTGCCGAACTTTCATTTTAATAGGTTTTTTTGAAAATTCGCGGATCCTCGAGCGGACCAGATTTTGCAAAGTTCGGACATCTCTACGGGATTATTACCAATGACCATTTCATAAACTGATTTTAAAAATGCGTCAAAATAAAAACATTGGCATAAATAATACAAAATACAGCTTTTCAATATCACACTTTAAAAAACAAGGAAATAAATATATAAAATAAATATTATCTCTGATGTATAACTTATTAACTGCTTTATAGTTATAAATAGGCCATTCTATTTTCTCTGCTGCACATTTTACACTTTTCAAAACAACTCACATTCCACTTAAAAAAAGATTAACAAAAAAAGAACATTTAACATTTTGATTAAAAATGTCATCAACTGGCCTATCGAGATTTAAATGAACACAACACCCTAGGTCAGTCATGTCAAACCTTAGCACTCCAGATGTTTAGAAACTATTTTACAACCAAGGTATGCTGGGAATTGTAGTTTCTAAACATCTGGAGTGCCAAGCTTTGACATTACTGCCCTGTGTTGTGTTATCTAGAAAGGTTTTGGGTTATCCAGATCATTATATATTGAATAATATTTTTTATAATACCATTTTTAAAAAAAAAAACTCCGTTTATTTTAGACTTATGCCAACGCAATAGTAAATATTACTACATAATTCAATTTTGTGAATTAAATATTGCAAACAAACAAAAACTAATTATAAACCCTATAAAAAGCAGTAGGTAACAAATCAAACATTGTCTTTATTGTTAGCAAAGAATTGTTTTAAAGTGTAATACACTGTACAATATGCTGTATACTTTGTAAGATAACCTCTAGTTTCAATTTAAAAGTTAGTATGTTATTTTAAATGCTATTAGGCATCCAATCATAGCTTTCTGGGACTACATTATCATGCCAGTCCTTTCTCACACAGTACAGTATGTATAGTACAGTCAGTGCTTCTAACTTCCTTTCTATTTAACTTTTTTGCTTGTGGACCTGTTCTGTATGAAGAGGCATTTTGGAAATGTTCTGTGCAGAAGACCTTTGTGTGATTACAGCTCTATTTTTTTATGTTAATACATCTGCATATAAATAGTGTGTCCTATTATACCTGTAGGAAAAATTATCATTTTATCTCCGCTTGTGTCTTTGTTTTTGTCTGACTCTGATTGTTCCTTTATTTATATTCACAACATCAACTGGCCATACTTAAGCGCAACCCAAAACATAGCTAGCTTTCACATCAGTTTTTGCACTGGAAGAGAAGAGAGTAAAACAATTAGATTATAAGGGAAGGCCAACAGAACCTTCTGCAAGGTATGTTCTATTCTTTATTGAATTATTGCAGGTAAGGGCACCCATTATGATAGTACTGCTGTAAATCATAATCCTTTAAGGGCTATAAAGGGCAGAGAAAAGCAGACATTTTTAAATGTGGTTTAAGAGCTCATTAGATTACTGGATTTAATAGTGGAAAGTTTTATCTGATGGTTGGATAGTTTGCCAGGAAGCTTTAAATAGGAATATGTAGGTTAATGGCAGATTATCTTACACTTTATTTGCACCAACTACGTAGTATCACCCCCACAAAAAAGCGCTCCCCCCCAAAAAAGTGCGCTTGGGACTGTATGTATCTATATCTTTGAAAAATGACAGACAGGATCTTGCAGATCCTGTCTAATGGCAGCAATAGATTGACAGTCACATGATTTGTGCTGCATTAAGCAGTACAGTGTATACCTTGATACATTTTTAATTATATTTTTACTGAAAATAATAATTATATACAAAATAATTGCATAAGATCTTCCCACTAAAATACAATTTTTAAAATTGACTGGCCTAGATGGTATCCAATTATACAAACAATCAAGGACTCCTTGATTGGAGCGGACTTTTAAAGATTTTAAGATGAAATCTAAGGAAGATCTGCTGCACAAGGTAGGGAATTATGATGTACAATCAGTGAAAACAATTGTATATCTTATCAGAAGAACCTATTGTAATTCTTCCCTTGTTCCACATATCTTCTGTTGGCCTGTTTATGATGAGCCTAACGCTACTAGTTTTTAAAGCATCAATAAGCTCCACTGCATGTTACAAGTCTAGGGGAAATCCTGTGTAATCCTATTCCGGGTGATACCTGGGATATCTTTGATGTCATCCTAATTAAGTAAATATTTTTTTCAGATAATTCACATTCGCAATTAACAAATAAAAACAGATTGAAGGAATATGATGCAATTACTTTCTACATGAGTTCCTGATCGGTAAAACAGCTCTCTCTAGCAGCATATATAAAAATTAGCTATATACTGTAGAAATTGGTTCCTACTTTATAGCTATAACGTATATGCTAACTCTGTATATATTACTGACAAAAAATAAATATTGCTGGATCTTGTGCATATTATCCGGAATATTTACAATAATTGCATAAGAACATTTGCATATTGCCACCAATTTCGACCTAATTTCTAGTGTTCTTAGCAGAGCTAATTAGATTGCTATCTTGTGTTTGATTTGTTCAAATTATCCCCAGTTTTATAAATACCGTATATTGTTAATTCTTGCAATTATTTCTCAGAACAGAGAGTAGAGTATATACAATAAAATACAATTGGGGTAGGTTGGGTTCATGAGGTATCATGATTGTCTTAACAGTAAAATGTCAGGGTTAATTGGAATAAAATGGAGGGGGCAATTTAGGTGTACTTAACTGTGGGCAAATGCATCCAATTGGTTGATGGTTTTGAGGGACAGCATAAAGTTGGGGTTGTGAGAGAGAGTAGAATAGTTGATTGTCTAGTTGGGGTTTGCTTTTGGTACATTCTATACTTTGCTTTTTATAAATTGATTAGCAAATCAGTGAATGGGTGTGTTTATGGGGATTAGGAGAAAAACAAATTGGGAGTCTCTGCTATTGGCTCTATTACTAATAATTGCACATTACTGTATGTCCAGTGTGTGTTTATAATTAGAAATTGTGGAATGGGCAAAAGTGCTTAATGTATGGCTTTTATATATTGTACCAAATACCTTGCAAACTACAGCTACATATAAATAGTAGGATGGCAAAAAAGTGCACATTAGGAAAAAAGGATCACAGGCCAATGAACAGTGTAGCACAATACAAGGCAGTATTTTATGTTTTTTAAAGTGGTGCTTTATAAATAAAGCTGTGTATGCATTCTGTTCATAGAGTATGCCACAATCCCTCACTGACTGCTGAACTCACATCAATCATTAACATTTCTTATTTTGACTAGCTAACTCTGATAGGTTGCCCACACACACATCAATAATCTTTCATATTTGTTGGCTTTGAAGCAGTATCCCTGACCATCATAACCTCTATGTATTGTCTTTAATGTCTGTTCTTTATTGTTATTCTGCACAAATTTTTATTTTAAATGAATGTGTGCATTTCATAGGTTAGATGTCAATCAGGGGAGGTTAAGTGCCATCCCATTTAATGTGGGGTCTCAATATGAAAGGCTATTAAACAGCCAAAGTGAACTTACAATGAATATGGTAGGGTGCATGTTTAAATACTTTGTGTCAGTGGTCAAGCACTACATTAAAAAAAAAGCATAACAAAATATATTTTATACCACAAGTAGATATCCTTGTATCCTTTATTGCATTCTTCATTGATCTTTGCCTTTTAGCACCATCTAACGAGAGCAAATGCTTTCTAAACCTTTCTTCCAGACTAGTGTTGTATGCCTGAGCTTTGGTGATCAAACTGTTGTAACACAAAATGTGCAGGTAGTTGTATAGGAGGAAACAACAGCATATAAAGTGCGTGTCTAGGTTTCTGCTACTTCAGTGCCCAATTTTCCACTTTAGATGCAACATAAACCATTTTAATTAATATTGTGTCACCAAAAGGATTGAAATGGCCAATTGAATTCTGCCAAGATAGAGTCTTTTGATGAAAACATATCTTTATTGATTGCAGAAGAAGAAAATCATTCTTAAAATGAAATCCACAGAAAAAATCATATCCCTCAGAGAAAATTTCTGAGTGGCAGGCTAAGATTAACATCATAAAATTGAATTTGTGCTGCGAACCTTTGATGTAATCAGCAGCTTGGAGATGGTATTGCCCTCACTGTGCTCTCTTAGATTGTGCTGAATTATTGTGCAGAATGAAATAAATGTTTCTTGTGTCATTCTTTCTAAAAACATAAACCCAGAGGCTGCAAGACAGTTGTTCATAGAAAAGATGAAATTGGTTGCAATTAATTTATTATGTGTGATCGCATTTTTTTTTTTATTCTAAATAAATCTCGATGCGGTAAAGTGAATTCATTTCACTTTTTTGTTCAGCAGAGCAGTTTAAAGTGGAACCATCATTGTTTTTCAGAGGTTAAATGTGCTCTTACAAATTATTTTTTACTGATGATTTTCCTTTGATTGGTCATAGCTGTGATTTTTTTTTTTCTTTACATTTTTGAACCTGATGTTTGGGCTCGCCCTGATCAAATTGTGTTTCCTCCAAATTACAGTGATGGTATGATAATAAAGAGACCTTTCCATTTTCATGAGTGCAGTAATTTATCTGTCCTATTTGACACTGATCCATTATGTTTGTTTTGTGATTATTAATGCAGTCAAAATAGTGGATAACTAATGATGGGAACACACTGTACCAGTCTTTCATCAGTGAAAGATTTGGCTACAGTATAGGGAGAACACCTGTGACCGCCATAAACCTAATGATCGCGGGCGACTCCCTATACTTTAGTTCAGGGGGCCGACCACGGCAGAGGGAAATTCTCCTTTTGTAACAAGCGGCTACAGAAGTACTCACTTAGCAATACCGGCCCATCCTTTCTGTACTGATGGGATTGACCCTTTATCGCTAGCGTGTGTACTCACAGGTAATCATTCATTTCCCTATGGGACCCCATGATCGGTTGAGGCAAATAACAGTGATTTGTCACCACTGTTTGTCACTAACCAGTTGTTAGCCAGAGCTAATATCTTCCCGTGTGTACCCAGCTAACATATTTAAGCTAGATACACACCTAGCGATTTTTTCTCCTGACCGACCGTTCGATACTTTCGACCGGTCGGACAGGAGGAAGGACTGTCAGTCGCAGCAAAAGCAGCTGCGTCCGACAGTTACCGCGGGCGATCGAGGTTTTCCACCATGTCCAATCGTCCTTCCGTCCGATTCGGACGAACGGTCGGTCGGACATGGCCGCATTCGGATGCGATAATTTCGGTCCAATTGACCGATACACTGTACTATCTGAAATATCTCATTGTGTGTACCCAGCTTTAGATATACAGATTGCTAGTCTACATTTGCTATTCTATTCTATATTTTGCCATGAAAAAAAGATAACAGCCCTCAATGAAGATGGCTGGTTGTAATGCAGAATGCAGGGTGTACAGCCCCGAAAACAATTGATCCCATGGCTGACAAACTACTGCTATCTGTCACAAAATCAGTCTTTCCAAAAGAAAAATGTTTATACTTTAGTATAACAGAAATCACTATGTATTAGTATAGAAAGCCAATAGTGATCATGCTGTGTGGGGCAAATTAAATGATTGCTCCCTATATTTGGGGAGATGGTCTGTTGTATTTAGGAATCATTGCAATGCAATGTATGGTCACCTTTAGTATATGCCATTTTTATTCTGTGGTGTGGCTACTAAATGATATAGGTATGAATGTATCAGCAAATACCTGGTGTTTCGGTGGTTGGTTTTACTGCCTCTTTTAAACTTTTGTATAGTTTATTGTTGCCATTAACTTTTAAAGAATATGGGTCATTTTTCTTTCTTTTGGCAGCTGTCTATATTTCTTCCTATAAATCATGTTGTCTTGTTATACTCCTGTTGATATTTATTCTCTGTGTTTCCTTTAAATTTATCTATTTAAATTATGTTTAGCTTCTTTTCCTCTGCTATCACTTATTAAGTGATAAATGCAGTTAGTTTATCATAACCTATACAACAGTAGCCAACCTGGCACATGACCAACATGATTCTAACAATAATTAGCCAAGAGTTACAGGAAACCATGACATTTTTCCCCAACAGAAAAACATTCAAGTTATTGAAATGAATAAACAGCAAGACAGATCATTCAAAAACACTGACCAATCATTGACTGGTAATTTTTTCCCCAGCCAGTCACATAGTCCAAAAAAGTATTGGACGTCCTCCTTGCTTTATCTACAGTGGTTGTCTGTGGGGAAGTTGTATCTGTCACAAGAAATGGGGGTCCCACTGAGGTTACAGTGGCTGCTTCCCTGGTAGTTACGTACCTGCACAAAACAGACCAAAGTTAGTTGCTTTCACGTTGAAATTTCAGCATTAGTTCTGGAGGGCTAAAACAGGTTTTGGTTAAAACTACAGTTCATATCTAAAAGTATTAAAATATAATTAACTGATACTTCTTTGTATTTAATTGTATGTGTGCTTGTTGGATGATCAGTAAAATATTAATAGATTTATCTTTCTCATTACATAAAACATTCAAAGATTTTCCCGTGTAAAGGCTTGTACACATGGTCTATACAGCGGCTCACATATCGCCAAATTACTGTTTAGTCCGATAATTACACGCGTGTAGCCGGTCAGATCAACAAATGACACCAACCAAATGGCTCCACACATGTGATTATTGGCTGACATGGCTGTTTGTCATGTGTGTTGCACACATGGGTGTCGAGCACTCTTAAGGCTACCTTAACTATATATATTATATTTTTTAAAGACAACTCTAATGTCAGAAGAACTGCACAAATAACTTTACTAATGCATTTATTTTACATTATTTGTATCTTTGCAAATACATTATGTAGACTCAAACAACAAGATAAATATTTTTTGGAAGCCAAATATTTGTGTTGTTGAAACAGATAATACTGCACAACTTAATAATACGTATAGATATGTTCTTGGTCAAAAACGTGGAAAAGGATGCAGAATACAAATACCTGAAAGATAATTCACTAGCGGTAAATAAACCCAAATGCAGTACATGATATCAAAGGCAATTGAACTTTGAAAAACTGCAGGAGAAAGGGAATTGTAGATTTTTATTTAGGATTATGTTGTGGGGAATACTACACTATAGCAACTTGCCCTGGAGTTACTAGCAGCAGAAGCTCTAGAAAAATCAATGGGGAAGCTTACAAACCGTTGTGTAGAATTTTGAAGAACTGTGGATCTCTTAACAAAAAGATTTAAAAAAAAAAAAAAAAACAAGCAAAATGTGCATGTTTACTAAACATAGATTGTGTATGTGTCTTAAAATCAGAAGCATTCGTTAAATGTTTGGTTTGGGAAGACTAATCATCATCTCTTTCTAACAAAGGCTGTATTCTGTTAAATAGCAAATGCACTGTTTTAGGGGAAGCTAATGGCCAAAGTTTACATAATATTTGATGGAACAGCCTTAAGCTAGGTACACACAGTACAGATTTCTGAAAGATGACAGACAGGATCTGCAAGATCCTGTCTGCCATCTTTCAAAGATCTGCACCGTCGGTATCGGGGCTTTATCGTTACTGTGTGTACCCAGCTTTAGTGCTGTACAGCAAAGACAATTTGTGAATTTATATTATTATTTATAAAGTCCATTTACTAGTTTCTTAAAGGCTTTATTTATTTGATTGCTTAACTTTAAAGATGTGGATGATTGTAGAGAGAATTTGAAATTTAATTTAAAAAAAAATCCATTCTCTCCAGAACTTAATTACTTTGTGAATGAATGGCTTTTGTTTTACAGTTTATAGTTGAAAAGCTCTGATTTTATTTAAAAGATATTTAGCATCCTCTGGAATTCTATTCAGAAGATGTTGGCGCTATATAAATCCATAATAATAATAATAATGGATCCCTCCTACCTATGTGGTAACCAGCACAGTATATGATTGTTTTAATTTGCCCTGCATAAGGCTCTCTCCAGCACTTTTTTCTTTTCCTTTGTGTCTCTATGTTACCCTCCTAACTAGATTTTAAGCTCTACCGGGCAAGGACCCCCTTTCCTCTTGTGGCAAAGCTCAATCACTATATATATATAATTTATAAAATGATTATGCACTGAACTATTTATATATTTATATTTTTGTCCTCCTTGTGTTATTTATTTTGTATTTTTATATTGTACAGCACTGCATCCCCAAGTGGCGCTTCATAAATAAACTATACATGCAAACTACAGTATACATATACACATTTGTCCTTTTTTGGTGCTCAGGGGGCTTTCTATTGAACAAACAAAAATCCTAAAAACAGTCACTCACATTTCTCCATATTTCTGTGCTTCAGTAAAATCTGTCTAGATGATGTCACCTCCTTAGCCTGAATAGCACTTTCCAAGGCTGATTGATGAAAGTAAAAAGTAGTGTACTGGGATTCTGGCCTTAATTGCAAGTCATATGGGGATGGGGTTGAAGGGGGTAGGAGCAGTAATTAGAAACTAATTAATATACCAACACAAAAACTGGTAGAGACACAATTACTTAACCTAATTATATCCAATTATTCTTAAACTTATAAATAAAGTAATAAAAAAAACCTAATGATAACGGCACTCTCTCATATGTGTTAAGATAAAGTAGCTATAGATGCATCAATATTGTAATTCAAAAAGTGTTTTAAACAACTGTTGGTGTATATATGCCATACAGTTGATTAGTATGTTTTTAAAATTTTCTTCTGAGATTGCCTGCTAATTCATAATTCATTCACAGTATGAGCTGCCTAAGCTGTGGTTTAAATGGTCCTGTAATAGAAGTCCATATGCTCTCAGTAGCCACCCCCAGCAACTCAATATACAAAGAAAAAAAAGACAGCCACACTTTCCTTGGAGATCAAAACATGGGTCCGATTTCTTACCCACCCTTCCACTGATACAGGGCTCTTTTGGTATTCCTATGGTTGCCATTGTAAACAACTCAGGGATGAAGGTGGACAGCAAATCACAAGAGGGGTTGGGGGGACACAAGTTACATTTTTGTGTAAAGCTGACCATACCCTAATTAATTGTTAAAGCTGATTAGATGTTCGTTCTTATCTGCGAAGTTTCTGCAGTGTTTACTGGCTGGAATACACTTTACAATCAACGTTACAGCAGTAACGTCGGTCATAAAGTGGATCAGGGAATGTGGTTTGTTCAGTGAACCTCCAAAGGAAAGTCCCATGTAAGTTACTATTGTATGGTTACCTTATCTCTCCCACCGGCTGAAATATCAATAGTAGGTTAGTTCAAAATTAATTTATTTTTCAGATTATATTCATGTGTGACGATTCTTTTTACTGGCCACACCTAGTAATAAACCATTATAAGGTATTTAAACCTGCTTTTCCTGCTTTCTACAGTATGCTGCATAAAGTTTGCTGTTTACATAATAAACTACCTTTTGAAATGTGAGTCTGTGCCCATATTGTATGACATTTACTTAAAGCAAATGTGATCAAAGGCCTTGCCTATAGTCCACTGAAGGCCACGGTTATGAGTTAATTTTACTTTAAAAGCTGCTGCTAGCATGTCTGTATATTGCTGCTGTCTATTTCTAATATTAATGCCACTTTGTCCATCCTCCACACTGTGGTGCTGCTGCACTTTCATAAAATTGTTGGATTTTATATATACATAAAGTATATACGGGGAGATTCAATAAAAGTTCTTATTGTTAAAAATGGTGCTAATTTTACCCCAACCAATTGGATATTATTTAATATTTGAAAAATAACATCTGATTGGTTGGGGCAAAATTAGCACCATTTTTAATGATTAGAACTTTTATTTAATAACCTTGATAGTATACGGTATGTATCTATATGTTTATTTATATAGCGCCACTTAGGGGCACAGCACTGTACAATATTATAATACCAAAAGCCATACAATTGCAGAAAAAATATAAATAAATATATATCTATGTAAATAATTATGTGCATCAAAATGTGTACAAGTGATTGAACCATGAAACATGAGGAAAGGTCTCAGCCCCATAGGGCTTACAATCTAATTAGGTGGGCAACATGCAGATACATAGTATATATATATATATATATATATGTGTGTGTGTGTGCGTGTGTCAGCAGACTTCTCTTTAAAATTTGCCTAATTCCTTAATTTAGGAACAATTCAACATTTCTTGATCCATTCAGGTCAACAAACCTTTATATTTCAAGTACAATAATAGTAATATTACAAATGATAACACTTTACCCTGTTTGATTTGTTGTGTTCTGTGAGCATAGGCGATTTATGTTACACGACTTGCTAGAGAAAAAAAGTGCTTTAATCCGTAAAACCTAATATTAGGGGGGTGTTCTAAAGACAAGTGAGCTTATTAGAAAATGAGACAGCATGTGCCATATTCCTTTCTGACCCCTCCAGCTGAGCTCTGACCCACAGCACAGCTAAGTCAGAGGGCACTTTGCTCTGTGCTTTTGTCCTGCTGTGAATTGTAGAGCAGCTGCCATTATCAAACAAGAGGGAACAGGCTTACTCTGAAGTCGTGCCAGGATATTCCTTCCTGTTATTAGGAAACAAAGCCATTTGAATTTCTTTAACTCCATAAGAAGATTTTTCTCATTCATTTTTCCCCGAGATGAATTAAATTTCGCAACACCTGAACTGATGAAAGTTTTCTTAATGGGGTGGCGATCTGAGTTATAGTTCTACACTTTATTCTGTCATGTGTGGTAACATCTCCTAGAAGAAGCTAAAGCTCATAATATTGAGCAGTAAATTACTGTATTTTTGTAGGTGGGAGGATGGAATGTCGAGGTCATATCTCTGGCCGTTCATCAGTTATACTTTATAGTAGCATTTATATTGCCTCTCGGTGAAGACAGCACATCTAATATACCAACAGATTTATAGTTAAATCTCTGTAACAGTCCTTAAGTGTTAAAGGAACCTGAAGTAAATTTCTTTCTAGCATGTTCCACGCCCCCTTGGTTCACAAAGAATAAAGAAACATATCTCAGTGCCAAATGAGCTATTGTACCTTGGATCCATAAACAAATCAAGCTGACAATACAGTAATAAAAGTGACTTTTACATGAATACTGATGGTACTCAATAAGGAATATTTGCATTTGTCTGCAGTTCTGTGTGAGCTTTCTTATTGAGCTTCAATACTAAAATAAGAATATGAAAATATTTCTTAAACATAATCATTATGCTTATGTAATTAAAGGAGAAGTATACCCTAAAATACATTTTTCTTTCAGTAAACTTTTTTTTCGATTCCCATTTTTTTCAATGAGAGGATCTGTTCACTGAGGTGCACTTCCTGTGCTTAGGAGGCAGAGGGGAGAAGAAGGTGAATAAGTAAAATAGAAAGTAACTACAGGGTGTAGTGAAGCGTGTGTATAGATATATCTTTAGTTTATTGCTACTTAGGCCAAACATACACAGGTAAACGCCTGCCTGAAATTTCTCCAATACTGATGAAGAAAATGAATGATAGTCTGTCAGAAGGAAAGGAGTGCAGTTTGTATGAGTTATTTACTGTATATTAGGCAGTCTCCGTAAATCATTCACAATGGAGCCATCTATCAATAAACTATGGGGGGTTTTCTTTTGTTGAGGAGGTTAGTACTGTACCTCTATTCCTATAGTGAGGTTAAATTCTACAGGGACCATGGGTAGTAGTATTATTTGTGCCTCACATGGGATGTTACATACAGCATATTATAGAGTTAGACAATGGTTTCCCAGAACAGACATTGTGCATACCTCCCAACTGTCACTGATTGGCAGCGACAGTCCAGATTTTTTTAGTAAATCCTGCTGTCCCACTCAACACACACAAAATCACATTTTCTGTAAAGTTATTTATCCATAATTTAAATATACTGTATGTATTGTTAAACTATGTATAAAATTGTATTTATTTATTTATCTGTATAATTGCACTTATCCCCTTGCTTGTATACTGCCAGTCATTATATAGACTACATCTAGAATGCTAGCCAATCAGCGTTTTAGCTCCACCCCCACATTCCTTCAAAGTGTGTCTGTACTCCTGGAGTAATGCATTCAGTGTGCAAGTATACCAAATATGTGATGATGGCCCTTTTTCCTTAAGGGGCATGTCCACCCCAAAATGAAACTTTTAATATAATGTAGCTCTCCCCTGCCCAGACCTATATTAGTTCTTTTAAAATGAAATCCGAATCATATTTATATGCCTTCACTCCAGCGGCACACTCCTCGCAGCTCTCTGTTTGCAGCCGTGTCTGTGATTGGCTGAGAGCCAACCAATCACAGGCGTGGCTGCCCGCAATGGAGACACTGCGGAAACTAAGGTATGTAAGTAGGATTCGAATATATTTTTTTAAAAATTAATGCAGCGTCTGGGCAGATGCATTATACTAAAAGGATTGAACAATAGAGAATGGATCCGGATGGTGGGAGGGAGGGGGGAAAGGGCTCCCTTGTGCATGCCTGAAACAACTGAGAGGACGCATTAGAGGCAGAAATCTTTCCCACAGGAAGACCATGGGCAGAGGGTGAGATTTTGAATAGGGAAGGCAAAGCAATTATCATTGCCACGTGCGGCGCAAAATTTTTTAGGCTGCTCTCCATGCCCCTTTCCACCCCCACCATATATGTAAAATAATATGAAGTGAGTGTCAGTGCTGCGCGTAGCGCGGTGCAAACTTTTAAGCCATGCCCCCTTTTTATGCCCCCCACACCCACTTTGCATTTTACACAAAATGCTTGGCACAGAGAAATGGGCAATGTGCTTGGCACACAAAAATGTGCAATAATATGCTTGGCACAGAAATGGGCAATATGCTTGGCACAGAGAAATGGGCAATATCATATTGCCCATTTCTCTGTGCCAAGCATATTGTCCATTTCTCTGTGCCAAGCATATTGCCAATATGCTTGGCACAGAGAAATGGGCAATATGCTTGGCACAGAGAAATGGGCAATATGCTTGGCACAGAGAAATGGCACCACAACAGTTGTCATAACTTAGTTACTTACAGTTACAGTTTGCCTGCAGACAGTGCTGAGGAAAGTCTCCAGACGTCTAGGGAAGCTCTGGGGCAGGAGGGGCAGAGCTCTGTGTTCTAAAGTCCCAGGCTCAGTGCAGTAAAGTTTTTTTTGGGAAACCCCCCCCGTAACTTCCGGTTTTTGAAAAACTTTATTTGTACTGACACTGCCTGCCCAGCCAGATATAATCCAGAAGCTTAGGAGGGGCGCCTGGACAAATGGGTAATGTTGGGAGCTAGCTATGGGAGGAGCTACTGACACCAACGCACCCACAACCCCCACCACCACCACCACCATCCCGGAATTGCATCAGAAAACATACATATTTAAAAGGTACACTACTTTTTTTTTCAGCTTTTTTTTTGGGGCCATATTTCACTTGGGAAGGCTAAGCCTTCCTAAGCCTTATACAAAATCTGCCTATGAGGAAGACAGCTACTACTCCTTGGTTTCCTGGACTTTAGAAAGACGCTGCAGAATGTGGGATCCTAAGGAGCTGGGATGTAAGTTAAGGATCATTTTAAACTACACAGTCTGGCCAGTAGTAGGTTTAATTATAGTTTTAGGGGTGGACATGCCCTTTAAGACATCTCCAGCATATATCTGATGTGAATGGAAAATACTTATGTGGTAAATTCTATCAGTTACGTGATATTTATTTTGCTAATAGCGTTTTATTGAAACTAAAATAGATTGTTATGAAATTGTGCTTTTATAAAAAGACATTAAAAATAAAATCTATCTTGGATATGGTAGCATAAGTAAAAATGACTGTGCCATAAAATATACACAGAATATGTTGTATGAAAATGTATTTAAAAGGGGTCAATTATTGAGAGCCACAGGTGATCTCCTAACTAGAGATGGGCGAACTTCATAAAGTTCTGTCCATTTTCGAACTTTCGAATTTCAGTGAAAGTTCGAAAGTTCAATTTCGGACCCAGTAAAGTCAATGGGGGAGTGATAGTTCGAAAAGTCTGGATAATTTACAGCTAAATTAACAATGGTAACTTACTGTAAATGACTGTGGCACCTGGGAAATGGTCTGGGGAACATGTCACTATCACCAAAACTTTTTTTAAACACTTCTTAAACATGAGCGGGCTATTGTCGGGTTTTGCGCAAGCTACATTCGAGGGTTACGGCCAATTCGAGGGCCACCGAACGATACTTTCGAGGGTTAGCAAAAATAAAATGATAAATTTGAGGATTACTGAAATCGAATGATACTTTCGAGGGATAGCGAATGATACATTATAGGGTTCGTGAAAACGATCCATACATTTGAGGGTTACTGAAAACGAACGATACATTCGAGGGTTACAGAAAATTGAAGGCTACATTCGAGGGTTAGCAATTGATACATTCTAGGGTTAGCAAAAATAATCTGTACATTCAAGGGTTCCCGAAAACGAGTGATACTTTCGTGGGTTATCGAACAATATATTCTAGGGTCAGCAAACGGCTTGTGAATTCTATAACTATTGATTTTTTTCAATAATTATCAAAAATACAGCTGCGAGCCCGAAAAACAAACTAGTTCAAACCCGAACTAGTTTGAATAGTTCAAGTTCGTCCGAACTCATAAAGTTCGGCTCGAATTTGGGTTCGAGTTCGGTATTCAAAATTTCTTTGCGTCTCTAAGTTAATACCATTTTGGTCTATTTAGTAGCGTGAAAAATAGCACAAACACAATATTGAAATGGCTGCTCTTGGTAAAGTGTTGCTAAATTGCTAAGGAGAGATCGCTCTGTAGCAACTCTGCGTTAATGAGCCTCAAAGTGTTCTCCTAATAATCCTATTCCTATATTATTATATTACAACTTTATTATGCTTTACAAAATATTGATTTTAACTTGCACTCGTTACATTTTCATATGCAAAGTATTATCTAACAGAATTTGACAGTTTAAGCTAGAATATAAATATATTTTGTATGTCTGGGCTGTGTACACACGATATGTTATTTTAGCCCCATCGACCAACACAACTGAAATTTCCATCAATCAGGCCGAAATATCTGAGAGAATTTCAGCTGCGACCCAGCTTTATGGACGATTCTTTCACCACAATAGGACAAAAAAAAAGTATTTGAACCCATCGGAAATCTCATCTCGAAATATTCACATTGCTGGTTTTGTACACATTAGACAGATTGATCGGGTTTACAGATCTGTATTCTTTCAGATCTGAAAACTACAACATACATTTTTTAAATTGCAGCACCTATTTAGATTACATAGATTATTTCTTCAAACTGCACAGTGTTAATGCCCTCATCACATCCAGCATTCAATACACAAGGTTCTTTTTTTTTTCTTGGGATGATTTATTAGGTGTGTCTTAGAGATGTGTCAGGCTCTGCTGTTACAGAGGCTCAGTTTTATATGATGAATTAACTTTTTAAAGTGGTCACTGTTATTTAATGGATAGTATATTCATTGATTGATTTAACTTATGAATTTGTCCTTTTACTGACCAGTCAGGTTATATTAATGTAAAGGCTGGATGAAAATGTGTGTTTATTTAATTGTATGCTTTTTCCAGACAGTAACACAATAAATACAATTTGGACAGTTTTGCCCTATATATTTATTGTTTTTAAACTCGATTCATTTTTCTTTTTGATTTGTGAATGGTCAGTTTTAATGAAGCGTTTATCATGAAGTTCTATTATTACCGTTGTTTTAATTGTAAATCTATGATTATGTTTTGTAAAATGTGCATATATTTTAAGAAAAAAAAGTTGCAGAGGAATACTGTCAAGTCAGTTAGGGGGAGATGTAAAAACTTGGAGCTATCTACCAAATCCACGTAAATGGAATAACGTATGCTACGTGATGTCATATCGGCTTAGCATGAGTTTCCTAGGGGTTGAGCCACTACTTACCTGTCCCACAGTGCAGTACCATTGGTACCAATGGTTACTGCATCGCGGGAGCATGGCCATGTATATATTACATCTCCCTGTTAATCATTTATCCTGTTAGAAAATACCAAATTATTTATTATTAGCTTTCACAGTTTTACTAAACGTTTAATTTGGAGAAGGTATAGTATACAGAAATTGTTATCAGTTTACCGTACCTTACCTTGCACTTGCTTCTTGTCTCACATTCTTTACCTTTTGGCTGAAAGGAAATCAGAACTTAAAAGCAAGAAAGAAATCACAGCTGTGATTGGTTGGTGTGGGCTTTGGCTCTGTAAATGTATGTAATGTATGACGGAACATGTTGGTGCTTTATAAATCAATAATAATAATAAATGAAGGATTGAATTATAGATATAGCTACCTGTAAGCAGAACTTTAGTTTAAATGCATTTTGTCCTGCACTGTAGCCTAGAAACTTTTGATCACAATAATATCACTTGTATTTTAAGGAATTCCTAACAAGTTATACTAGTGCGTTGTCCATAAAATATTAACTTCCTTAACTCTTTCACCCATGTTACTATATCTCTATCTGTTATGAGGATGCATGCGTGGAAAAAAGGGGAAAAGCTCTTTCCCCTTAATTATTATGAATAAATGATTAAGATATTCATATACATAAATTATTATTAATAAATTATAAAAAGTGTAGATTTATACTGCCCATTTGAAAAAGGCATATAAATAGATGTGTGCTGCACCCATTCACCTTTGCAAAAAGTGTGACAGAGGGTTAATGTTATGGAACAGTTCTGCCTGAACAAGCAGATGTTAAACACGTCATGATTAGCTTTAGCTCGTGTAGTCTCAATTATGCCTTTGGTGGTGTTTGACTTTGTATTGACAACTTTAAAGTTAGTTTGCTATACCGAATACTAAAGTCTGGCAAATGCCAAAAGATGCTTCTTTTCTATACAATGATATTGCATACAACAATGTTTTGAATCAAATTATTTGCAAATATAGAGATGATAGCCACATGCATTTCAGTAGAATATAACATTGACATTTCTAAGGATATGACAACAGATCAAAAAGGTATGTGGATTTCTAATTTCCACTATCTCTCTCTCTCTCTCTCTCTGTTCTACTCAGACCTTGGGCATTTGGGCATTTTTTTTGCTCACACACCACTGTACAAATCTATAGGATAAATAAGTGTTAAGTGAAGATTTTTGTGGAAAATCTATCTATCTATCTATCTATCTATCTATCTATCTGTCTGTCATCTATCTATCTGTCTATCTATCTAACTGTCTGTCTGTCTATCTGTCTGTCTGTCTGTCTATCTATCTAATCTTGCATTTCTACATCAAAATCTGTTGGTTAGTCCCAATAACAGTTTTGGGGCGAAGCAGTCTATCTCTAGTTATACATGTTTGAGCTCTAGTTATACATGTTTAAGGATTTTTGTCAATTATGTAATACGTGTAAAACTGTATTTCTAAATCTAGAATTTCTTCAGATTGTGTAATGGTGACCAGACACTTATTGGATAAGTGTAACGTTCTTATGTACAAGACAATAGATATAGATGATTATATTTATTGTACCAGTAAATGGAAGATTGTGAATTTAGTAAATCTTTGTATTCATTGCAATCCCATTGTTTCACATTTGTATAGTGTAATGAATAATATCTATCAGAAATAGATATATAAACCACACTTGCTTTATGGGAATGTAGTAATAAAATAAAAGCACCTGGGATAATAACATTCTCATACTTACTGTAAATGAGTAGAAAAGTTGTTCCTTATACTGTACTTAGCAGATTATGTCTCTCTCCACTTCCCACTAACCATAGCACTTAATATCAGTATATATATTTATTGTACTCTGTATCCTCTTTTCTACAAGGCAACCTTAGGCTAGATTCACACAAACAAAATTGTGGGCAATGGTGATTTTCCTCAAAGCGTCTACACAACCAGAATTTAGCTGTGCCATCAAGAGAGAAAGCGACTCCATCACGGCGATTTACCCAGCGGAGCTGGGCAATTATATGGAGTTAAAGTCATGCTAACCAGTTCGCTACCGGTTAATGCGACTTTAACATCTGGCGCTCATGATTCTAATAGAGCATTATTTCAACAACGGCTAATTGCTTTAACTTTTGCTGTGGGTAAATCCCAAGCGATATTGAATCACCTTTGGGAGCTTTACCCAGAGCAATAGCAGCTCTGGGTAAATCACCCTGTTAAGGTTCGTACACACGTGCGATTGCGAGTCGGCACCCGCGACACGTGTGTACAAACCTTTACTGTATATTTGATCAATAAAGGAATTCAATGCAAACAAATACCCTCATAGAGATATCACATCAGTTAACATAATTGCTTTGTGTTCCTTTCCCAGGGAGGGAGATTAGAGCTGTCTGATGAGCTGTAGTATAACATGTTCTAAAGGGAGGGGCAAGTGAAAGTAACTGTAGGCCTACCTATGATAATCTTGCTTGTATCACACTTAGTTAGGAATTATGCTTTTAAAGGCAAATGATACACCGTTGTTTATCTGTGCATTCTATGTTTCTTATTTAAATATGATTTAGATATGTACACTTTCTGTCTAGCAATTGTATTATGTGAAATACTATTGGCTGTGGACTTTTAACATACATTCAGGGTCATTTACGCTTAGCCGTACTGTCTTTTTAAGGTGTTAAAGTCACACTAACCAATCTACGATCGGTTAGCACGACCTTAACTTTTTTTTTTTTTGCAGTGGCCGCGCGAGTATCGGAAGAGACACCCATGCAGCCATCGCAAGCCTATTTACAAGAGGCTGCGCAGCTGTGAGCAAGTTAGTATTTAACTCCAGCTGAGAGTTAAATACTTACGTGCAGGTGAGATTCACCTGGAGTGCGCATCCTTTGGTAAATCTACTATAGGAGCTTTGCCTAGAGAAAGTGCGTCTCTGGGTGAATCTCCCTAATTGTGCTCACAACTGCTGTGGGATAGACATCTTGGTTGTATCAACTCAATTTACTGTTGAGTGGGTGTATGCATAACTAGTCTATGATTTGGACCACAAGCCATTACTGACACAAAGTGGGAGGAACCACTGAAATTAGATTTCCAGACATAAGAGATATAATTCTTTCTAGTGTGTTGTTAAGTATTTTTGATAGATCTCCCAAAATATTTTTTCCCCCATCAAAATAATAATACAATAAACATGCAGACATGAAAGCCCCCAGGTTTTGTTCCACTGGCAAATTGGCACAACATTGTTACATTATGGTGGTTTTGACTATGAAGTTTCAACATGAAACTTCAAACAATTTCAATGTGATATTCTAGTTTTGGTGAAAAAATCCCATCAGTTTTGTGATGGTAACTTGCCAGCAAAATTTCTAAAATCTCTTTGGGTTTTGCCAAGTTGTAAGCACATGTTGCTCATAGAGATATATGTTACTTATGCAGATATTTTACATGTAAATGGAGCATTGTACAGTACATTGTACATGCTGGTTAACACCAAATCCCATCTCACCAAACAGTGGTGTTTTATAAATAAACCTCTTTCAGGTTTATTCAATAAAAGTTCTTATCATTTAAAATGGTGCTAATTTTGCCCCAACCAATCAGATGTTGTTTACCATTTGAAAGCTAACATCTGATTGGTTGGGGCAAAATTAGCACCATTTTAAACGATAAGAACTTTTATTGAATCTCCCCATTTGAGTTTAATTTTTTTTACTTCTTCAATTCATTTATCTTTCCCTTTGCTGCTTAACACTTTTTTTAAACTGACTTTGCTTATATCAGAAGATACCATTAAAGTACTTGCTATTTATAATCTGGTGCTAATTCATCTGTTATATATTATACTTCTATTCTTCACATCTATGTTCATTTGGCTAAATAAGGACTGCTGTAGCACACAACTATCTCCTCAATAGACTCCAATGATTTTAAGAGGTTAGAAGTAAAGAAAGGTCACATAGTATAGTGTTTTTATTCATAATTGGTTATGAATAATTGGTTTTCATTAAAACCATCTTCATATTTATTGCATCGAATGCTGAATTTTCACATACAAGTGCTCTAAGTTTAATCCAAAAATCTCTAAAGAATAAACATCAAAATACCAAGCAGATAATAGCAGCAATTAGTCTTTAGTAAATAAAACTGTCAGCATCCAGTTTATTCATATTATCATAAATCTGAAATAATATAAAAAGAATAACTATGACTCAATACAGGAAGCAATTGATGGAGTTCAAGGCTGGAATTATGTACTGAAACTATAACACTTTATTTTTTGCAGGAAGTAAACTACTGTTTTATTGTAGGTCAAATATTCTATGGAACAATTGTATAGATTTCTGAATTAGTGTTGATAGGAATATATTTAGAAAATAAGAGTCACCTAGTACAGTAAGTAAGGCATTTGTTATCGTCTTTAAAAGCCAGGCACGATAGGGGAGCAGAGAGCCATTAATACAGCAAATTGAATAGCTGTAGCAAGTGCTAGTTTGTAGGCATAGAGGGTGCTACAGGAAGATAGAGTGTTCACTCTCATCTTCTGCAATAAATTGTACTAGTACTATGGCAGATAACATCCACAGCAAAATTGTGTTTTTGTTTTCTTTAGATTTCAGCATCTTATATTTTCCCTTGTCATATGGTGCTTTTTGTCATTGTGGCTGAAAGTGACAAGATAGAATGCAAGGCTCATCAGGGTGCTGTTGTTATGTTTTATGAGTGAAGCAATGTAATAAAACAAAGTGTTTCTTATAGAAACTGGTAGAAGCTTTATAACCTTTTTGTGTTTGTATGAATTGCAAGATCAGATGTATGTAGAACTTTTTATTCAACCTCATCATTTTGGGTGATGATATAGTTCAAAATCAGTATACAGGAAACAATGTAGGTAAGGAGCAGACATGAGTAGGGTGTTGTTTAGTAGAAGAATAACACAGAGTTTCAATATCAATGTACATAAACAAACGAAAAAATAGCTAAAAACACATCCTCCTATAAAAACCTCAACACCTTATATTAGTATACTGCATATACCAGTGTATATATAAGAAAGTCAAGGGGGCAAATCCATGCCCCCTCCAAATCTCTATGTCATAAGTAGATAATCACAGTAACACATATACAAATAATGCAAGTTACATATATCATATAACATAGATTTTAGTTCACCAACTGGCAGACCACTCCTTAAATAAGGGGCAAAAAATATGTTAGGGTAAGGCTGAGGGAGAGCATATTAAAATAGTCCACGAACACCAGACGCGCCATTGAGGAAGTCTTTTAGACGAAATGCGTCTAATATAAGGTGTTGAGGTTTTTATTGGGGGATGTGTTTTTACCTATTTTTTTCTACTAAGCACAAGTAATACACTGTTTGTGGTTCTCTTGGAATAAAGCATTTGAGTGTTTTTCACACATCTGGTGTGTTGCTCGTTTATACCCACTACTTTTTTTCTCATTTGTTTATGGCCTATATTATATTACAATCTTTTTCTTTAATTCAATATCCATGTACACTTAGAAGAATTGTTTCAGTCAATATGAATATATAAAAAACAGTTAACAATTAGATGCCATACATAAATCCAGGTCAATTTAAGCAGTGGGTACTTATCATTAAATATCTGATTACAAATGCATGTAATAAACTGGTAAATATACTGTAGCAATTGGGATTGTGGGCAGACAGTGTCTGACTGGCCCACCAGGATGAGTCTAGGGCACATAAAAAATCACACATTTTACATATCTATCTTACTACTACTGACTATTTTTTTTTAAAAGGCATGTCCACCCCCAATACTAAAATGTAACCCATTTCTGGCCCCACTGCATAGTGTAATCCTTACCTTACATCTTCTTCAGTGTCTGTCCAAAGATTTGAAAAGTGAAGAGTAGGAGCTGTTTGTGTGTCCTCCTATCTCTGCTTCCTTGTCCTCCCAGAGGACACTGGCATATGCAGGAGAGCCCTCCCTCCTCCCTTTCTCCCACCCTCCTGATGCCCTTATGGCTGCTTCTTCCCCTATCTTTAAACCCCATTGTTGTAGTGTAGCTTACCCCAGCCCACCCTCAACCACTGTTAGTTTTTTAAAATAACCACAGTAAACATACTTATGCTCCTTGTACCCATGGCTGTCTGCTGCATCCAGCAGCTCAGCCAATCAAAGACATGGCTGCTGGTCTGGCCCCTCTCTGCTGCATCCAGCAAGCAGACAGCCGATAGCAGACACCTGAGGGAACAAAGGAGCATAAGTATGTTTCTTGTGCTTATTTTAAAAAACTAACATGTGGTTGGGGGTGCGCTGGGATAAGCTGCACTACAGCAAAAATGTATATTTAGGGTGGGTGAATGGTCTGTGGGCCCTTAGGGGGTTCCCCTGTAATGCTGTCGGCCAGTCCAACAGTGCAAAAAGTTGATTTGCATCCCTGTGTACTGTTTAGGATAGACAAAAGGGAAAAGAAGGAACATTAAAAGATAAAAGCTGGTTTTATGGCCGATAAAATAGGAAACAATGGGAAAGATAGGAAAAGATTTATCCCTACAGATGCAAAAGGAAAACAACATTAAAGGTGACTGTCACTTAAACTTTAGTCCCTCCCACTACTACATTCTGTACTTACCTTCCCCACACCCCACAATTGTTATACTAACTTACTTCCTGAGGGCACTGAGGAGGAATAATTTTCTCCAACACAATTTTCAGCTGCCTAACAAGTTGCAGCATTCAGTCACATGTTCAAGCCAATGATGGATGATGCATACTCGCGAACCGCTGCTGCAGCTACATAAGCTTTTAAATGGCTTATTAAACTTACAAAGTAGGCAAGATCCAGGAAAGACCAGCATTGGTGGAGAGTGGAGATTTTCAGAAGATAAGGATTTTCAGGGACTATGGAGAGATTTCTATAACAATCTTAGGGTTTGGGGGGTAGAGAAGGTAGAGAAGTGTAGATTTTAGTGCTGGAGGAGGACAAGCCCTTTAAGACTTTCCAAAATTCTGCATTCTGTAAGCTGGGAACAACTTTTTTACAAATCTCTTTGGATCCAAAATATAAGTAATGGAATGGAATGAGGTACCATCAGTCACTTGGCCTCCAGCTTTAAATAAACAAACCAATAGCAATCATGGTGGTGAATATTTCTCCAAAATCAATGGATTAAATGTATATGTGCGTCAATGCATGTTTCCAACTGTTACCAATGTAAAAGGTGATTGATTACGGATGATATATACAGTACTTGTCTTGTTTTAGGATCCCTCTGCCAATTTATCTCAGGTCCAAATTTTTTTTTTTTAAATTAAAAACGTATTTGTATATGCAGTGGCCTTGACCAATTAAGGCAAATTATGGCAAAAAATGTCAACAAAAATAGTATCAAAAGGGAACCATGCATCCTTACTCGAAATGGCAATAGCAACCCTGGAAGAGGGTATTTCCAGATCAGTAAAAAATGAGAGGATGCCTAGTCAGCAATAATAAAGTTTAAATGTAATCCATTTGTATTCAGTGCAACCCTGCTAACAACATTTATTAAGGTCAGCACGTGATCTGAAAAACCCTTATACCTGGACCATAAATGGATATAAATGTAATGCTTGCAGTAACACACAGTTTCTTAATTTCAGGGTAAATTCACAATGAAACACACAATTCAAGCTGTAGCATTGTGGGGAAATGTGGCTCCTTCTCACAGTATCACATCCATGATGATAACAGAAGATCAGAAAAATATTGTGACTGGGAGTTTGGAAGGGCAAATATGTCTTTGGCATCTTTCTCAGGATATGAAGGTTTGTACATTTTTAATTGAAATTGCTTGTCTTTAAGTGTATGTACAGTATTGCAATTCCTTAAAATAAAGCATACATCCATGTAGTTCAACCTTTATAGCCTACTCATCAACCCTACCTAACAGCTGATCCAGGGGATAGTAAAAACAAACAAAAAAAAAAAAAACAGCTGAAAAGGTGTAAAGAATTTCTTACTGATTCCAAATTGTGATTGGAAAGGTTCCCTGGATCAACCGGAACTGTAAGTATTAATAATAGTAATTTTCAATATTTTTTTGTTTTAGAAACTTATCCAGAAAACTTTTAAAGTTATTCAAGGAACTAACCACATCTGCTTGAAGACGGTTCCACAGCTTCACTGTTCTCACTTTTAAGAAACCTTTCCTAACCTTAGGATTGAAAGCCCTAAATATTTTTCACTTAAAGGATAAGTGCACTGTAAAATCAAGTTATGTTCATTTGAAAGCTGCAACATTAAAAAGACTGGAGCCATATTTTTTTTTACCTATGCCCCTCCAGAGCCTAGCTTTGTGCCTTGGAAGTTGCTGACATCTTGTTACTAGTTTGCTGAATGCTAAGCTCCACCTTTCTGAGATTTCCTTTGCTTTCTCCTGCTTGAACCTCAAACGATAATGCCTGTGAGTTCCGTACACACGCACGTGCACAGAACTCACAGGCATTACTGTTTGAGGCTCAAGCAGGAGAGTGCACGGAACTCACAGGCATTACTGTTTGAGGCCTAAGCATGAGAAAGCAGAGGAAATCTCAGAGGGGCGGAGCTTAAGATTCAGCAAACCAGTAACAAGATGTCAGCAACTTTCAAGGCACAAAGCTAGGCTCTGGAGGGACATAGGTAAAAAAAAACATGGCAACATTATTTTTAAAGCTGCAGCTTCCAAATAAACATAACTTGATTTTACAGTGCACTTATCCTTTAAGACAGAGTTATTTATTTATTTAGGGTTGTTAAACCCCAAATGCATCACCTTACATTTATCAACATTGAATTTCACCTGCCACTCTGCTGCCCATTTTGATAATCTATCTAGGTCTGCTTGTAGCAATTGCACATGTAAAGTTTTCAAAGGTCTGCATAGTTTTATTTCACCAGAAAACACAGACACCTTGCTCTTCAAAGTTATTTATAAACAGACTAAAAAAAATGTGTTGATTATTGGTATTTGGCTTTTTTCTAATCTGGACAAAATCACCATACATAAAATGAATCTAAAAAGAAAAGGAGTAATGGTCTAGATAAAACTGGACTTAGCTCTCTTAAGCTAGGTTCACACACTAGCGATAAAGCCCCAATACAGTCGGATCAGACGGTACCGGCGCTTTATTGGCAGTGTGTGTAGCAGCTTTCCCAAACAAGCGCGCTGCCACTAATGTTCCTGTCATCCGATAGGTCGTTCGGGAAAAAACAAACTTCCCCTTGGCCCATGGTAGTCTCGTTATAAAGGGAATTGGTCGTGGTTGAGGGAAACAGTCTTGAGTGTTCTCCGCATTCTGTGTATAGGGAGAATGCTCAGGACTGTGTGTATCCTGATCTTTGAAAATGACGGACAGGATTTTGCAGATCCAGTCTGTCATTTTCCAAAAATCTTTCCTGCCTTTAAAGAGCAAGTCCACTCCCAAAACTAAAATTTAACACCATGCTGGCTGCACAGTGTAATGTTAGAAAATCCTTACCTTTCTTCTCTGCTCCAAATGGTTCTTCTGCAGTGTCTATCTAAATTCAAGAAACTGTATAGTAGGCTCCTGTCTTCTCTGTCCTGCCTGAGGACTCAGGCATGCACTATTGAGCCAATCCCCCCCCCCCCTCGCTCCATCCTGATCCATTGGTGCTGCACTTTTATATTTAAATATATATGTATATATATATTTGTAAAAAAAAAAAAAAGTCAGAAGAAACTTACCCATGAACAGTTCAGCACTGCGGACAGAGTCTCCGACGCCACTGACACTCTCCAACGCATCCCAGGTCCCTTCCATTGTGCACACATGAGCACACAGTGCAAGGGAATGTGGATACATTGGAGACTGTCAGTGAGAAGCCAGCGCTGGAGCGATCCACATAAAGTTCTGTCCTCTCTCCTGCACATTTTAATGAAGAAGGAGGTAAGGAGGTATGGAGGTAGGAGGTAAGACATAACTCATTTAACTCCCATTCTTCAGTTAAACAGTAAAAAGGAATGTTAAAAAATCAGTGAACATACCCTTTAAAATTGTATCTCACAATTTTACTTCATTGTGACTTTAAAGGACAATCATACTCACCTCCCCCTCGTTTCTTTCCCCCCACTCCAGCAAAGTACCCAGGGTGAGGACCTAAAATGCTAAGTCCTCACCTTAAAAAAGTCCTGCACTACTTACTTTTAATCTCCCTCGTCGCTCCGGTCCGATCCTCCCCACTGGCACTTTGTGTGACAGGTCCCAAGGCAGCCAATGGGAAGACATGCTCCGCAAAGAGGCGTGTCTTCTCATTGGCTGCTTCCCGGACTGTCACTGACAGTGCCAGTGGGGAGGATCCAACTGGAGCGACGAGGGAGATTACAAGTAGTGCAGGACTTTTGTAAAGTACCCAGAGGTGAGGACTTATCGTTTTAGATCCTCACCCTAGGTACTTTGCAGGAATGGATCGGGGAAATGGTAAGTATAATTGTCCTTTAACCCGTTATATTCTGGTGCTGCTTGCCTGACCTGCAATCTACTAAATCTCGTAAAGTAATTAGTGATTAAAATTTTAGGTTAAAAGTTTCTGCAACAATTATAACTGTATTTTGCTAAAACCCTTTGTACTTTTTCACAGATGAGAAGGAAAAATGTTAAGCAAGGAAGTTATGAAGAATCTTAATGTCATTTTGCCCAAAAAACTTAATAAAATAACTTTGCAAAGTCCATGATGAAATAACAGCATTTTGTGGACTGTTCTAAACTGTTTTGTTACTTTTTGTACATGGAAGGTTCTATTAGCATGACATTAACTATTGCTGACAAATCTCAATAATCTGTTCTCATTACTATAATAATATTTAAAAAAAAAAAGAATGCTGCTAATTCTCTATGCTGATAAGTAAACATACTAAAAATGAACTGGGGTGTATTGCTATGTCCACTGGAATTTAATATTGCAAATTTCTTGTTTTACCAATTAAAAAAAAATGCTCTTGGTTATAGAGATACTCATTGTTGCATGGCATAATTGTTCTTTTTTACACCAATGCTATATAGTTTACCATGACAATAAAATTAATTATTTCTTTAGTTGATAACTTTCATTTTTTTGCTTTGTTTATTTTATTTTGACTAATACATGTTCTCCCAAGATTACCTCCAAAGCAATTCTATTTGGTCATACTACAGCTGTAACCTGTTTAGCCAAGGCAAGAGATTTTGAAAAGAAGCCCTATGTTGTTAGTGGGACTGAAAATGGGTAAGTGATACAAAACCACCCAGTAAATAAAATTCCAAAACTGATGTTTCTATTTGATGTTTAATTTAATGTTGGTCAGTTTCAAGCCCCAAGTGCTGGGATTTATAAGACAGACCTTTGGCATTTCATACAAATATGAAGAAATGTCTTAAACATTCCAAAACTTTCACATTATTCTTCCGCTATCTAGAAATGGCTGAATTTTCAAAAATCCGAACTATTCTGAAAAGGTCAGAAAATTCGAAAATCCAAAATCAGACCCATTAAAGTCAATAAGAAACAAAGTGTTAGAAAAGTTTGAATTAAAATAAGGTTAAAATAGCAATTGTAAATTACTGTACAAGGTTCTGGGACCTGGGAAATGGTCTGGGGAACACGTACAAATATCCAGAACTTTAAATAAAGCCTCCTTTACCCACAAGCTACTTTTGGCGTCCGCATTCACTCTTCGATATTTTGATACATTCCAAAAAATCGATTCCCGAATTCGATCCTCGAACATTCAATAATTATCAAACATTCTGAGTTCTTTAGAACTTGTAAAATCTAAAACAAACTCATGTTCTAGTTCGAGTTCAATTCCATCACTTCTGGTCTCATTGTTGGTTTGCTTTATTAAAGAATATATTGTAGAAGGTACAGATGTGTGTAGACACTTTAATAAATTAGGTTTTTTTATGGTGTAATAAATAATAAATTCTTTTTTTATGGTGTAATAAAAATATTGGGACTTCAAAAACAATTTAAGAATTGTATTTTTCTTAAGTAATTGTATTTTATGACTATCGGTTATTGAGCCTCCTAAGAATTTAAACCATTAATGCTTACACAAAGCAATAGGTAGGCATTGCATGGGTTAAATTGCAATGCTGCAAAATTCTACTTGTTCTGGTATTTTTTAGCTGTGTTAGGATTCCCAATATTGCTTACCCATAGTGATATTTTATGACATGGTTGTAACATAATGTTGCCAACAGAAAATAATATTAGCCATTGGTATTGTGTGATCGTGTCATAATTATTAAGACTGCATTGTAAATTAATGATTGTGGAGCTAAATAAGTAGTGTAATTACTGACATTGTTGGTTTATATATCCAACCCCTAATATTCTACAAATGCTGACATTGCATGGTGGACAATATGGCCTGTAGATTTTGGCATTCAATATCATTCTGCTCGTCTTATGCTGACCAAATATAATGCAACAAAGTGAAGAATGTATTACAAGAGACACATGAGCAGCCATCACAAGCTATTCACCAGTGGCTGTGTGGCTGGTGAATAGCATTTAATGGCATAAGCCACCCTTAGAACAGAAAAACTGTCACATGTCTGTTACTTGCACCCAACCCCAGATGATATATTCAGTACATTATCAGATGTATTATTAACTAGATATTTATATATAATTGTCTTCAATCTGGCAGAGTAAGCTGGCTCCTCCCTCCATTCAATCAATCAAGGCTGTGACTGCTGGCATCACAACCATTGAATAACTGCTGTTTCGCCTGCTTCCTCTTCTGCACTTGCTCGAGTTTATTAAAAGCTCATTGGGCAGAGGGAGGAGGTAGATACCTTTGCCAGAACGGAATAGAACTTATCATTAAATATCTGGTTATAACTACATGTAATAAACTAGTTAAAATAGCAGGATTGCAGGCAGATGACTGACAAGTTACCAGTTTTTTTTTTAAGGGTGGACATGCCCTTTGAATAGTAACATAATGAGAAATCATGAAGGTGATTTACCCAGATCCGCACAAAGCGTCAGGACAAATAGAATCAAATTGGGAATTTTACTGTACAGCCAAAGTTGAAAATAAAACAAAGCAAACCCCCATAACCATACTTTTACTTTAAACATAAGACGTAACAAACATTTAAATTGATTATTTTTATTGATTCCATTCCTTAATTTCCCTCATGATTAAAGATAAAATAGTTAAAAAAGCATGGAGGATTTTAAAAAGTGTGAGTTTTTTTAAAGGGACATGAAATACAACATAATCCTCTTGGTGGCACTGTTTAATCTTAGTATCATGCGGTCCTCATTGTAAACTAATATTGGTGAAGCTAAAGATACACTGTGGCTTTTCAAAGCGTTCAGTAGAGGTTCCGTGAAATGACCCATTTTCAGCAGTGTGCAGTTCTGAAGAATGATAGTTCTGGTGACACATTGATGAGCTGTAATGGCAATGTCCCTGCAATTTGTTTTAGACCAGGCATGGCCTTAAATTTAGCTCTGATGCTAGGCAGCAGGGTGTAATTACCAAAACAAAAGGGAAGATGCTCTGTATGCCATCCCTTTTTAATGACCACAACATTTTCTTCACAGGCAGTTGGTAACAAAAAGCTACATAAATGATCATTCTTCCCTTAAATACAGGATTTAAAAAAGTGTCACGAAATTGTCCCCACCAATTGAAATGAAATAAAAAGGAATAATATATGGTTATGTTTTATAGGGAGATGTGCGTTTGGAATGTGTCCAATGGGCAGTGCATTGAGAATGCAAAACTACCATACAGACATACAGCAGTCTGCGTAAGTACCATGCTCTAGCACCCATGTATTACACAAGAATATATTTAAGTCAATGCATGCTTAATACTGTCATATTTAAGCTTTTAAACACAATAAAAGGGCAAAGAATATCTATCTATCTATCTTGGCAGCTAATATCTTCTGAATATAATAATGAGTAGTTAAAGATATTACAAAAAGAGCTAAGGTTATAAATCTGAAGAGCTGTTGCATTATGGGTGTTTGTAGACTGTTTAGATATACATACCCGTATATAGCTTTAAAGAGTCCTTTTTCTACTTAATTATTTTTGTAAAAAATTCTAATGCTTCTTGTGGTGATAGAATCTGCACACCTATCTATCAAAATGTATAATTATCTGACATTACACTCAGTATCGGAACTGTACCATGCCACTGTACATCACTCAGTATGGAAACTGCACTATACTACATATACCGTACATGAATTGGTATGGGAAATGAACCATGCTACTGTACATCACTAAGTATGGGAACTGCACTATACTACTTCACTTAATAAAGGCTACATCACTCAAGACTGTACTGTAGGTTTGTCCCATGCCTGGGATTAGGTCAAAACATTCAAAATTACTGAAATTTCTGATGTTAACATTTTGTGGTACATGTTGGAATGAGCATTAGTTTAGAGCAGGGTTTCTCAAACTCTCAAATTTATTCAAATGAGGAGCAAAAATGTGCCTGTTCTGTTAATATGCCTCAACCTCAATCAGTCAGATGATACCTTATTACTGGTCGAGTACAGAACAAAACCATTTGAAATCATCTGTGTCTTCAGACATGCAATATAGCTACACTAGCTTTTTAAAAAAAAATTTGCTGGCCTAAAAAAGATATTTTAATAGATTTTAATCATCAGGAATGGCCAACCTGCACCCCTGTTGATGTTTAAAAACTACAACTCCTTGTAGTCCCTGACCAGACTCCCTGGCAGAGAGCAGCCAGAGATTGCTGGGAGGTGCATTTTTCACACTAAAAGCCTCCAGTATTCCATCTGGGTTGCACAGTTCTTTGCTGTTTGTTCTATTCAGTTGCATTTTTTCAAACATCTGGAGGGCCACATTTATTCATTATATTATACTTAATTCCTAAAAAGTTTACAGAACACTGTGAAATGATGGTTAATAACTCAAATATTTATCATTAAAAACACATGTACATTTCCAGGTGTGCCACCATCTGAAAACGTTTGTAGTGGTCGGATGACTAGCGAAACGTCTTCAAGATCTAAACTTCAAGTCCAGTTGATCTAATTGAATACAACAGATACAATGTAGAAATATTTCAGTATAGGTTACACTGGAATTATGCATCATAAATTAAACACAGTAGAAGATTTCTTTGTTTGTGACTTTGGTTTCTTACATAATAAGGCAAGGTATAATAAATAAAAATCTAAATTAGTCTTACTAAATGAATATATCCCTAATGGCTGAACATTTATATTCAGACCTGTAGAAATAAAACAAAATACATTTTGATAGTTTTTATTTTGTTCATATAAGGTGAGGATTGTCTCCCACATCGATATAAAAATACCAAATTGGGATGTGCAAATGCTTAGGGTTCTGCATTTAATAACTGATTTCCTCTTTTCCTGTTTTAGTACTACTATTGTTCATTTCGAATGACAGGAGAAGGTTGGCTACTCTGCTGTGGATATTATCAAGATGTTCTTGTTATTGATGCGAAGACCTTGCAAGTTCTTAATACTTTTCAGTCCCATGTTTCAGATTGGATTAGCTGTATGTACATTGTTCACTCTACTAGGATACAAGGTACAGATATTCTTAGTTTCTTTTTAAGAGCAGTTTGACTAAACTATCCACATTGCTGGGTTGCTCACAGTAACAGTAGGTATGTAATTCTTTAGGCTAGAAAAAGATCCCTATGCTAAGCCTTCACATGGCACTTTACACTAGAGGGAGGGAGAGCAAAATGGGAGGGAGAGGGAGGGAGGGAGGGCTGCAGTGCACATGACAAAATTCTCCCAGGGGAGAGCCAGGAGGCAGAGTCCTATATGGACTCTGCCAGGCTCCTGGTGGCCAGTTTTTGGGAATTTGGGGAGACATTGCAGAGCAGCCATTTGGAGCAGGGATGTAAGGACACTACAGAGTGGGACCAATAGTGGGTTAAATTATAGTTTTGAGGGTGGACATGCTCTTTAAATATTGCATTGCAGGGTATATTGAATCATCTGCTTGGTAACATTGGGGAGCCTCTAAATTTGAATAGTGAAAATATTTTCCCCAGTCTAATTAAAGTAATTTTGTGTTACTTTATACTACACTGGGCTTATGGTAATTCCATTAAAATATACTGTAAACTGTATTAAATACTATACATTTCATGGGAGTTCAACATTTAGAATAGGTGTGCTACAGTCTGTAATTCTACTTTGCAATTATTACCCCCAATGAAAAAGCTGAGGTCTGTACCGTGTTAGCCATGAGTAAGAGAAGAAAATTAGAGCTGTGATACCTTTTATTGGCTAACTAGGTAAAAAAAATTAAGCAAGCTTTCGGGAGTCCTAAGCTCCCTTCATCAGGCTGAATGTGGTTTCTTTACTCCAAATGAAGAAATGACAAGCACAAACTAACTATAAAAAGTAAGATTATTTTCAGTCATTTTCAAATGTAAACAAATATACAGTATGAAAGTTCAATAAAAGGACTGTAGAACCTGGATAAACAAATTTGTAGAGATGACCAAACCCACCTGCCAGTGGGTCCATGAAACGCAATATAGTTAAGACTGTCGGAATCGAACTTCATCTGTCGGAATCGAAGTTCTTGAAACTACAAACACTGCTTTTTATTTACTGGGGCTCTCATCTTAGGATGTTCAGACATACAGAATACTGTGGAGCTTAAGTTCTAAAAACCTCTTTCCTAACCAAATCTTCATTGATTAAAAGCATTGACTGGTTACTCTTCATTAACAACAATTAGCCATTCCATCTTAATATAGATGGCACAGTGCTTGTTTCCTTAAAGAAAACATGCAGTGCATTTACTATTACTCTTAATCTGATTCATAAATAAATATCACATCTCAAAAATATATTTACGTTATCAGTCAGCACAAAATGAAAGCATTTTTTTAAAAGGAAGCCCTCCATTCTTTATTAGTTTTTATGTCTGTATTTATTCATGTTTACTTTTCCTATTAAAATAATACAGTAGAAAGCACTAATGTCACATATTATTGGCAGTATTAGGCATACCTAATAAATTATCTGTAAATATAAATGGATTGTTTTTGCTTTCTCATTCATTTGGCTGGGTACACGCAAAGGGATTTTTTGTCCCGACCGAAAGGCAATAGTTGCCGAGACCAGTAAAGATTTTTTGCCCCATCAGACCAATACACAGAAGTATCGGTCAATCTGCTAAACCTTACAGGAAGTTGTGCTCAGTGCTCACAAATGTTTTGCAGTATATAATGTTGTATAAGTGTGTGTAGTTTCTTAATACATTGTTTCCATTTTTGCAATTTTATTATACTAAAAGCAAGCCTGGTATTAAAAACTGCTGTTCTACCATTGCAGAAGATTCACTGGTTGCAATATCGGTAGCAGGTGATTTAAAAGTGTGGGATTTATCATCCTCAGTTAACAGCATACAGGTCAGTATCTTTCTATTGTAAATTCTTAATTTAGCAATAATTTAATCAAGACATTCCTGAAACAAACATTAGTTTAAAGGGCATCTATAGTGGGAAAATTAACTTTTTATGTGTTCTATAATTCACCCAACCCCCAGAGTGTCATTTTATTCCTAAGTTGTATCCTGAGATACACAAATTAGAAGAAGATGTGATTGCATTGCTCTACTCCTACTTGGAGTGTCACTCAAATCCCTGTGACATAAGTCTCTGCTCAAGTCCCTCCCTCCTCCCTGCTCTGTAACAAACATAGAGATAAGAGCATTAACAGGGAGAGAGAGATAGCTTTGATGTCAAAGATAAGGCTGCACTTGACCCCCCTTCTTGATAGTTTTCACTGTTTGATGATGGGTCACAAAGAGAGCAATTGTATTGCAGCAGGACACAGAGAGATCCATGTCTCCAGGATAGCTTGCTTTCTATTGGCCACTGTGCATGGGTGTGTTTTTCAGGATGTTGAAATTTTAACTCCTACTGCACATGAGAAGCTTGTTGGGAAGCCGGTGTTTAGACATGGAGGAGGTAACAGAGAGGAGGGAGAAGGGGGGAGTGCTGCAGAGAGATCTGAAACCATGGAAAAACAGAGTCAGTGACAGAGGTAGGAGAAAGGCAGCACAGAGTACATGAATTAAACTTTGCAATGGGGCAAAGTGTTTTTTTCACTAGAGATGCCCTTTAATTAGTTGGATCTTTTTGCAAAATCTATAATAAAAATAAATATAAACAAATAAATATATATATATTTTAAACATTAAGATGATTTTTTTAAATAAAGTGTTAAAAAGGTGCTTATACATTAAGTACATTTGTGCTTTCTACAAATTATAAAAAAGAAGTCGCGCAGTCTAGAACTGTTTGTTCCTTAGTAATTCAATGGAAATTTGTATGACATGCTAAGCGAGCAAGAATAATTAAAACAAATAGATTGTGCACAGGAAAAGAAAGTGAGGATCAGAACAAGCCTTTCTAGACAGCTATGGAAATACAGAATAACCTCCACATTTTTTTTTAAATCTACTAATTATAGCACCAATATCACTTGACATCATAGCAGATTATACCTGCGCTAATGCATTATTTGTACAATGCCTTCCTAAAAAAAATCTGAACTCATCTGGCAATACAATGTTTAATATATGTTTGATTTGTTTGATACATCCTTCAGGAAAAAGAAATTGTCTACGAGTCTGAATCTAAATTATTGGAGATCCCAAATTGCTGTGTGGTTCGTTTTTGTACTTTCACAGAGCGTCTTTTGCTAGTGGTATGCTCTGATTATTGGAAGGTACTGTATTTCATTGTCTATGTTTTACTCCCCACAGCAATTGTAAAAGAAAAAGTGGTTGTCTTAAAGGCAAGCTTACAACCATACACTGTATCTATATTTTTTCCATGAAGCCTATTTATTAGACATTTATATACAATCATTAATATGTATTAAATGGCATCTCCATCCTGATCACTTATCAGCTACCTTTCTCTAACCCCAACTGATATATTCAGCACTTTATTAGATGCAATACCAACCAGATATTTATTATAATTACTGTCTTCATTCTGACAGAGTAAGCTGGCTCCTCCCTCCATGCAGTCAATGAAGGCTGTGACTGCTGATTTCACAAGCCAATGACTGATTGTTTTTTTCCCCTGCTGTCTCATTTGCATGTGCTCAAGCTTTAAAAAAAAAAAAAAAAGGGGGGGGGGGGGGGGGAATCTTCCAGAATGGAATAGAACTTATTAAATATCTGGTTACAAATGTATGTAACAAAATTGTTGCGGGCAGATAACTGACAAGTCACCAGGTGCCAGTTTTTTTTAAGGGTGGACATACCCTTTAAGTAAAAAATATAAATTCATTTACTTATTTTATAGTTTATACAACTGTTGGTGTTTTACTTATAGGGAATACAGGGCACAGAAGCTAAAAAATAAACCACATTCTCCTACTATTGACTATCAGAGTCTGAACCTTGCTTGTTAACTATTTCTGTCCTTCATGAACCAAAAACACCTTTGAATTATTAAACACCAATTTATAGTCAATATACCCCTTTTATAGTTCCCAGACTGATGATTAGCTATTTAGTACTTTTTAAAGACATCAATGTTTTTATAGGATCTAGCTCCTAGACATGATTATTCCAGGTAAATGTAATGTTGTTCTTCTTATAAAACTCATACATCTCTAACAAGGATGTTATCTTTAAAATAAGCATTTTTATGAGAAAATAAAGTACAAACAATAATGCCAAAAATGTTCTAAATTATTCCAGATTATTTCTGCTGTTTAATAAAGCAGAACTAACTAACAATGAGTTCTTACTTTTATTTTTCTATATAGATAAAATACTCCATAAAATTGATGGTTTAATGGTATTTAAGGTCACCGGGGTATAGGGATTTAGGAAATATTTGTATCCAAGCTTACTCATTATTATTTTAATGAGGTAATACTAATCTGTATTTTTTTTTCTTTCACTATTTAGTAATTTTAGGTTTGTAAAAACATAATTTAAACATTTACTTAATGATAACATTTTATAAGCTTTCTTTGATCATACAAAAATCTGATTGTATCTTTAAAATCCTTTGAAAATGGCCATGTCTCTTTAAATCCCATGTAATACTAAAAACACTAGGGGCAATGCATTTAGAGTCACAATCAGTAATTATAGGGTAAACGCATTTGCAAAGGTTCACAAAAAGAGGGTTACATAACCAATGTACCAAGCTGATTTCATCTCTTTTGCACAATACCACCAGCAAACAGATTTGCAATGAATGGACAGCCACAATTGGCTAGGTACATTTGATTAGTCCCACAAAAGAAGGCATCAGTACATCGCCCTGAATGTCTTTTGGATCAGTTCTACAGCTTTATCTTGAAAGTTTATCTGAACCCCTACCCCAACTATTATCTGCCTAATAAAATAGAGGTTTATCTCATATATATAGACTGTATGTAGTAACTACAAATAGTTTTCAACAAACACACATTTTATTTTATAAATCTGGTTATATCTTTTCAGCAATTGATTTTTTTTATTGTGATGCTTAAATTTCTCTTGTTTTCTTATTCTTCTGGCTTTAGATTTTTGACTATTGTGATTTTAACTTGCTTTGTACTGAAGCTTGCAAGAGTAACCAATTGTTTTCTGGTGGAGAATTTCTAGCCACTAACAGACTTATTATCTGGACAGAGGATGGCCACAGTTACATCTACCAGCTGTTGAACAGGTGGGCTCAAAGAAATTAATGAGATGTTCAGGTACAAAGTAAGCTGTTTGTAAGTTTATTGTAAAAAAATATGTGCTTGTCACATTTGATCAAAACCCTTAACAAAATCTTTTTGACATTAGAACATTTGGCTGCAGTTTGGCACTCTTTAGCTTTTATTTGAATCAGCGGGAGATGCAAAATAAGATTAACCACATAGAACTTGATTGGGCAGATGGTCCTATGGTTTCTAGGGAGACAAAAGTAATTAGTCACCATCTCAACACTTTTTCTTTACCACTGAAACATATTAAACATTACAAATCAGCCATATTTCATGTGATGTAATTTTAAAGTCTGATGTTATTTTCCTTTAAACAGTGGTCACTCTAAAAGTATAGGTCTAACCGATGGAGGATTACCTAAAGAAATCATCACCCCTCATTTGCTTTGCTCTACAAAGATTGAGGAAAAGGTAACACCATAAAACTGTTTACTTATACTTCTTGCTTATTGCTCAATATAGACTGATATTTTGGTACATATACTAAAAAAGTACTTGTCTTAAGCATTTTTTGAAATGAAAACTGTTTTAACAAAAAAAGTATGAAGAGTATGTGCTGTAACTGCCAGATGATTAGCTAAATAAATTGTCAAGTGATAATTTGACTAAAGTGACTTTCCAACTTTTGTTAGTCACTCATTTGCGTATTGTATTACAATACAAGGAAGGCAGGGGAAGCTGTCAGGATAGATGGCTTCTTGACAGCTTTCTATGGGGCTTAGGGGTGAAACAGGAGGTGGCAGTATGGGGGGAATATTTGGGCAAAAATTTGCTAGGATGGGCAAGCAGTCTTGGGAAGAAACTGCTTATGGGTCTACAGTATTGCATCTTTTTTTAATTTGCTCTAGGTAGTCTGCTAAGAAGGGTATTTTTGGATGGGTTTAATTTGAAGATATTACTAGGATTCATCTTTTGCATCTGAAATGCAGCTGGTGGTGTAAGTTTTGAACGAATGATGCCTTTAGCTGTTGTAGGTTTCTGTTTAGATGGGTTTTTTGTTGTTGCTTTTCTATGCATTCCCATACCAAACAGTTGTGTTGCTAGTCATGATACTCTTAAAGGGCATAATCACCCCCAAAATAAACTTTTATCCCCCCACTTATGGCTCACCGGTGCCTTGCTGCTCTCTGTCTCTCTTCCACTTTAAAGCCATGAGTCAAGGATCATTTAATTTATAACTGCTTTACTTAGATTTCACAAAGCCATAAAGGTGGCAGAGAACGACAAGGGTCCAGTGGACTTTAAGGTAAGTAGATTCCTGTTAGAAGCGCTGGGGCAAAAGGTAAGTATTGCAAAAGTGGGGATGGAGGGGGGATTAGTGTGGGGTTAAAAGTTTAATCTAAGAATGAACAAGCCCTTAAAGGTGGTTCTGGTTAAGGTATAGGTGGTTTTTGTGCCCTGTCCTCTTCTTTTTAGCCTTTGAAGAAGGTGTTCCTTTACAGATTTTCTAATTCTCCCTTATTTTGGATTAGTAGAAGGCAATAAATAAAACATTTTCCTCTTAAGTTAAACTTAGCAGCAGTTTCGAATGCTCCACCTGGAAATTTCAGCTGCTTCACTCATGCCAACCGGCCTCTCCATATCCAGGAAAATCAAGATTCAGTGACAAATCAACATAACAGAAGTTAAATATCAGTAACACATCTGGATAGCAACAGAAACCCAGTTATCATAATAGCCTTTCTGGTTATAATTGTTTAAAGCAGTGCCATATTAAGTTAACCTTGATAATCTCCTAAACAGAAAGAAATTGTTGAAGAGCAGAGGTCAGTAAAGGCTCAGAATGTTCGGTAACCCTGAAAAGTACTTTCAAAGGTAGTTTCTATAACCTTCAAAAGTGGCTCTGTACTTTCAAGAATTATTAAAAATAAGAAAGTTCCAAATCTAAAAGTTTCAATCAGTTTACTTTCACATTTTGGAACTGGGAGTCAGATCTGTGTCAGATGCTGGTCTGATTCGGACCAGGATCTCCTCTCTAGATAGCACTTATGCCATGCTGAACAGAAGTCCTTGGTTAAAATTCTACCCAGGTCACATCTGCAAGTGTATGTTCTACATGTGTTTGTATAGGTTTCCTAATGGGCACTTCGTTTTCCCCAATAATCATAAAGACATACTGATATGTTGTGCAAGTGTAAAGCAATGCAGAATTCAGAGCTATATAAGAAATAAATACATACACACTCAAGCCTATTCCAATGGTCTATATGGTTATTCTAAGACAATTATAGCTAACTATACGTTACAATGGGAAGAGCACATATATAATCAAATATATTAAAGTTAATATGTGATACAGCAATATTTAATGATATATGCCACAAGGATGTACCTATATCATAAGTAAATAAGCCAATATCAGTGTGCGCCATCTATTCCAGGCTTTCCTTCAGTGCTGATTCCCCAATCCTCACCTTTGTCTTCACCATTGTTGCCAGGCAATAATTGCCTAGATAAGTACGGTTGCCCCAAAACTTGAGGCACAAGGAATCTGTACTGAGGCCGGGAAAACCTGAAAAACAGAAGAAGCAGAGGGTCGGTAGTAACCGTCAGGCTGGCCAGCCGAGCAATAAGTTTGGTCAAGTGCAGGTCAGAGCAAACCAGGTCAAGACCAATGGTCTAGCAGTACTGGCTTGGTACAGAGGGTCAGACAAGGACATAGTCAATACTAGCCTGGTCAGAACCAAAGTCCAACAGCACTGGCATGGTACAGAGGGGTCATGCAAGGTCAGAGTCAAAGCATAGAAAAAGGTTGGTCCAGGCAGCAAACAGAGGGAATGGTCAATGAAAATAACTGGGTTGAAAACAGAGCAGATATATACAAGAACACCACAAGCAGAGTAGCAAGCTAACACTATAATGGGCAACAGGTAGAACAGCTGGAAGAGAATAATAAGGGTAAACCAAGCAATGAGGAGGGAGAGGAAGAAGGAAGAAAAGTGACAGGCTCATTTAAACTAGATGACCAATTTTGCCTAAGTGGCTGCAGCCGCCAACAAAGAGGATAAGAGGTCCTAGCGATATGCGCACACGTTGAAGATCCGGGAATATTTGAGAATATTCTGAATGCAAGAACACATGCCGAAGAGAGCCGAGGAGGATTGGCAGAAAGAGCCAAGTGACATGAGACCCGCAACCAGGCAGAGGAACATCGCAGGAGCGCGAGGAAGGTAGGAGATGGCGACTCCTGACAATCAGCCAATATGAATGTATCCTCAATGGAATGGGTACTTCTGCTAAAATTCTGTCAGTAGTTTGACATGGCAGAGTCAGGTCCATGAAATTTTTTGGGAAGAATTTTCACAACCTCTCCCCCCTTAAAAAGTTCACTTTCTGAGTGAACTATTCCTTTAAAGTTTAATAAATATCTAAAATAAACAAAATATTTTTATGATATTTGCAGGCAATCACTGTTATTTTTGTCTTATTTTGTTTCAGAGTTTTTCATTTGCAATGGGATTCCTAAATGAAAGGAAGGAACCCTTTTTTAAGATACTGTATTCCGGTGATGCATCAGGGAGGATCAGTTTATGGCATATTCCAGATGTTCCAGTGTCCCAGTTTGATGGTTCTCCATTAGGTAACACCTTTCATAACATGGATCTATCTTCACTGAGTGGTTCCCTTTCTGTTTTTGCAACACACCATGGCAACTTTTAGAAATAATTATTTTAATGGTACCTAAACACAGTAGAAAAATAGGTGGCGTACTTCTCACGTTCACAGACAAATAATCACTGGATGATTTTCCAGCATACTGCTCTCAGTTATAGGCTTGACACAAGAGATGGGTCTGGGGCATTACAGCTCCAGACTAGATATGTGAGAATCTGGTACCTTTCTGTGAGTCACAAAAGACAACCCATTCAATACACATTTTACGCTTGTTTCAGCGTGATTATTTAATGTCAGCTGAATGTCGAACAGTGGGACAAACCACATATTGCATTCTGGAAGGAAGATTTACCCAGAGCAAAGTTAAAGTAATTTTCAATATTTTTTATGTTTTAGAAACTTATCCAGCCCTTTATTGAAAATCTATCCAATGAACCTGACATTACTACACCTGGTGGAAACCAGTTACACAGTTTTACATACCCTACAACAAAACCCTTTCAGTAGATATAATTATAAAAACAATATGGAAACATGGACCAGATATGCAGGTGAAGGATAATGTAGTTAATATCTATTAATCATCTCTGTGCAATGCATTTTTTCAATAGTGTACCATTATAAAGGTGAATGTTGGTGGGTAGAGTTTTACAACTCACACTGTAAAATAAACTTTTTCTAGCATGAAGATAAAACCCTTTTTACTTCTAGGATGGCCGTGTGTCCTCTGAAATAACCTATTGGTGAACAATGCACCAGAAAGTTTATTGTACGGCCCATTAATGTATTTGTATAAAGTGATTACAACACAAACTCGGCATCTCCAGTATAAAAAGCCCTAACTTGTCTACTCTGACTGCATAGTCACACCCCTCCATTCCCCCTATTCATTTAGTTGTTCTACTCTGAGCCCTTTCCATTTCCAAGATTTTTCCAAGTCATTTTGCAAAATTGCACTGCATATTCCAAATGAGGCTTTGCCAGTGATTTGTAAAGAGGTAGGATAATATTTTTCTTCTTTGCATCTATAACCTTTCTTTATATAAGATAATATCTTGCTAACTCTTGACACTGCTATCTGGCAGAGTGTCCTCCTTTAAGAACAGTAACTTCCCCCCTGCTGAACAAGACAAAACAACAATAAACATAGGTATTAATAAAGCAGTTAATCTTCTCCAAAGTTTAAAAGGTTTCTGTACCCAGAAAAAAACAAGTTTTAAAAAAAAATCTATAATTTATTGGAAAGCACAAGACATTACTCCTACCTGGTTTTACTTACAATAGTTAAAAACCATAGATAAAGATGGCTGTGACGACAGCTCTAAGACCCACCCATCCATCAACTTCCCCAAAGCTCCTCACACTCCTCTTATCTCTAAGATGGACATGCACTTGATAGGGAAACCCACAGAATTGAAGTAGGTAACATTTTAAGTAGGAATAAAAGCAAGAAATATCTCCAACCTTACAGAAATTTGCAGGTTTCATTTTTCTGCGTATAGGTTTGTTTATTAATATGACTGGTAGATCCAATATTTCCATACACTTACTAATCTGAAAAATCCAATTCTGACTTCCTTATAGGAGCAACAGGTAATACACAAACTGTGTAGCGTTTAGTTTATGGGTGGGTTTACAAACTGCAAACAATTTCACAACCTTTCAGTTCAATGCAAACTTCCTTAAATTCAATGGGAATCCAACTTTAAAGCTCATTTTGTCCTGTTTAAAAGGTAAATAGCCATGCTACTGCTAACACGTGTACCCAGTTACTAAACAACCATGTACAAGCTAGTAACTGCAGAAACTCAGCCAAGCAAAGGCAACACAATGACCACGCTCTGGGCTAGAATCTCTCTTAAGTCCTGCCCATCAAAGGTCCACTCCATTCAATTCAGTTCCATTGTAAAAAATTATCCCCTCAATCTTTGACAAATCTCAACAAACATATTAAATGTGTTAATAGATCTGCAATAATAAATAACAGATGAGCTGCAATATTCTCAAAACTTCAGTCCCTAAGTATAAGGTATAAAGTATACGGTATAAGGTCTAGCCTTTTCTGGAATAAATAATGAAGCCAATGGCAAGGCATTGACTTTACCCATCATGATTACACTGGGATGTTTTGGAGTTTTTGGAGAAACACCCTACTGGACTGTCGCCTTTGAAATACCCTATTGTATTTTAATAATTGCCATTTATCTCTATAGCTGACATCTAAGTTTTAAAAGCTTTCACTTTTATCTTAATATTTTTATTAATAAAACGCTTCTTTATTTGTCTTTTTATTTTACTTTTCACATAAATCTTTTCTACTTTGTTTTTACCCCCAGAAATACAGAGAGAGACAACAATAACCCTGCAGGAGATTTTTGATAATAATAAAACTATGTCTGAAGGTATAATAGATCATCTTTGCACTCCTGAAGAAGGCATTCCTTATACAACAATAACTTCTTCTATATACATTCCAAACCTTGACAAACTAGTGTGTGGCTATGAAGATGGGAAAATTGTTATAACATTTGCCCTGCATGCTGCTAGAGCAAGACTATTCAAAGACTACCCAACTCTAAAAGGTAATACTGATGATGATAGTTAAGAGTTTACCAGCGAGTTTAACCTTCAATAGTTCAATTATCTTTACCTATTACATTTTGTTTGATTCTCTTAAATTGGGCATTACATGTATTTTAATATCTAAACTCCAATATTAAAGTAAGTGATTGGGTGAGGTAGTTTATACCAAAAGATGAAATAACAATTGTCTTATTATATTTTTCACTAGTCTGTGGTCTTTCCTTTTGGTAATAATTTGATTTACATGTTAACATTTTAATACAATTAGAAGCATTGTAGTTATATAACCTGCCCCAACATATAACCAGTGCTATGTACCGAGAAGCATCAACGCTCTCTACTGCCCCATTTAGGCAATGCAGTAGAGAGCGGCTCTCAGTGCATTGTGAATGGGGTTAACCCATTCTGAATCTTTAACACCAGCCATACGCTGGTATTAAAGATTCCATCTTAAATAGCCGTTATCAGATCGGTACATTGTTTGCGGGGTTGAGCAACGGCTCTCGGTACATAGTCCCATTAGTATGTTGTGAATATTTTTGTTGTCTTGCTCCAAGAACAGCCTGGAGGTATTGGAGCAAAATAAATCATGTATACATGTTGAAGGTATACAATACAGTATGCTGTAACTGTATTTTTTCATGAATATCACTATAAAAAATTACACTGTAAAAATGAAATTGCAAGTAAGCAGCAGGATACAACTTAAAGTTATCTATTCTGTCATCGCTAGGTTCTCTACCATACAAGATATATGAGGGGCACAACTGCAGTGTGGAAAGTTTACTCTATCCACATGGACAAATGGAAAATTTTGACCCAAGCTGGCTCATTTCTGGAGATTTAAATTCGGTTGTTATTTGGAGAGATGTGTTTACAGGAGAGATATTCCACAAGTTTTTCCTGCAAGCTGGTTCAATAATGAAGCTATTAGTTCCATCAGATGATTGCAAAGTAAGGAAAAAGCTCTCCTTATAGCTAGGATTTTCAAAGGTACCATATAGTGAGTGACAGAATGCAATGATACACACACGCAGTGAGTAAAATATTTACAGGAAAGGATTCATTTCAGTGTGATCTATCCTTTTTAAATTATTGATCTCTGCACTTTTGTTTTGGCATGGTTAAAAATAATTTTAAAAGACAGCTTTAGGTTGGCTAAAGCTGACATTTAAAAAAGTGCCTGACCTTTTAAATAAAATACATAGAACTCTGACTGACAGCCAGCATGTAAGAAAAAGAATTTATCCTGGAATGGACTTTCATGTGAATGGAAACTGTAACTGATTTTATGACAATTTAAAGGATATAATTTTAAAGGATATAGTTTAAAAATAAAATATGACAGTGCTTTCAGCACATTTGTTTAAATGCATGCATTCTTATAGGAATAATATTAAAATATGAATACATTTGTTTGTAATATTATAAAATGAAAAACAGCAAGGTACTTGTTTAAAAAATGATAGGTGCAAATGCTAACCGACCAAACTACAGTAGTCTAAATCCACCACTACCCTGATAGGGTTTGTGTGGGTTTTACACTCATTTTAAAGCGACTGTGCCTCTTCCAAAACTTTTTGAAGATAGCACAGAGCAGTCTATGTAATACAGGTAACGTTAAAGTTTTCTCCACCACCTAGTACAAAACGTTACACTTTTACAATAGTGGCACAAACCAGTGTTTTTTTACCTGACAGAGATCCCAGAATTGAGAAAATCTCACAAAGGGATTTACTGCATTGCTGGATCTCAGGAAGGTAAAAAGTGCTATTTCATCGCCCTGGTAAAGTGGTGTATGCCACAATGGGACAATGTGGTGCTTCACACCATTTAGTACAGCCTCATACTGATACTGTTTATATATATAATCAGTATATATAAAATATATTTTATTTTATAGTTTGACAGTGTAGTAGGTTGTCTTTGCAGGCACCATGGATGACCCTTTTATACCTGTACATACAACAAACTGAACAGAAGTGATATTAGGATAATGTATTCATTTTGAGTACATGCATTTAGGAGTAGTCTATCTCTACCAATATGTACAAAATCTCATAAAAATAAACAAAATGATAAAAAAGAGGTGAAACCATGGAAAAGGCTGTTAAAATAAATATTTTAGGGAAAAAACTAGCAGGGAGATTCAATAAAAGTTCTTATCGTTAAAAATGGTGCTAATTTTTCCCCAACCAATCAGATCTTAGTTAACATTTCAGAGCTAACATCTGATTGGTTGGGGTAGAATTAGCACCGTTTTTAACGATAAGAACTTTTATTGAATAACACTGTTAGTTTCATAGCTTCTTTGTTATATCTTCAATCTCTGTGTAGCACTATTTACAGCACATTACATCTGTCGGACAACATTATGTAGCAGACCAAGGTGATACCTGACGCTTTATAGTCAGTATTGTTGAAAGCATGTCCACCCTTCATACAAAAATCTATAATTACTTTCCCCAAATCCTAAAATCCCAGGACTGCATTACTTACATTGACAATCCTGAAGTCTAATGCTCATTTTGTGTTTAATGCCCCTTTCTTTCATAGTTCACCACTCTAAAGAACAGACTTCAGAAATGTCTGTCAGGTAGAGTATTATGGTCTTTGGGTTTGGGGGGGAGTAGGGATAGGTTTCAGGTTTAATAAAAACCTGGTTCCCTGTCAAGACTGGAAGTTTCAAAGATCTAATGCATCTTGTAATTAATTTGTCTTGAAGAGCTGTTCTTTCTATTTCTTTTTCTTCCGTTTTATTCTTCCGCTTTTTTGGACTGTATCTCCTCCCACAGTTTTTGAGCTAGAAATTTAGTACAGATGTGCAGGGCTTATAGGAGAAGTGTGCTATTACCTAACTAAGGAATCCGCAAAAGTATTACGGCATTATCGGCGAATTTCAGGACATTTTCCCCCATAGACTATAATGGTAGCAATCCTCAAATGTGGATATTTCGAGGTTTAAGGGTCATGAGATCAAAACAGTTTGTTTCATTGTTATAAACACAAACACTGATACCCCCAGCCCCCTACACAAACACAGGTACACCCACCTACTTCCCTACCCTTCCATTCCCATGGAAGCCATCCCTACCCTTCCATTCCCATGGACCTACAAATCTATTCCAGTCGGTAAATAAAGTCAAAAAACCCATTTTGATATATCCTCAAGAAAAGTTATTTTTATGGTTGTAAACAAAAAAAAGACCAGAACAAGGCAGACACACCTTCTGACCTACCCTTACATTTCTGTAGCTGACATACCTAATAGTTTACTATTGTAGCAGGATGTCTAACAGAGAGGCTGGAAAAGTCCTGGCCGGAGTTTATATATCACCCAGGTTTCTCTCCTTTGCCTACAGGCAGTTGTAATCCACTCCAGGAATCCAATGGATTCATTAATTAGCATTCAGGAGGTGAAATATGTTAAGTAGCCAAGCCCTGTGCTCATTGATTGCTCTGTAACCTGGGGAGCAGACAGGTTGAGTCTGACTGGAGCTAAAAGGTTGGTTTAAAGAAAAACTGTCATTTCTTACAGAGAGACTAACAAAGCATCAGGCTTGTTAAGTCTATAGTCAGGACTGTATATATTGTATAGTTAGAGCCGAGACACGGCTAGGGTTTTGTTTTGAATTTTGTTTGGTTTTCAAGCACCTTTGATGTACCTGTGTATATAGCTGCAAATAGCACCAATAAACACACCACTGTTTGAAGGAAAAGCCATTGGACTGGTTTCATTTGCTCACCCCAGGTAGCTAATCACCCGCTACGTGTTCCCCCTCTCACATATGGTGGAGGATGCCGGTAGCTTTATAACCAAGGGTTATACGAGGAGCCAGTACCTGAATTGCAAAGATAATGGAGGAACTGGTAAAACAATTGGTGTTGTCTAATGCAACCTTGCAGCAAGCAAATACGGGACACATGTGGTGCAGACACAAACTGCACAGCAGATCAAGGCTGTGCAGGAGCAGACACAGGAACTGTTTTTGAAATTGGCAAGCGATGCAGAAAAGGATCGCAAAACTCTTACAGATGTGGTGCAGGAACTTGCACAGCGGTCTCATGATCAGACTACAGGTGTTGATATCCACTCAGCCATCCATGTGGGTCGCTTCCTGTCCAAGATGACTGCAGAGGATGATCCAGAGGCCTTTCTGTTGACCTTTGAGAGGACAGCCGAAAGGGAAAACTGGCCTCAGGCTCAGTGGGCTGGACTGGTGGCCCCCTTGCTTACAGGAGAAGCGCAGAAAGCGTATTACGACTTGGAACCTGAAAATGCTGCGGATTACAAAAAGTTGAAACAGGAGATTTTAGCCCGGCTGGGATTACTCTTGCTGTACGGGCACAGCGGGTCAGCAGCTGGTCCTACCAAGTGGGGAGACCTCCACGGTCACAAATGTTCGATCTTATCCATCTGGTTCGAAAGTGGCTACAGACGGAATCTCTGACGGGGCCCCAGATAGTAGAAAGAGTGGTCATGGATCACTATCTAAGGTCTCTACCTGTTTCTCTGCAAAGATGGGTGAGCCAAGGAGATCCAACAACAGCCGATCATCTGGTGGAACTAGTAGAGAGGTACTTCGCGGCTGAGGACTTGACTGCCTCCCCTGCAAGCTCACGGACTTTCCACCCAAAACCACGGTATCCCCTGGCAACCGGTAAGACTGTTCTGGGGGAAGTGGGTGGTAAGCATGGTAAAGACTCAGGGGGAAGGAATGTTGATATTAAGCAGAGAGACTGGCGTCCTATACCTGGGAATCGGGGGCCTCTCCGCAGGCCTAACTTGGAAACTGTGAAATGTTTTTGTTGCCATGAACTTGGGCATGTGGCTGCAAACTGTCCTTTAACTGATGAACCAATGCAGTGTGATTTATCTTTCAGAGATAGGAGGCAGTCATTGTTTGCTTCTCTTTCATGTACCACCATGTCAGCAATCGGAAAACACATGTGTACTGTATCTGTGAATAGTAAGCATGTCACTGCTTTACTGGACTCTGGGAGCTTGATAACCTTGATCAAGGCTGATGTGATTAGCCCTGAGAACTTCCAGCCTGGGAAAGTGGCTGTAGTGTGCATTCATGGGGATACCCGAGAGTATCCCATAGCAACGATTGCATTTGGAACTGCATTGGGTACTGTGAATTATGTGGTTGGTGTAGTTCCCCACTTATTACATGATGCAATTATTGGAAGGGACTTCCTAAAATTTTGGGGACTGTGGGACTGTCCAGATCTAATACCTATGTCTGAATCAGAACCCCTGAGGTCTCCGGAACAATTACGCAAGGAAGACTCCTCCCAGAAACTTCCAGTTTTTCCTTTCTCTGTTATGGCAGGAGAACTGGGGAAGTCCCTACTGCCAGCGAAGATAGGCAGACCTCCTCTGACCAAGAGGTTGGTTTGGAGCTGGTTGATCTGAATGTTCATAGAGAAAACTTTGGTACAGAACAGAGAAATGATCCTACCCTCATTAGAGCGTGGGAAAATGTTGTGGTGATTAACGATATACCTGTTCAACCAGAGGACAGGTTGTGTTTTCCTTATTTTGCTAGTAATGATGACCTAATCTACAGATTGTAGAACAGTTGCTGGTACCTAAATCACACAGAAAAGTGGTACTGGAGCTTGCTCGTGCGCACTTGTTGGGTGGTCATTTGGGTATTAAAAAAACCACTGAAAGACTTTTGCAAAGGTTTTACTGGCCTGGGGTACAGAAAGAAATTGAAAATTTTTTTTTGAATAATCACTAAAAAAGTTTTTTTACCCCCAATCTCACAGGTACACACACCTACTGATTAATTATCCATTTCTGTGACATCCATACTTAAAGGGTAACTAAAGTCAAAAAACAAATTTGATCAATAATCAAAAAAGTTTGTTTTTTTAATCTTCCAACCTGATCCAGGTACATGGACCTACTGACCTATCCTTCCATTTCCGTAGCAGCAGGGGTAACTATAGTCAAAAACAAATTTTGACCAATAATCAAAAATTTAGTTTTTTTTATTCCCCAACCTGACATGAGTACACACACCATCTGCCCTAACCATTCATTCATGTGACAGACATATTTAAAGGGTAAATAGAAAACAACAATGTCCTCATCATTGCCATTATTGAGTTTTAATTTCTGTAGCACAAACACACACACATTCCCTTCCAAAATGCGGCCTTTCAAGCCAAATCCAAAGTTTATACTTTCCCTTTCTAGTTTATCTTAAAATTCTTCTGCACTGCAGCACCATATAACAATTGTAACTTATTTATAGGTACTATAACAATCAGTTCTTACTCTATAAGTTATGGTTTGCATGGGCTGAATAAAAATTGTCCGAAATTAACTGCATAGTTGATCTTAATGCAAGGGTTTGTCTTTTTTTGAAAATGAGGTGAAAAGAAGATTAGACATTGTGCCCTTCTTTTTAACACCGATTGGCAATCTTTAATATCTCAAATATTCTATTTCACTGAAACTTTGATTTTTTTGTCTTGTTTATAATTTTCTGTTTAAAAAATAAAAATAATAAATTTAATTTTATTTACCTCGGAATCTCAATGTCAACTTCCACTCCAGTTTTTGTTCTACTCTTTAAAGGGTATGTCCACCCCTAAAATAGGTTTTTAATATTCTGCTCCCCCTGTCCCCCAGCCCCAACCGCATGTTTCTTTTCAAAAAGCTCCCCAAACTCTTACTTACCTCCCCTCGATCCTCCGCCGCACTGCCGGCCCTCTGCTTGCGAGAATGCAAGCAGAGGGCGGGACCGGCACGCGTCTGGATTGGCTGAGCGGCAGCCAATCACGGACCGGCTGCCGGTCATTCAGTGCAGTGGAGGAAAGCGGAGAGGTAAGTAGAGTTTGGGGAGCTTTTTGAAAAAAAACATGCGGTTGGGGCTGGGGGACATGGGGGAGCAGCAATATTAGGGGGTTTAACGCTAGGGAGGGATTTAGAACGGGAGAACGGAGGGAGGGAGGGAGAGGAGGGGGAGGGAGGGGAGAAAGGGCTCAGTGCGCATGCAAATATCTACCGAGGCTAGATAGCAGGCAGAGACCTGCTATCCTCCTGGTGGTTAGTTTTGAGACTTTGGGGGGGGGTTTTTACAGGAGACACCCTATGGAGCTGGGATGTGAGGTAAGGATTAAACTACACTCATGTGTGGGGCCAGTAGTTGGTGGATTATAGTTTTGGGGGTGGACATGCCCTTTAACTAATCTTTGATCTACTGTAACTCCGCTGATCTAGATGACATGTGGTTTTATAGGCTACACATAGTATATCTGTTGAATTCAGCTAGATCAACTGGATTTAATGTTTGGTTCTTGAAGATGTTTTGCTAGTCATAGAATCTGTTGGCAATTATGTACCCTGGAAGTCCCAATTAGTATATGTCAGCCAGGTTCAGGCTTGGTTTCTTTATTTACACATACATGGCCTCCTTGACACCTCTCTTCAGCCAGTCAGGTTCTTTTGCCAAGATGTTAACATTACAATCTTCAAAGGTGTGTCTTTTATCCTTAAGATGCAGGTACATGGCTGAGTCCTGTGGCCATACATAGGCCACATGATTGCTCAGCCTAATCACCAACAGACTAAAAATCAACGTACTATTAAGTTTTTATTATTATAATAATAGTAATATGTAATAGTCAACCTAAAGTCTGTTCCCCTTTGTTCTATTTTGTGTTAGTATTTGGTATAGATATAGACAATTTCAACATCTTTTTTGTTTCTGCTCTTACAGGTAAAACTTTTTCAGTGTGTTTACTGCATTTGCAGTGACAATTCAGTGGCGCTATTAAATCTGCAGGAGCGAATCTGTTTTTTTCATGCCAGAAAACATTTATTTTCGGTAACAACTTTAAAGTGGCACCCCATTGAAGATGTTTTGATTGTTGGATGTGAAGATGGCTCTGTTTACATATGGGAAATTGAGACTGGTAATCTAGCCTTTTTCTTAATATACCTCTATGTAATCTGTCTGATTTACAATGCACAAGCATTTCCTTTACTGTATTTTAGAGATGGGATCTGGGTCCGACTCGGATCTGGATCTGACATGGAACATCAGCATCAAATAAAGTATGTAGACAAGCCTCTGGCAGTGCTAAAAAACTGCATCAAACTTTTATTGTGCAAAACAGCCAATGTTTTGCACAATAAAAGTTTGATGCAGTTTTTTTTAGCACTGCCTGAGGCTCGTCTACATTCCTTTATTTGATGTTGATGCTCTAACCACTAAAGACGGAGTGGGGTAGACTGGTAGCCTAGAAAGCACAGAGTGAGAGGCCCGCAGCTGTTTAATAATCATCTGGCACAGAACCCCTGGGTTTCGAAATCTGAATGATCCGTCCGTATCTGGATGTATCGTCCATATTTCAGAACTTCGGAACCTATTTTCTATAATTATTGAATGTTCAAGGATTATCAAAAATAGCCTTGAAGGTTCGATAATCCTCGAAAATACAATCAGTAACTCTAAAGAAGTCTCCGACCGTATTTTTGAGGATTATCGAACATTGGAGACTATTTTTTGATAATCCTAGAAAATAGCCTCGAACATTCAATAATAATTGAAAATTCGTTCCGTTTTTGGATTTTTTGGATCTTCGGCATTTTCCAGAGATCCGGGAATCCGAAAACAGAATGAAACTGGTGAGTTTCAGCCATCTCTACTGTATTTACTGTATGGAAAAGTGAGAATTTGCCTTAACATGTGTCATATTTATAAAGGGCTCGTAAGTAGAGATGGCCGAAACTACATAGTTTTGTTCAGTTTTTGGATTCTCGGATCTCGGGGAAAATCCTGAAGATCTGAAAACTAAAACATTTTTGAAGATTTTCAAATGTATGGAGCTATTTTCTATAATTTTCAAAAATATCTTTGAATATTCGAAAATCCTCGAAAATATGATCGGGGACAACTTTTGTCAATTTTCTATTTTCAAAAATATCTTCGAACATTCTAAAATCTTTGAAAATACGATCGTAAACCACTTTCGAGTTTCCGATGGTATTTTCGAAGATTTTCAAACGTTTGAGGATATTTTCAAAAATTAGCGAAAATATCTTCAAGCGTTCGATCTTCGAAAATACGATCGGAAACTCGAAAGTGGTCTCCGATCATATTTTTAAATGTTCGAAGATATTTTCCAAAATTATCGAAAATAGCTCCGTACATTCGAAAATCTTCTAAAATTTCTTCTGAAGTGCCACCGAGGGGTTCCGTGTCCGATCCGGGCTCGTGTCGAACCCGGATCCCATCTCTACTCGTAAGTGGCTTTTCAAACAAAATACCATGACATTAATCTACATGACCAATAAATATTATGTATCTAATTAACTTGTGGGTCATTTCTTAGTATTCCAGTATAAAATATAATAGTCCCTGACTCTTTAAGTCAGGGACTATTATATTTCTCTCACGTGTTCAATCCGTAGTTACTACAAAGCTACTATAGTAGCTAACTGCCCACTGAACATCTCTAGCCAATCATTTTACAGTCCAGTATAGACAAAAAAAATATGGAATCTTCACAAGCGAGCATATGACCTTTGCTACTGCCATAAAAGCTTCCAAAGTTTAAGATACTTACCTTCATGTTTGGGTGCTGCTTTCAAATGTTGAAGTGATGTTTTCCACTGAACAAGGTAACCAGAGAACCACCAGTCTGCTCTGCCCCTCTAAGTCTTTAGAAGACACGGACCAATGAGAAAACACATTCGACAAAAGCGCAAATTCCCATTGGTGGCAGCAGCATTGATTGACGGAAAGAAGGCAGAAAGGAACCAGAGTGGCATGGGAAAGTTTAGGTACATTAATCAGGTGATCTAAGAAGAGGTTTAGGGATATGGACCTAGTGGTTTGTTCCCACCCTGGGTGTTTTTGCTGGGGGAAAGAAGAGGATTGGGGGAAGGCGAGTATAATTCTCCTTTAAATGTATGATATAATGTTGGCATGTACAAGATTGTGTTGGCCAAACTCGGCAAAACTCGTATTCTCTCACATTTGCAGTCATATACATAATCAGCAACTGTTTTATATAGGTTTTATCATATTTTGTTATATAATGTTTGAAAGAAACTAAAATGTATTTGAGCAATTCTTTAAAAACGACAATATTACTAAAAAAAGGGATATTGCGTTCAGAAGGATAAAAAATAGTGTCCGTCATGTCATTATAATTTGTGTACTAAAAAAATACAGACACACAGATTAGCTACATAACATGCTTGCCACCTCTGCTGTGTTTTCAGTTTTAATACTGAAACAAAACAAATAGCAAAGCAATAGCAAAACTCATGTAGTAATTAAGTTGCTGGGCCTTCACAAGCTACAACATTAAGGTAACAAAACAAAAATGTGCCTATTATAAGAAGTAATGAATTTGATTAATATAAAGGACAGTCACCTTCCAAAGTATAACCTAATTCTCTATTTAGGCACTACCTAAATCCTGTATAGGTGCATAAAAGCATTACTGCAGCTGCTTTGGGTAGATCCCCCTTACGAAGATTCACCACTGGCTGTGCGGCTTTGGGTAAAGTGGCTCTATGATTTGATTTACAGTATGTGACTATTTAATGCCAGCTAGTAGCCAGCGATAAATAGTCATGCAACTGGAGTTGCGCAGTCACTGGAGAATAGCTTGCTGCGACTGTTTGGGTATCTTTGTTCGTGGAACAAAGAAAAGTTTAGACTCAGAATTTTGTCGAAACCAGAATTCTGCATCGAAAGCACAAACATTCTAGGCTAAAACCATGAAAGTTTTGGATTCAGCTGCCCAAATTCCTACAGTTTTCAACTGAAATTAAAGCACCAGTTTTGACTGTTGAAATTTTGCGTCAGAAACCAGTAGTTCTAATCCAAAACCAGATACAGGAAGAAACTACCACACTTCCCTATCATTCATGCCACAATTGTAAAACATTTTCGCATATTGCTAATAATTTTGATTATATGTAAAAGAGCAAGATAAAAATATACATGAAATTTATTATTTTAGATGAAAAAGAATCAATAGTTTGGGTGTGATTCATTACATATGTAATATCACTGATACTGCAGTGTCTGTAATCTTCAGACAAATCAAATGTGTTCATTGTGTTTGTACAATCAATTTGCAACTACAGCCTTACAACACATTGCAGTTTACCAGCCAACTTGGAAACTACTATTTTCCTGATGTTGTTTCCTTTTTAAGATATTCTTGCGTTTAGAGCATTTAGTACTTAACAATTTGACATCTATCCTTTAGAAGGTATGCTGGTAGAGTTTTTTTATATACTTCACTGTCAAGTGAATAGACTTATCGCTTAGGACAATCAAATGTAGATATCAAGGTTCAACACAAACAGTCCGTTTCTGTTAACTGATTCAGTAAAGTTGGATTTCATGCACACTACAGCAGTTGGTCACTGATGTAAGGAAATGTGCTGTTGCTTTAATCATTTTGATCGGCATTTTGTGCAAAGGCTCATGATTCACTCATGACAAGCTCACTTATTTCCGCTCTCATTACTGTCTTATTGATCTGCTTCTTTGGTTCTCCTTTTCTAAATGAGGCATAGCCTATTTTCCCTGGTTAGGATGAGAAAGCACTGAAAACTGTAAGCAATTCAGCTTTAATGGCTCCAACCCAGCCTAACAATGAAGTGCAGTTAAAGCCCCACAGTCATTTATTCTCAAAATGTTGTACCTTAAAGGGTAAGTTAATTCTAGAAATAAATCACAAATGCTTTACCGGGTACACCTTATTATTCTGAACCAGATTTAAAAAACCCCAAGGCACATGTAGATCCAGGCCTATCCATTGCTTTACCTTGGAGAATTCTATACATCGATACTTAACTGATCCTTCCCATGTTTCTTCAAAGCCTTATGAGTTTAGAGGAGTCCTGGTTGCTTTAGGAAAGCATGTGAAGTATCCTTGTGAACAGGAAGTAAATATACAGTAACTAGTAGTTAGAAATACACAATATATAGAAAATTGGGCTGTTGTACATCCATATTAAAGTGCAACTAGATACCAAAAATATAATACATACAAAAAATAGATTTCTAGTGCACAAACAATTATAATTGCTTATTGGCTACCTCCATAAGGTTGTTGCTACAAACAGCCTGCTAAACCCTGGATAAATAAAAGCAATTAGTTAATAAATTGGCCAAAAACTTGTTAAAACACTTCTTAAACACGAGTTGGGTTTTATGCAAGCTACATTCGAGGGTTATGGCCAATTCGAGGGTTACCAAACGATACTTTCAAGGGTTAGCGGAAATAGAACGATAAATTCGAGGGTCACCAAAAATTGAACAATACTTTCGAACGATACTTTTGAGGTTTACCGAAATCGAACGATACTTTTGAGGGTTACCAAAAACAAACGATACATTCAAGAGTTACCAAAAACGATCCATACATTTGAGGGTTACCGAAAATGAAAGATACTTTCGAGGGTTACCGAAAATCGAAGGCTACATTCGAGGGTTAGCGAACGGTACATTCTAGGGTTAGCGAAAACGATCCGTACGTTTGAGGGTTACCGAAAATTAATGATACTTTTGAGGGCTAGCAAACAATACACAAGTTTAGGGAACGGCCCATAAATTCGATAATTATCAAGTTTCCAAAAATTATCGAAAATACAGCCGTGAGTCCTGAAAAACAAACTAGTTCGAATAGTTCAAGTTTGTCCGAACTCATAAAGTTTGGCTCGGACTCGGGTTCGAGTTCGGTTTTGTGTCCATTTCTAATAATTACTTCACCAGGAATTTAATCCAAGCATAATAACACATTTCAAGCAATATCAATATTTTGAGCAATTCTACAGAATTTGCCAAATCATTAAATATTTTGATGCCGTGTATGGGGAAAAGTTTTTTTTCTGTCCCTATAAGGATTTAGACAGTTTGTGTTTAACTAGAACATCCCCATCTATATCTACAGTTTCCCTGCAATCCAATAATTTATAATCTACAGTTTTCTTGCAATGCAATAATGTATAATTTACAGTTTCCCTGCAATGCAATAATGTATAATCCACAGTTTCCCTGCAATGCAATAATGTATAATCCACAGTTTCCCTGCAATTCAATAATGTATAATTTACAGTTTCACTGCAATCCAATAATGTATAATCTACTACCCTATAGAGATGGCCCAACTATAAAAAGTTCGGTCTTTCGAACTTCGGAAAAAGTTTGAAAGTTCGAATTCGGACCCATTTAAGTTTATGGGGCAGTGATAGTTCGAAAAGTCTGAGTGATTTACAGCTAAACTAACAGTGGTAACGTACTGTAAATGGCTGTGGTACCTGGGAAATGATCTGGGGAACATGTCACTGTTCCAAAACTTGTTAAAACATTTTCTGAAGTCAGGCAGGCAATTGACGATATATTCGAGGATTATCGAACAAACGATCCTTCCTGTAAGCGAACTGTCCTTCCTAGGCTTAGCGAATGGTACATTCGAGGGTTGGATAGTGTACTGGTTAAAGCCACCACCTGACATGGGAGACCAGGGTTCGAATCCTGGCTAGGGGCAGCTATACAAATGTTTGGATTATAATAATAACCATATAATAACTAAGTAATATAATAACCATATAATATAATAACCATATAATAACCTAGTAATACAATACCCTATATTCTAACTATATAATAACCTAGTAATATAATAACCATATAATACCCTAGTAATATAATAATATTATATTACTAGGTTATCATATTACTAGGTTATTCTATATTATAATACAAACATTATAATAATTATAATATAATAATTATAATAATCCAAACATTTGTATTGCTTCCCCTCGACAGGATTTGAAGCCTGGTCTCCCATGTCAAAGGCAGTGCCTTTAACCAGTACACTATCCACTATATATATAATCCTGGCGAGGGGAATCAATACAAATGTTTGGATTATTATAATACCCTAGTAATATAATAACCATATAATAACCATATATTATAATAACCTAGTAATATAATAACCATATAATACCCTATATTATAACCATATAATAACCTAGTAATATAATAACCATATAATATAGTAATATAATAATATAATTATTATATTACTAGGTTATCATATGGTTATTATATTACTAGGTTATTATATTACTAGGTTATCATATAACTAGGGTATTATAATATTCCAAACATTTGTATAGCTGCCCTAGCCAGGATTCGAACCCTGGTCTCCCATGTCAAAGGCAGTGCCTTTAACCAGTACACTATCCAGTACATTTGATAGTTATTGAATTTACGATCGAAAGTCCGAGAAATCCGGGTCCAGTATAGTTTGAGAAGTCCATTCGAACTCATAAAGTTCGGCTCGAACTCGGGCTCGAGTTTGAGTCCATCTCTACTACCCTGCATTGCAATAACCCATAATGTATAGTTAGTTACCCTGCAATGCAATAATGCATAATGTATAGTTATCATTAGAGATGGCCAAAATCCGGTCCCATTTTGTATTTTTGAACTTTCATGAATCAAGCCAAGCATGGAGTGGCAAAGACTCGCATGAAAGACTCGTATTCACAGTGTGTTTGTATTTGAGAGACACTACCCTGGCTGCTATTTTAATGGTGTGTAGTTTTTATATATTTGTGAGCTTGAACATTTTGTAATAAATGTATGCATATGCACTTTAAACTACACCTCTGTATCTGTATGGAGTTATTGGGTATCCATAGGAGCCCACCATACAGTCACTTACTGTTTTTGGGGCATTTTTGGCAGTAGTGTGCCTTTGGACTTTGTGTCCTCAGTTTAACCAGGTTCTGTTCTGACCATCTGGTCTGCTATCTGTTTCTGTATAGTATTTTTGTGGTCTATGAACTACTAATATCCTGGTTGCACCCACTTCAAGTAGTGGTTTTTTTTTTTTAAATTTATTTTGGAGACATTTGTAAACATATCTTTTTGATATACCCAAAGCTGCTGGGCAGTTTAAGGAGTTTAAGTCCCACTAACTGATTCAATAGAGTGCGCAACTGTAACTCAATCTTATTGCCGGATGCGCAGGTTTAGAAAAAGGCACCCGCACATGCGGTGGTCGCGATTTTATATGGTATTTTTACTCACAGTTGCATTTACTTAGGATTTACTCAAAGTTGCAAATGCTCTGGGTAAATCCCCCCCTCAGTTTATATTATACATACCTAGTTATTCTACATATTCTCTTCCATTTTGAAAAATTTGTTGAATTTATACCCCTTGCTATTCCCTGCTGTGTGAGCTGACATTTCAGGTTCTGTAACGGTCCTTCTTCTCACCAGAATGCACACTAATGTGGAATGTTCCTAACAATAATTTCTACTGATTGGCTGTTGATTGGGTCAAATATAATCAGATATCTACTAACCTACTGAATCAACCCAAGTGCTGTTGCAAGACCATAGCGTTTTCTATTAGGGGTCCTGCAAACAGGAAGCGAGTATTTCAATGCCAGATATAGCCTCCTCCCAGAAAAAGCATGAATAAGGGTCCCATCATAGTTTTGCTGGGGGGGGGGGGCAGTGATTCTTAGTTATGCCACTGGGCTATTCTTCCTCAGAGTATGCAATTTGCATCATACAGGGGTAATGGGAAAAAGGATAACACTTCACTACAGCAGAACCTTTGAGTTAGAGTAGGCTCACTGAAGTTGGCCACCATTGTTGAGGAGCCAGGCAATGCATGTGGTGTGGGGTATCCAATGCCCCAATTGAAAGAGTATATTCACAAAGATACTAAAAGCTGTGCATCACCTTTTCCTTTGCTGTGGCTACATGGTGATTTATGAAATTAACTGGGCACACTGGGCTAAGTGTACACTGTACATTTCCCAGAAACTGCAGCCTTGCTAAGGCTGCAGTTTCTGTGAAATGTACAGTGTACACTTAGCCCAGTGTGCCCAGTGTGCTAACTGGAAGCTGACAGCCAATTATATTATAGCTCAGAGATCATCCCTCCCTCTGACATAGAGCACAATTTCAATGAAGTTTTTATGTAAACATATTACAAATGCTCTTGTCCTGAACAATGACACATTCCTTTTCAAAAAAGTATATTTCTTAGCCAGCATGGATGTAAGAAACATAATATTTTAGTAAAAAATAAAAGTCTAGGGAATAGAACCTACAACCACATGCACAGTGTCTTGTTAAAAAAAAAGCTTTCTACCACTATCCCACAAAAGCTACTAAGTGGAACATTAGGAAATTAAGAATATTTATCCTTGCTAGGAAAATAGTAAGTCTGGAGATTTTAACCTGTGACCCAATAGTCTGTGTGTATCTAAAATTAGCACTTTTGCAGTGACCCACCACTGTACATGCAGAAGTAGGTAAATTTAGAATGTTTATCTTGTGCTATTTTGTATTGCTCCAGGAATATTCAGAGCTGCTATATATAAAGTCTGTACATGTAGAAACTATATTTTTCTTGAAACATAATGGAAACAAGCAAACAAAAAAATGATAAACACAGGCAGTAAATTATTTTGTATTTTTTCAAAAGTAAGCCAGGGGGGCCATCAGAGATACAACAAAGAATACATTTACATTTTAGAAATGTTATCTTTAGCTAGACTGGGGTCATGGGATGTGGCTCTTTGAAGCCTACATAGTCTGTGAGTTGTACTGGTCACAACACTGAACAGTTTTCACATCAGTTCTCCTTTAACTGTTTTGCTAGTATACAATAACTATGTAGAAAAATAGACACCATGCAATTACACACGCTGTTACCAATACTTTTGCCTTATTACTGACACAGAACCCCTTGCTTGTTTGGTGAACTGATTTTCTTTTATTAAAACCTATAGGATTCTTGATGACATATTTTCAAGTGTGAAATAAAATCAGCTTTCCTTTGCTAGTTCATAGTGCAAAAATTTGATAAAAAGCTTGGTGGTTGATTTCCATGGAATATGGGCTCACATTTTTGCTAAGGCCAAAATTTCAGTTGATCTAACCATTTGTGCATAGCTTAGGAACAGAAATATTACATCTCACCTGGTACATATTAAATACATAGGAACCGATCAACCTTACCTTTTGTTTCTTTAAAACCCCACTTGCCTATGCACTCTTTACTATGCCCCCCTATGGGTCCCTCCCTCTTTCCCTTCCCTTTCATGACACAGGAGACTTAGTTTGGAGCAAAAGGGGTCACCGTTTTAATTTGTACATGCATGTTTATATAAAACCCACATTTTACCAATTTAAACTTTAAATTAACAGATACAACCAATATATGTATAACCGTTTTAACGACGTGTTCCTAAAAATATAAACTTTCCTGCTGATGGTTCACTGGAAGCTACTGTGGTACCTCTGCCCATCAGTCGTAGGAGCACCAACTTAATGAGCGTTTGTCGTACTCACCATACCATGTCAGCCTGTTGCCGAAACCGAACTTGGAGCTGCCACCCCTTGGGCTAACTCCACCACCTGTGACACCAGTCAGCTTTCAGTGACCCCCCGCTCCTTGCTGTGCCATCGTGTAGAGACCAGAAAAACAAGAAGACACCAACCAACAGGGGGGGCGGGTGGGGAACCTCTTCTTTCCTTGCCTGCCTCTCTCTTCCTACATCTGTTTTCCCTTTTACCACGCTTTTAATACCTTGCCTCCTCTTCTCTCACAACATTGTTGCTATCTCTCCCTCCAATCCAGACCGCTAGTTCTCCCTCCAATCCCTGACTTTGCTGTTTTCAAATCTACCTATCATTTCTTATTTCTCTCTTTCTTCCTCTCCTGTTGCCTAGGTCTGCTTTTCTAACACCCCTGCCTGAAATCCCTATTCCTATCTATATTCCCCCTCAGCCATGTGTCCTTCTGCTTTAATGCTGGAGACTTCTGATCAGCTATATATAATCTAGTGAAAAGTAAAAGTTAACTAGTGATATATTCACAACAAACAGTTTAGGCTCTAATTTTTATGACAGGAAAGACCTGCCACTCCAGAAGCAGAAATTCTAATATGTGCCCTAATATGTGTGGGACAATTAGGAGCACTCACTAAACATTAAAAATTTAATGACAAAGCAAGCACAGGTAAATACGAGTATCACCATTTTCCTTCTCTCAAATTGTAGTTTCAGATAATGTAGAGTATAGTGACCCTTTAATCTCCTCATGTGTCATTATACTGCATGCAGCCATGTAGCACTGATGTATTCTATCAATGTACCAATCCCAAACATGATTAACATGTAGAAAATAGAGATTGGATCCGGGTCTGACTCGAAACCCCTCGGTATCGAAATCCAAATGATGCGTTTGATTCCAGACGAATCGTCCGGATTTCAGGATTTCGGAGCCTATTTTCTGTAATTATCAAGCATTCGAAGATTATCGTAAATAGCCTTGAACGTTCGATAATCCTCGAAAATAAGATCGGGAACTCGAAAGTAGCCTCCGATCGTATTTTCAAAGATTATCGAACGTATCAGGCTATTTTCAATATTGTCCTCGATAATAGCCTCGAACATTCAATAATAATTGAAAATTTGTTCCGTTTTTCGGATCTTCAGGATTTCCCGAGATCCGGCAATCCGAAATTGGAACGAAACTGGTGAGTAGTAGGAAATATTTGTTTGGTCAGTTGGACAGGTTTTAAAATTTTCTATCTGTACCACATGCTAATGTAAGGGTGAGAAAAAATTTTGCTAATCATATGCAGGCAGGAAGAAATATTCACAACCGGATTATCGTAAACGTAAGTGCGGTTGAATACTCCTTTACAAAGCTACGTGTGTGTGTAAATATGTCTGCACTTTTTACTTGTGTTTCATAGTAATAATTATTACCCCAAGTGACAGGATAGTTTTATTGTAGTAAAATGGTTGTCTTAAGGCCAGTGATGAATTGAGTTTGTCAAAAACCATGGGTGTCAGAATAATGATATATGGCAAAAAATACTGAGATTACTGGGAGGATATTGGCACTCTAAGGCTACCTCCAATCCTTATCATATGCTTACAAAGAAAAAGAGAGAGACCAGCTGATGTTCAGTTATAGTGGGGGTGATCCCGTCCTTTACTTTATTATGCTGCACTGGGGAAACAGTAGGGATAATGGTCAATATAGAGTAGCAAATGAAATATTTACTTGTATGGCATTTGCAAGACATTTCCCAGAAATATCATAATCCTATTACAAAAAGCCAGGTACGGTTTTCAAACAAAAGAGATGTGATGGGGCATGTTCATCCCAAAATATGCCATTTAATAGTATATGAATAGATGCAGCAAAAAAAAACTTTTGATTTTGCTCATGACTGGTACAGAAAGATGCAATAAATGTAATACATCTATCATAAATAAACTTTTACTATGCATAATGTACAGTATCAGGGAAGAGTTTGTTTCTATAATAAAAAATAGAGGGTTGATTTTTTTTTTAACAGAATTCATCATTTTTATTGTTCTTTCATAAAGTATAATAGTGTAGAAAACAGAATTAAAAATCGCAGCTGACTCATTGTGAACTTGAAGTAGAGCATCATTGAAAATAGCTCATGATTCAGAGAGCTGTTACCAGCAGCAAGAGCATCGTATCCCTGGTACTGTAGAGTGCTTATTCTGATTAAATAATTATTTATGGGAAACTACAGTATAGCATGTGTATTCGTTAATTAATGTTTGCTATATTTTTTACATAAACATTTTTCTGCAATGTATTCCTGATTTATCTGTCAGTTTTCCAATTTCATAGATAAATGAAACACATATTTTAGGTGGCCTTTCAATTTGTCCCTGGCATTGTCATTTGACCTGCTTCAAAAGTTCACAAAGTCCTAAAAATAACTAATAATTTAATTCCTCTTCAACTTAAGTTAGGAAATGAACTGCTCTTCTCGTCCCACAACAAGTAACTAGAAATATATTGTAATTTAATGTCCTCTTATTGCAGGCATTTTAGAACTGATTGCTTCAGAAGTTCCAAATCCTTATATGAAGTAATCACAATTGGGTGCTGGAATGTTTGTTTGTTTTTTAAATGGCTATTCAGTTGTACAATCATCATTACAAACAGCAGTTTAAACAACTTAAGGGCATATAACCGCAGCACAGCTACCCTCACTAACAGATTGTTTTAGCTACCTGCACAATCTTGTATGTCTTGTTTCAATGCATTTGCTGAATTATTCTCTCCTACCCTAATATCTGTGCACAGTTGTTTGATTTGAATAGCATACCCAATACTTTTGTTTCTATTTTTCATTGTTGCTTCTCTGTGCAGATCATCAGTCAGAATTAGAGTTGAAAGGGGCTTTACTGGTGCAGAGTTTTTTTCAGTTGCTGCAGGCTGGGGCATTGTTGTTGTCAAGGTCACAGTGGTCAACACATATTATAAATATGCTGGGCTTTTAACCTTCAGGTTCATCTGGGTGTAAAGCTGCATTTAAACAGATAGGTCTGAGTTATAATTGGTTGTTTGCATTAATAGAATTTACTTAGCTGTGTATATACTTGAATTCAGTATTTATTCAAATACTAAAGTCAAAGGCAAACCGAATTCCAAAATACCTATGTACTTGACATGTTTCTGGTCTCAAGTTCACAATAGTTAACAAAATCTAAATCTACTGTTCACTAAATGTACTCATTCATGTATTTGTACACTTAGATGCAGTAACTGTGAAATGGATTTGCTAGAAAGGGGCAGTAGGTCAATCTTTATGCAGTTCATGTGAGCAGGGCAGTGAACTTCATCTGTAAGTTGATGATAAATGATAAATCTTCAATTGCTGTAAGTTCTATGATAGATACCACTTGATTCAGCTGTCACTCACTGGCTTCTTGAACTCTGACATAAGGTTTAAAATAATAAGCAACACTGTCAATGAAACACATTTTATTGTTTGACAAAAGAACCCTTTGTTTGTCAAGACAAACAACAATTCATGTACTCAGCCTCTTCAAACAATCAGTTTTCCTTATAAAACCCAGCTACAGTACTTTTGTTTCTGAGTAAAATATACAGTACTTGTGGTGCATAGGTTTCCTAATAAGTTTTGAGATGAAAACTAATTTTTTTTCTAGGTTGAAATTAATTAACACATTAAATTGTATGAAAAGAATGACGCTTATGTTGGATGGATATGTTCATATCAGTTATCTATAGATTTTCTTTGTATTTGTTTACCCTTAACTAAGGTCACATTACCCTTTAAGGAATCTCTTACCAGAGGTCTACAGTGTGTCCTAAACACTTACAGTTTCTTTGGAAATTGCTTTCAAAATCTATACCATTTTATGAGAAATGGCTCAAGGGCTTTTTCACAAGTACTTGCATGAATGAGCGAGATGATTGAGACTGATCCTCTTGTTAAAAGTAAATCATTTAAAACAATAATTCAAAGACTTTTAGAGCAATCAGTAAAAAAACATATTTAAAAAAACTCATCTAATGTTGATCGCTTTCATAGATATTTGATATTTTAGTTTACAATCTCCCTTTTTAATCTCATTGCATAATGAAAAGTGTCATATGTGTTAGCTAGGAAATGTGCTAGAGGGAAGGTATGTGTCCCCTAGATTGCTGTCTTACGCTGCAATGTTCTAGGTGATTCTTTGTCCCCAGAATTTAGATTTTTATACCTTTGTTTTCTAGTTATACAGTAAAACCTAACTGAATACAACAGATATGGTAAAACCTGTGTCTAAACTTTTCAGTGTTTGAACTTTGGGTGTTATTGTCTTGTCTTGTGTCACAGGTTTTATTGTTAGATTTTAAGCTAGCTGCAACCCATAAATGAGGGGACTAACAATTACTTCCAATAAACAAATGATGAATAGTACTCAGTGTGTAAAAAAATGTTGCTGTTGCTATATTTAACTTGATTAAGATTCAGTCTCAGCCAATAGTTTCTGGTTTTCTGGTTCCCATATGCTTTACAGTAGCTGACGCAACCTATCACTATGAACAGTAAGCTGAAGTTTGATATTTTTAGCCTTATTTATAAAAGTGCAGTGTGTTAGATTAATTATATCAATACAAAATCATAATACATGCAAAATGCATTTTTATTGTTTATTCCTCATATTGCCTTAAACGGTTAGTTCACTGTGAACCTTGCTCCTGACACGTAATGACTAGTTCCAGCTGTAAGCAAACAGCCAGAACCAGTAGTGGATCACACTGCGGTTGGTCTTCTCTCCAGGTACATTAATTGAAGTATGGGAGGTAAGACATAGCTACTTCACCTCCCATACACATTTCCATACACATGCGATTTCCATTGCAATGTGCCCTCAGATCACATTGGTATCTTTCGGCACATTGAGTCGGGAACTGCCACACATGTAAACAACCGATCCCCATACGCAGTATGGGGATCGATCGGTTGTATGGCCATACACGTAAACGATCATATCGGCTCCCTTTACTAAAGTAGAGGGAGCAGATAACGACCGACGGAAATTTTCCGTCTTTCCCGACCGACCGTAGTGGTGACTATGGTATCTTGTTGGCACTACGGTCGGTCGGGAAAAGCCCATACACTTAGTGGAATGACAGGATTTACTCATTATCATTCATATGTATGGCCGCCTTTACAGTGAACTATTCCTTTAATGTGCAGCTCTGTTTACAGACTTGGCCTCTTTGAAACTAGGATCAGGAGTTTTGTAGGTGAGCAAAAAAGTGTAAAAAAGAGAAACACAGGCAAACTCTATCTAATGTATAAAAATGTCACTTGATTAGCAATACATAGGGGATTTATGTAAATCCAATACAGTTTAAAACAAACGTTAAAGGCATAATTCACTGAGGTCTCATAAGTCATCCATGGTAAACAGTAAGTCAATGTATATGTAGAAATGACTTAATAATATCTATATAGGTACATATACTATTGAGCAATGCCTTTCTAGGTGAAGTATGTTCAGCGTGTACCAACTATCTAGCCTTACAGCTTCCCCATGTTTATTCCAAAATTGGGACATTCCTTCACGTTTGCACTGACTGAATACAAAGACTGCTAATTTTAATTTGTTCTTTTCTGTGGTATGTACATATACTTACTATTTACAAAGAAGGAATATTGAGACCTTAGGTTTTTCAGTTAATTAGTAATGGAGGTTGAATAAAGACATATATCTATATAGCCTAATCTTTTTTTTTAGCCTACTGGTTAGCTGGAAAGGGGAAGCGTGGGAATTATTTTGTGACTCCAAGTGGCAATTCGAAAGGATCTCAGGATCTACAAGAGCTATTTATATATATTAATACCAGCGACTCTTAATACTTTTGAATTTTAGAAATCTAGCCCAGTCTTGTAGCTACTGTATTTAATGAACTTGCCTTTACCACATCTTCTTTCTTAACCTAAAGATGAAACTATCTTAACACCACCCAGTCTCACATTTACACACATTTAGCCTTTAAACTACTGGAACATCATGACATTTTCTTCATGCTCATTATCTATTGGACTCCTTGCAATCAGGATTCTGTCCTGTGCATTTCACAGAGGCAGCTCTGTGCAAAGTTATGAATGACCTTCAGGCATCCATAGCCAACGTTTATTTTTCTATTCTCATCCTTGTCAAACTCTCCCTGCTTTTGACACAGTAGATCCATCCTTCCTAATGCAAATTCTTCTGGAATGAAGCAGCATCCTGGCTCCTATCCTAACTAACAGAACCAACTCAGTTTATTATGATTATAAAACCTCTTCTCTTCCTCTTAGTGTGGGGGTGTTGCAGGGCTCTGTTCTTAGTGGGGGGGTGTTGCAGGGCTCTGTTCTTGGACCCTTGTTGGTCTACCTCTATACTATTTCCCTGGAAGATGCCATTAGCTGATTTGGTTTTAATTATCATCTGTGTAGATGCCATAGTATAAATATAATAAATAGAGGGGTAATAAACAAACATAAATTAATATGGGTATTCCTCTAAAAATCTAATTGAATTCATAAAAAATCTATGAATAATCAATAAAGTCTGTCTGACATAGATAAATATTAAGTCCAAGTGCAATAATAAACATAAATGTAAATATTATATAAAGAGTCCATAAAATACAATACAGTAAATCCACCATCAGTGAGGAAGCGTATTAACCGAAAGTCAAACACAGCCTAAAATAAAGTGTCCAGTGTTAAAACAACAGACTCTATGACAGGCTCAGTAACAGGAAATGTACAGGGTACACCTACTACACCAGCCCCAACGAAAGCAAGGCACCAGATAGAACTAGCCCCCACACCAACAACTGACCGGTCTCTTGAGATGTCACACACTGAATATTTACTGCTAATGAGTTCTACTGGCATCTCCCCTCAATAACCCAGTATTACATTGAGTAGTGTGGATTTTACACATTCATTCTTATAATAACACCATTTATTGCTTCTCACCAAAAGAAGTTTAGCGAACAGATACTTTACCCTGAATTAAGCACAATGGGTCGTACTGGGGGAGGATAGGAGTAGAGTAATAAAACAGATAATTTATTAAATACTTTATTTTTAATTATTAATAGCTGAAAAGGGGGATATATCATTTTAAGGAACAGTTTGAGCTCCCAGCCAGGAAAAATATATTTTATACCATAGTGTTCCTTTAATGCTCTTTTAATTTTCTTCTGCATTCTGATGTATTTTAATGATAAAGCAGTTGCACTAACAGTCCGAAACACGTAAGGCATCTCTGTTAGCTATTTTGCTATGTCAGTGAGCACATAATAATATGTAATAAAAGAAGCACATTTTTTGAAGTTGCTGGTATCTGCTACCTTACATCCAAGTGCCTAGTGCCCTCACTTACCTGTGTTGTATCTGAAACTTGGCAAGGGGTTTGATGCTGGTCGCACCCGGACCTCCAACAAGGAGCGGTGGAGTACTGCTGAGCATAGTGGTGATGTCATAATTGGAAGCGGCAGGTTCGGGGTTTAAGCACCCAAACCTTTTTGGCTAAAAAGTGAGCCTATTGTAAAGTTTTATATATTAAAAAGGGAGAGTTGCCCTTTGAATTCATGCTTAATTACTGGCATTTGGTGTTAAGGCCAAAAGCAATTTAGTATTTGCCAAAAAGGGGAATATATCATTTTAAGGAACAGTTTATGAGCTCCCAGTCAGGAAAAATACATTTTACATCATAGTCTTCCTTAATGCTCTATTCATTTCCTTTGCATTCTGATGTATTTTAATGATAAAGCAGTTACAAATACATGTTATTGCTTCAACATCACTTATGCCTTACAATTTGACTTACCTGCATATTGTACATAGTAGTAGTTGAGGTTGAATAAAGACATCAAATCCAAAAGACCGGCCAGTATAGAACTCACTAAGGGGGTGGGGGGTGTTATTATTTTATTGCTGCTTGGGAAGGTGAGGAGCTTTGCCCACAATACCTCAAATCTTGATAGCAAGTAGCATTCCTAAGTTTAACAATATAGTGGTTTGGATCTTCATTACATGGGAAATCACCTGAACTTCATTTATTATCAGACTTTTCTTCTCCTTTTAAAATCTCATGCAACCGTGAATGGATTTATGGACTTTTATTCATACTTAGTGTTATACTTACTATTTCTGGCAATTTGAGAATACCAATTTAGACTCTACCATAATATTTCCCACTGTAAGAGCATTAAATGTTACACAATGTAACACAGATAACACCTGATTAATATTGTATAACTGATATTTCAAGAACACAATAGTCTTTTCTGCAGATATAAGGGTAGTTTTTTTTCCCTTCCTTTTGAAAAGCATCTGCACTTTAGTTTTTATGGGGTTTCTTTTAAACAGGTCAATAAATGTAACCTAGTCTACCAAAACCTGACTGAAGAAGAACCTTTCAAATTCTTTTAAACACTTGACATTAGGCCACTGCAGTATTAAATCCACTGTAGACCTGTCTATTACCGATCTATGTGTTGAATAGTTTTTTTCCCTCTTCTTTTAGTGATTTTTGTATTGGTCTAGTATGTTTGAAGATTTGTTATGCTACAAGATCAAAGACATTGATCATAACTGCCTGAAACCATTTACACCTCGGCAGAAGAAAGATATTAAGGGATTTGTTTATTATAGAAGAACAGGTGAAAGTCTTCTTGTATTAAATTTATATATATCTATATACGATATATATATCTAATATAAAATATAAATATAATATATATATAGATATATCATAGATACATATAATAAAGTTCCCGAGCAACAGGTTGGTAGGCCCTCACCTTTCAAGTATAATAAGTATACTAGACCCCGGTGCTACTAGGAGATAAATGTAAAGACAGCGTCCGTATACAGCTAGTGCTATATAATATATACAAATGGGAACCTGCAGGCACTCCCTTCATAAATCGACTTGCCTGGGTGCCGTTGAAGTAAGTATATAAAGGAATATATGGAGAGCAGTGCACTTACGGGTCTTGCACATAAAAAGCAGTGTTTATTCCACCATAGTGGTTAACATGTTTTCGCCCACTTAGCAGGCCGTCATCAGATGTGCAAGACCCGTGAGTGCTCTCCACACACATATGTGTATATATATATATATATATATATATATATATATAATATATATTATATATATATATACAACATATACAACCACTGCATCAGAGATGGAGCACTCGTAGGGCTTGTAACAAAATTAATTTATTGTAGTTGCATAAATCAACGCTTTCGGCTAAAATTATAGCCGAAACGCGTTGATTTATGCAACTACAATAAATTAATCTTGTTACAAGCCCTACGAGTGCTCCATCTTCCGATTTGCAGTATTCTACGATATATATATATATATACAATGTAGTTTGGATACAGGCACTCACTTGATCCTTGCCCGGGTGCCACCCCCTAAAACATATAACCAAATGGATATACACTTAAGTATACAAGGTGCACTCCTGGGTGTTGTCAAACTGTTGGCTTGGGAAAGACAGAGGGCCGAAACGTTGCCGTGGAATTATCCAATAAAAAAAACACAGTTTGACAAGACCCAGGAGTGCACCTTGTATACTTAAGTGTATATCCATTTGGATTATATATATATAAAATTTCATACGCACCTGAAAGCACTCCACACTGAAGAGTCACATGCCCGGGTGTCTTTCCAAAGAGAATAGCAAGAACTTTATTAGAGCAAACAACGTCTACGCGTTTCAGTCCTTTAAGAGCCGTCATCAGGACTAAAGTGCAATAAGCCCTCACCCCTATTTAACAAGTAATACTCCACCCCCTTATTTGTATCCCACCTGTGCATAATAAAATTCTTACAAACAATCACAGATACTTCATCTCCCAGGATCCCCACTGGAACAGTTGCTCTAAGCCGCACGGCCCAACAACTCAGTAGTGTTGGCGCCCGAGTTGTTGGGCCGTGCAGCTTTATATCAGAGAAGCTATATATCAGAGAAAAGGTTAGCCCACCATAACTTTTTAATCTAACGTGTCTGGGTGCAGATCTAAATAAAGTAGTAATATAATTATAAGAAGGCAGCACTCGGACTTCACAAAGGAAATTGCATTATTATTATTATCACTGTATTTATAAACCAGGTTGTTTTTGGCATGAAGATATTAGCCAGTAATATCGCCGCATTCAAAGCATTAAGTCTAGTATTGCGTCGACTTTTTGTAAAATAGAAAAGATCGAAAATCAGAAACATGAAAAATTTTAAATTCTTAAATCAATGATTGGATTTTAGTAAGTGAATGAAAATATACACATACACCCCTGTATCCTTTTTATCCATTTGTATTGGAAAACCCACCAAAATCTACTGGCACCTTCAAGCAAGCTATTTCCAGGCTAGAAATGTGCCCACTAATATATTACATCAGACTTGGTGCTTTTTATAGGTTTAACTTAACAGCAAGAAACACTTTTCATGGGCTTTATACAGTAAATACAATTGAGGGATTATGGATGCAAAGTATGGGGATATGTTGTGGTAACAGTTTTCACAAGTGGCGGTAACGGCACAGAAAACTTAACAAACTTTTATAATTATGCCCCTAAGTAATATTAAATATATCTTGTTTGGGAAACAGGAAATGTTGGAAATGTTGGAAAGTTTTGGACAGAAATTAGATTACAATTATGCTATGAATGTCCCTGTTTACACTGAAAAAAAAATTGAGTTTGAGCAGGACATACATGTTTGTGAGGTTATAAATTAATATGCAAAAATGCCCTAATCTTTGAGAAAGGGCAGAACGTAGGGTGTAAAAATTATTAGTATGACCCCACAGTCCATTATTAAATTAGCCTTGATCTCTGGTAATAGTACTTGAATACTAAAATAACTATATTAGAAAGTAGCATTACATACAGTAGTTGGAGATTTAGTACAGGTAGAATGATTCATTTTCAAGATAACACAGACCATGATTGTAGCTTGTAGCAATATATTCCCTGTCTATCACTTTGATGAATTAATTCGGGAGACGGTCCCATTATAAGATGTACAGTATTACTACAGTATCTCATGCAATGCTTTCTAGATTTTCAGTAACTAGAGATGGACTAGAACTCGAAGTGGAACCTGAGTTCGAGTCGAACTTAACAAGTCCGAATGGATGTATTTTCGATATTAAGAATGTATCGTTTGGTAACACTCGAATGTACGGATCGTTTTTGCCAACCCTGGAATGTATCGTTTACTAACCCTCAAATGTAGCCTTCGATTTTCGGTAAACCCTCAAAAGATCATTCGTTTTCGATAACCCTTGAAAGTACGTATCGTTTTCACTAACCCTTGAATGTATTGTTCACTAACCCTCGAATGTATCCTTCGATTTTTGGTAACCCTTGAAAGTACGTTCGTTTGGTAACACTCGAATGTACGGATCGTTTTTGCCAACCCTGGAATGTATCGTTTACTAACCCTCAAATGTAGCCTTCGATTTTCGGTAACCCTCAAAAGTATCATTCGTTTTCGATAACCCTTGAATGTACGTATCGTTTTCACTAACCCTTGAATGTATTGTTCACTAACCCTCGAATGTAGCCTTCGATTTTTGGTAACCCTTGAAAGTATCGTTCGTTTTCCATAACCCTCGAATGTATGGATCGTTTTCGCTAACCCTAGAATGTATAGTTTGCTAACCCTCAAAAGTATTGTTCGTTTTCAGTAATCCTCGAAAGTATCGTTCGATTTCGGTAATCCTCAAAAGTATCATTCGTTTTCGATAACCCTTGAATGTACGTATCGTTTTCGCTAACCCTTGAATGCCCACTCCTCTTTAAAAAGTGTTTAAAAAGTTTTGGAGATAGTGACATGTTTCCCAGACCATTTCCCAGGTGCCACAGCCATTTACAGTAAGTTACCTTTGTTAGTAAACATTTCGAGCTATCACTTCCCATAGACTTTAATGGGTCATTATTCTAACTTACGAACTTAGTTAGAAAGTTCGGAAACAGACCGAACTTTCTGTAGTTCGGCCATCACATTCAGTAACTATTTAATTCAACGAGAAATAAATATCTGACTAGAGTTTGCCAGTAGAGATGGCCGAAACTGATGGGTTTTGTTCCGTTTTCGCGTTTTCAGGATTTGGGGAAAATCCCCAAGATCCGAAAATCCAAAAACGGAACTTAAATTCAGGACTTCGGAGCGCGTTTTCGAAAATTCTTGAAAATAGCCTCAAATGTTCGATAATCCTCGAAAACATGATCAAAAACTATTTTCAAGTTTACAACCATATTTTCAAGTATTATCGAACGTTCAAGGCTATTTTCGAGAATTTTCAAAAATTGCTCAAACATTTGATAAAAATTTAAAATGCGCTCCGAAATCACGAAATCTGAACGTCCGACCATTCGGATTTCGTAACCGACGGGTTCCGTAATGGATCCGGGATCTGAGTTGCACCCGGATCCCATATCTATTTGGTAGGTGTTATTAATATCAATATGAATAAATAGATGCCCCAGCTAATTGTGAAAGGGCTAAGATTATCTATATATTTGCATCTCTTCTCTTAAGCTAGCAAACTTTCAAGGCTATTTTCGAGAATTTTCAAAAATAAAATTGGAACATTTGCTAAAAATTGAAAATGCGCTCTGAAGCCATGAAATCGGAACGATACGAACATTCGGATTTCGGAACCGAGGGGTTCCGTGTCGGATCCGGGGTCCGAGTTGTACCCGGATTCCATCTCTATTTGGTAGGTGTTATTAATATCAATATGAATAAATAGATTTCCAAGCTAATTGTGAAAGGGCTAAGATTATCTATATATTTGCATTTCTCCTCTTAAGCTATGTTCACAGTACCAATCTCTCAAAGATGACAGACAGAATCTGTAGGATTCTGTCTGTTATCTTTGAAAAATGTGGCTACAGACAGTCACAAGCATTCTCCCTATCTAAAGTATTGGAAGGGAGATCACCCAATGCCGCCATACACATAACGATCTTGGCCAACTAGTTATGCTTTAGTACAGGGTGGCAACCGCAAACCAAGGGTAATTTTCCATTTGTAACAAGTGGTTCTGATGTCGAATAGTACCAACGAGAATGGCTCGCTAATGTGTGTACCCAGCTTTATTAAACATTGAACACAATATGCATTGTTTACAATGAGCATATCCATTTAAATTTAACCCTGGATTCATGAGCTTACAATTTAAGTACCCAATCTCATATGCACACAACCTATCATTGCAATATGCAAGTAAGCTATTTGCAAAGCTAAACACTAGAGGGCAGTGCTAGTGTCTAAAAATTTCCGTGATTTTGTTATAAGCACTTATATTTCTAGAAATTTGAAAATTATTAATTATGCAATCAAAAGGCACTTCTCACCTTAAAAAAAAAATTTTTGTAAAATGTAAGAAAAATTTTTTTTTTGCAATTTGTTTATTTGTTTGTATATGATTATGGGGGAGATATGAAACAGGAGAGATGGCAAAGCAATTCTGACATCTTATGAAAATTTCAACATTACAATGACAGATTCTATTATTGGCTCTTCTAAAGAGACGCAAGGAAATACAAAAACTACATATAAGTCATCAAACTCTTATAAACTTGGCTCAATGTACACAGTCTAATGCATCATAAAAGATTCCAAACAAGGTAAGGAAGGAACAGTTTTACTTTAAACTAAATTAATACATAAAAGTAGCATAAGTGACACTATTTCTCCCGAATAAAACCATGTAAGGTTTGAAACGTGTTGTACTTTCTCCAATTACCGTATATACTCGAGTATAAACCGAGTTTTCAGGCTGAAAAATCAGCCTGAAAACTCGGACTCGGTTTATACTCGAGTCAACCACTTACCTGGGCATTCCGGCAGCCGCGCAATCCATTTCTGCACTGGCGCGCCGGCCTGACGTCACTTGCCCGCGCCAAGCCCGGCGCCGGGCAGTGACGTCAGCCGGCGCGCCGGTACAGGAATGGGCGCGCGGCTGCCGGAATGCTGATACCGTACCTGCCGGGATGGATGGAGGAAGATAGAAGAAGAAGAAGAGTCGTCCACAGGGAGAAGAGTCAGGAGAAGAGTCCACAGGAGAAGAGTCCACGGGAGAAGAGTCCACAGGGAAAGAGTCCACAGGGAGAAGAGTCCACAGGGGAAGAGTCCACAGGGAGAAGAGTCCACAGGGAGACGATCCACAGGAGAAGAGAAGAGTCCACAGGGAGAAGAGTCCACAGGGAGAAGAGCCCACAGGTACAAACGAACTGAGGGGGAGGGGGGCATTCAAGATGTTTGGGAACTACAACTCCCAGCATGCTTTTATAGCTGGGAGTTGTAGTTTCCAAACATCTTGAATGCCAAGTGAGGGTGGCATTCAAGATGTTTGGAAACTACAACTCCCAGCTAATAAAGCATGCTGGGAGTTGTAGTTTCCAAACATCTTGAGTGCCAAGTTTCTACCCTCGGTTTATACTCGGGTCAATAACTTTATTAGGATTTTTAGGTGAAATTGGGTACCTCGGTTTATACTCGGGTCGGTTTATACTCAGGTATATACGGTAATTGATTTGCTGGCAATTTTGCTATTGTTTGCTCTCTTGTGTCACTTTTGCTATTTTTATGGTAAATCATTGGGATGGTGGTGGAACCCCAGACACAATTTGATTAAGCCTTGACAAAAAACACATACCTTGTCTCACCTGCTGCCCAATGTGCAATTGTTTGAAGGTTAATAAATTAAATACACATCATTTAGATATACATGGTACAAATCTTCTAGTTAATTAATTATAACAAGTACATTTATTTTCTTTAGTTAAAAGTTTTACTTTTTTTAATTATTTGCTAACTGAAAGTGCACCTGGCCACTAAATGCAGTGATTTTAGTTTCTAATCAAATGCAGGCAGGAAGCACAGTCCTTCAAAGCAGGTCATACATATGTTAGTGAAAGGACGTCCCCAAGACTTTTGCCAGCATTTTAATAGAACAGTGACACTCAATGTATAAATTACTGAAATATAGGATAAACCTGGCCATATATAGACAATTCGCTTAGCTTTCTTTTATTACCATCATGCTAGCAAATAAAGGCAACAATAAATATTGTTTAATCTCCTATGTGTTAGTTGGTTGCTATTAAGATTAACACAAAAAATGATAAAGAATTAAAATGTACTAAATGTGTAACACATAAGCCACTAGGAACTGTAAACCCGAGCAGAGTATTTTATAAAATAAAATAATTAATGTCTTGGAATTTTAAGGTTCTAAAATATTATATATATTATATATATATAATATATATAATATATATATATATATATATATATATACACAAAGGACATGTCAGTCAGAAATAATTCTGTGTTGTCTCTAGCCCATAAAAATACTAATTCAAAAAAGAAAATGTAACTTCAAACTGGGGCACACTGTATCATTTCTTAAAGTAAGTAAAGTAAGTTATTATGTGTATGATATTGAAAGAACATATACTTTTTACACAGTGGACATTTTAAAAAAATGTCATATAATAAGTGTCATGTCACTCAAACACCATTGAGAAATTAGTCTTCCCCAGAGATTACTTTGTTATTGTTGATGTCATCCATTCAAAAAGATTTTCAGCTTACTGAATTTGGACACGGGTATCAGTGGGGGAAGAATCCTGTGTTCTTTCGTTACACTTCAAAGGCTTAAATGTGTTGGAGCAGTGGTGCTCATGTAAATCTGGATTACAAAAGATGAATGCCTCAATTTCATGCTGCTCGGGCCTTTATTGTTTGGTTATTGTGCTGCACGTGCCAAGTGGAGTCCCATTAATAGAAGTCCACTGCCTGTCTTTGTGTGAAAAATGCATTTGAAACAAGATCCATATTAATGTTGTCAAACAGCCTTGATGTATTTAAGCAGATTTTAATTATTTTGTTTACCATCATAATTTCTTAAATGGTTTATTTGTCTTCAGCATATGTCTATACCTGACCTCTTCACTGTGCAAAAAAAACGTAGGATCTGTTGGTAACTCTTTGCATTTAATTTTTTCTTTCTGTTTAAAACTCCCTCCTAAAAATTAAAACTTTTATTCTCTCCTTGGTCATTGACACAAGGCATTCATCAAGCCAGCGATTTGTGTGGCAAAGTGCCATTTGAATAGTGTATTGTTAGAATACTTATGGTCCGTTTGACAAGAGCTCTTGCTGTAAATAGTGCAATTTGACTCCAGCTGTTAAAGAGTGGCTTTGACAGAAGCCAGATAGAATGGAGATGCTTTACTGCACCGCAGAAAAATCAATACTGGTTCCTGTTCACAGTAGCATTCTCTTTTCTGCAGATTTAAACAAAGCCATACAGACTTCTCAAAGGAAAGTAAAAATATTTATAAATGATTGAAATTTTTTTTTCACTTTATGTTGAAGACAGAGCGGACAATTACTATTGCCAATTAAAATAAAATACCTTTAGAGTTTGGAATAATTATGGATAACTTGATTGTTTTTGTTGCTTTATAGCAAAGACAGAGAGAGCATCTAGCAGTAAACACATCCATAAAATGTGGCTTGCTGCTTCATTATTTTTTTCAAGATAGGTGGAGCTGGACTGATATCATTTGTTTTACGGTACTTGCAGTGAAGTACAAAGGAAAGATGGAGTCTGTTTTTGTACATAAAGCTGCAATATGATTAATAAATCTCTTAAATTATATTCTCTACCACAGGAATTCAACATAGAGTAATATAAACTCAGAGTAAACTTAATTTTTTCAAATGCTCATTTTTATGGTTTGGTATTTATCAATATATTTGCATGAATACAAATATTCTTATATTGTCAATGGGTGCATTCATAAATAGATTCATGGTCAAACTGTGTATGCTACATGACATTCAGTAATTAAATTAAATTAATTAAATTAATTAAAATAAAGCTTTACTAAAACTATGTAAAATTAGAATGTAAACAAACAGAAAAACGTAAACTTGAAAAAATACATAAAATGGTCTGTGCTAGACCAAAATAGTACAACTATTTTGGTCTAGCACACAGAACATTTTATATATATTTTTTATTTATATAAAGGAGGATTCTGGCACTGTTAAATGTGTAACTAAGGGACTTTTTTTATAGGTGCAGAAATATTTTTAACATTGTGAATGTTTTGGCTTTGAGGGGGAATTCCCACCAAAGTTATTAAAGGACAATTATACTCACCTTCCCTCCACTCCTCTTCTTTGGTCAGTACCTTTTACCCAGGGTGAGGACCTGAACCGCTAGGTCCTCACTCCTGGGTTCGCGTAACTTGAAGCACAGCGTTACTGAAACGCTGATCTTGTAGGCTCCGCCCCCTCCTCCCCGTTGGCGATGAGGCCAATAGGAAGGCACGCTCTGCAATGAGCGTGCCTTCCTATTGGCCTCGTCGCCAACTGTGCTTGCCCCTGGGTTTGCTGTGCTTCAAGTTGCGCAAACCCAGGGGCGAGGACCTAGCGGTTCAGGTCCTCACCCTGGGTAAAAGGTACTGACCAAAGAAGAGGAGCAGAGGGAAGGTGAGTATAATTGTCCTTTAATCAGGGAATTTACAAAAGTAGTGTAACTTACAGAGTAAAATTCCTCACAGGCAAATGATAAAAAATATTCAAACACTTTTTGTCATTCAAAAGAATAAAAGAACAGCCATTTTTCTTTAGAAATAATAAAGGACACGTTTCATTAAAAAAAACTATTTACAGGACAAAACAGTGCATTTATTCAAATCTGGAAAATTATCATGATGTAAATTATTCCAAAACATCTCCTTTGGCCACTTTTTAAAAAAAAAGTTCTGTATAAAGTAAAACATACATTTGATACCACAAAATTACATTTTGTAATTTCACAAAAACCATTTACAAATAATAAACATTTCACAAAAAAATCTTATAGATATGGCCAATAGTGTTTTCCTTACAACAACAACTTTCCATTAAAATCGTTTTGTCACTTTGCCATTAACTGGAGCTGGAGAAGTTCCAGTTCTGTATGTAAAAATAAACAAAAGGGATACTCTTTGCATTAGATTGCAATGAAATTGCAGCTTAGGATGCAAAAATAATTACAGAAAAGTTTAATTACAAAACAATTTACAGACACTAAAAAAGTGAAGAATGAATGATTAGTTACTGCTGTATTATAAAAGTTTTAGAGACTTTGATGAGCAAGCATCTATATTTTATAGTGACTCATTTTGTCTTTCTATTATATTTAAATAATTCAAGGTACATAACATCAATTTGGATATAAAACAAAGGAACCTGAAAGTAAATCCAAGAACTGACTTCCACTACTAATGCCCCCTCTCTGCACGAGTTCACAATATAATTTAATGAATTTCCTTGTTAAAAGTAGCAATCTTTGCACAAATCAGAATGTAACATTGCAATATTATTTTATTGCAAGGTTTGAATATGCAATCCTTCCTCACACATACACACACACATATACACACACATAGGGGTTTCCAAAATCAACGTTTCATTTGAGGGTTACCGAGAATTCAATAATTATTGAAATTAAGTCTGTGCATTTGGAAAACCAAAACTAGTTCTGACAGTTTGAGTTTGTCCGAACTCATAAAGATGGGTTTGGCTCCATCACTATTCATTCATAGAAGCCTAAGTGTAAACTTTGGCTTGAAAGGCCATATCGACCACTACATTTTAGAGTTATTGAAATCGACAACTACATTCGAGGGTTACCAAAATGAGCCGATTAAAGGTTGAGGGTTACCAAAATCGACTGCTACATTCGTGGGTTACCAAACAATACATACATTCAAGGGTTACTGAAATCGACCACTACTTTAAAGGGCTACTGAAATCGACCACTACATTTGAGGGTAACCGAACAATACTTTAGAGGATTGCCAAATTTGAATGCTACATTCAGGGGGTACCAAAATTGAAGGCTACACTTGATGGTTTCCAACATCAAACGTTACATTTGAGGGTTACCGATTTGAGAATTCGAATAATTATTGAAATTAATTTAAGTGAATTTGGAAGACCTGAACTAGTTCGAGTTCAGATAGTTTGAGTTTGTCTGAACTTAAAAAGATCTGCTCAAACTCAGTTCGGCTGCAATCACAAACGTATGATTGCACTGCCAAAGAGGTATACTTGCCCGGGTGCTGTCCCAAGAATAATACAAGCATGATATATAAAGACGCACTCCAAGGACTCCACCTCCAAAAACTTTTGCTTTATTGAGCCAAAATGTTTCCGTCTTATTTAGGCAGTCATCATGAAACAGGAAAATAAGGTGGAAACATGTTGGCTCAATAAAGAAGTAGTCCATGGAGCATGCGTGTGTGTGGTGTGTATATATATATATATAGATATTATAATTATATATTATTATATATATATTATATATCAGTTCAAATATTACAGCACTCCTGATACGTGTATCCTTTAATGGAGGGTGCTCGTGAGTAAGGGCCTCGGCCAGGACACCACCATAATTACAAAGTTCAAAAGAGTCACGGCACTCCAGTTGTCCAAATTATAATGTGTGTTTTTATTTCAAGCACATCATATGGTGCATCATAATATGCGCCGTTTCGAGGATCTAGTCCTCTTTCTCAAGCAGATGCAAACAAATGAAAAAATGGTATACAATCCAAGGTTCCGCCTTAAAATGTAAGACAGGAAGTGACATGTATAACACACTTGTATACCTTATACATGTTACACTCGTCATAAGAGCATCCTGTAATCTAACATAATAACCTTTATAGAGTATATTCCTTTTTCCACATTCTGGTAGGCTAAAAGGAGATTTTCATCAAAGACAAACAGACCCCAACTATTATTACAAAAAACATTGTAAATCGTAATCACGATTAAGACCCATAGGGTGTAGTGAATCCATCTTATGGACCCACCACACCCTCCGTCTCTGGAGTTTTAGTTCCCGGTCCCCCCCTCTCCGTGGCACGGGGACCGATTCAAAACCAGAACCCTCATTTGTTTTCTCTGAATGCCCCATTTTAATAAAGTGTTCAGAGACGGGTAATCTCATATTACCAGTTTGATGGACGACCGATGCTGTGAGATCCTGCTCTTCACATTTTGGGTCGTCTCACCAATGTACAGAATCCACATGGACACATAACATTAAACTGCAAATCTCGTATTACAAGTATAATAATCCGGTAATTTCCATTCTCGTGATGTACGAGATGTACGAAAGTGTGACACTTAAATACACAACACATTGTCCACATGACCTGCACGGGAACATACCCCTAGTAAAGGTTTTAGCTCTACCAACCGGGTCATCAAGTGGAACCAGTTGCCTGATAATGTATTCCCTCTCTTGTATGAAAATCAGGGGGGCAATCGGAAACCTCAATTTCCGGATATGCTTGTTTCAATAAATGCCAATGTCGTTTCACAATATTGTTAATCATTGAACTATTGTTGCATATTGGGTAACAAGGGAATTCTGAATCACTAGTCTGGTCCCTTTTACTAGGTATTTGGGATAGAGTCCTAGATCTGTGTAAGCTTCATCTAAGACATGAGTAGGGTACTTACGTTGTACAATTTCTCATACATATGTTTTAATTGTTCTCTCCTCTTGTCCTCATTGGTCACAATTCTTTGCACCCTGGAAAATTGACTAATGGTGAACTTTTCTTAATGTGGCAGGATAACTATCAAACCGTAGTATTTGGTTTCTGTCCGTAGGTTTACAAAATAACTCAGTTGAGAAGCCATTATATTAATGATCCACATATCAGAAATGATATCCTGAATTTATCAAATGTCATGGTAAATTTGAGGACCATGACAATTTAATTTTGGTTACCTTTGACATTGGTAGCCTGTATACTTCAATACCCCACAATGAAGGGATTGAGGCATGCCGAATTAGCCTCAATAAAAGTGGTCTATATACCATGGCACAGATTGAATTTTTCATCTGTTTACTTGAGTTTATACTATTTAATTCCTACTTTAAATTCAAAGCTGAATTCTAGCCCAGTTGAGGGGTACCGCGATGGGATCCAATGTTGCCCCGTCATATGCTAATACACTTCATGAACCATCTGGAGGAACACACATCTTCAGTTTTGGGGCCTTCACCGGGCATTGTATTGTCTGTGGAGGTTCATTGATGATGTGTTTGCATTGTGGCGGGGGTGACATTGGATCCTTAAATGAATTCTATCATACTTGAATCAGATACACCCTACCATCAAATTTACCATGACATTTGATAAATTCAGGATATCATTTCTTGATATGTGGATCATTAATAATAATTGCTTCTCAACTGAGTTATTTTGTAACACCTACGACAGAAACCAAATACTACGGTTTGATAGTTTTCATCCTGCAACACATTAAGAAAAGTTTACCCATTAGTCAATTTTCCAGGGTGCAAAGAATTGTGACCAATGAGGACAAGAGGAAGAGAACATTAAAACATATGTATGAGAAATTTGTACAACGTAAGTACCCTACTCATGTCTTAGATGAAGCTTTACCAGATCTAGGACTCTTCCCAAATACCTAGTAAAAGGACCAGACTAGTGATCCAAGAATTCCCTTTGTTACCCAATATGGCAACAATAGTTCAATGATTAACAATATGTGAAACGACATTGGCATTTATTGAAACAAGCATATCCGGAAATTGAGGCTTTCCGATTGCCCCCCCTGATTTCTACAAGAGAGGGAAACATTATCCAGGCAACTGGTTCACTCTGATGACCGTTGGTAGAGCTAAAACCTTTACTAGGGGTATGTTCCCGTGCAGGTCATGTGCACAATGTGTTTGTGGTATTTAAGTGTCACACTTTCATACATCCTCGTACATCACGAGAATGGAAATTACAGGATTATTTACTTGTAATACGAGATTTGCAGTTTACTGTATTTGTGTCCATGTGGACTTCTGTACATTGGTGAGACGACCCAACCTGTGAAGAGCAGGATCTCACAGCATCGGTCTTCCATTAGAACTGGTAATATGAGATTACCCGTCTCTGAACACTTATTAAAATGGGTCATTCAGAGAAACAATTGAGGTTTCTGGTTTTGGAATCGGTCCCCGTGCCACGAGAGGGGGGACCGGGAACTAAAACTAACAAGAGACAGAGGTGTGGTGGGTCCATAAGATGGATTCACTACACCCTATGGGTCTTAATCGTGATTACGATTTACATTTGTTTTTGTAATAATAGTTGGGGTCTGTTTGTTCTTTGATGAAATCTCCTTTTAGCCTACCAGAATGTGAAAAAGGAATAACTCATATAAAGGTTATATGTTAGATTACAGGATGCTCTTATGACGATGTAACATGTATAAGGTATACAATGTGTGTTATACATGTCACTTTCCTGTCTTACCTGATTTAAGGCGGAACCTTGGTTTGTTATACCCATTTTTTCATTTGTTTGCATCTGCTTGAGAGAGGACTAGATCCTCGAAACGTCGCATATTATGATGCACCATATGATGTGCTTGAAATAAAACACACATTATAATTGGACAACTGGAGTGCCGTGACCTTTTTGAACTTTATATTATATATATATATATATATATATATATATATATATATATATATATCCCTTATAATATAGATATTACATATAGGAAAGGTGTATATGTATGTGTGTACTATCTCACTATTACCATTTAAATTACCATCGGTAAATGTATATAAAGTATAGCACTGACTTATGTTAGGTACAACACAAAATATACAAAATACATAAACTTACTTACAGAGCTATTTCAACATGGAATGGTCAAAATGGGAGGTTAAACCACACCCGTGTCTGCTCCATGTTAAAGTAAAGTGTAATCCAAAAAAAGTTTCTGTCTGCTACACAGGACATGATGTGTATTGTAATGGACATATACACCAAGGCTCCTTATATACCACGTCCAGCCTGCAAGTGGTGTCATTGAGTGATAAAAGACAAGACATCCCTGCTCTCTATGGCTAGGAGAGAAAGTGAAAGTAGATAGAAGTGTGTGTTTTGGAGTGATATTGAATCCAACACAAGATTCTGTGTATTAGATCCTGTGTATTAGAGCCTGTGTATAAGACCCTGTGTATGTATATTAGATATATAAAGAGTATATAAAGCTAGTATGTGTATATATATATATTCATTATATATACAGTACCTCAAAATAATAACAAGGGATAATGTGCCATTTATTGTTTAATATAAAGATATTAATAGTTACAAAGATCTATAACACATTAAAGGATAATTGTGGGGTTTTATGTTATTTGTTTGTCTTGGAAACAACCGTGGTGCTACAGTTTTATATAATTTTGCTGCACTTGGGTTTAATATTTTATTGTAGGTTTTCATTATTTTCTACTTCTTTCTGGCAGTGATCTGAACTAGTACCAACCTATAACCCTCAAAGGGGGAAAAATGTGTTTTTGAAACACACAGGAAATAGAGCGCACTGAAACAATTAGTGTGCATATTTTTATACATATTTGTGCATGAATCTAGAGTGAATGAAGCCTTATGCTCTCTATTGTAAAAGAGCAGTGGAAAACTTTAGTGGAAAACTTTTACTCAACTGAAAGAAACAAAACATAAACAACAAATCCTTCCATTTTGACTGTTAGTAAGGCTTATTGCAGTGACAGAAAGTATCACTTCTATAGCTTATATATTGTATCTTATAGACTGAATTATCAGGGGAGCCACCAACCCCTCACAAAACAGATCTAAAATCGACCCTGCAGCAACTATGCACTATATAATAATGTACAATATACATATCTATAATCCATGTTCCCCTTAAAATAATTGAGAGAGACACAAGCGTTGGGTGTAAATAACGGCCACAGCATTTTATTGGTAAGATGTTACGTAGCTGATCCTTGCAAATTACCATAACCCGGGTTGCCATAGCAACCCCACAACCATATATACATATTTTTCAAGAACTGTCAGTATGCCGGCCTCCCGATAGGAGGGCATGTAGACCATACCATACCTATTTTGCAAGGATCTGACCGCCACTAGGAGCCGTTATACACCTATCAACGACTCCGACCCCCACCCATTAAGCGAAGTGCTCTCTCGATCCCATCTTGCAGTCCGCATAGGAATATATCCAGACCTACCTCATTGAGGTGAACCCCATCAGGTCGCAACAGAGCCCTGTTGTCACCTTCGAGTTCACGGTGTCTTATGGACACACCTCCCAGAGAACGAACAAAACGAGAGGTTCGTGTATTTAACATCTGCCTAGATCTCTCTATCGCTGCAGGATCCCTTGCCCCTCTCCAGTGCTGCCTAGGAATGACCTCCGACCAGACTATTATCGAAGATGTAAAAAATTCGCCCATGCGAAGTAAATCCAACCTAGTATTTGCAATAAGGTCGAATAACACACCGGTCATTCCCCACTGCATGTAAGACCAGACCCACCGGTCCCCGACACCTTCTACTAATGTCCACAATCTCTGGAAGCAGCCTGATCCAGTTCAATCCCCTGATGCCTCTCCATTGTATGTTTGCCTCTCAAAATCCCAGTTGTTTTCCTCCCGGCCGAATTTCTGCCCGTCTTTCTGCCCAGTGAATGTAAAAATGCCCAATGATCCAGAACGTAGGCCTACTCGTACCTGAAAAGAGAGATCAATTAGTCACCAAGTTTGGGCGAATGTAACGCGCCACGCAATCTGAGCGCCATCTGCCTATCCGCTTAATCTGAGTGTTGGTAAAACCTAGGCCACTGGCTTCTGTTGCGGCACCTATCCGGAAAGAATGGGTGCCGAAATCTTTTGGATTTCATTCCAAACGACGCAACGCGGATTTTAGGACGGCTTCAAACTGGAACTTGGTTAAAGGCAATCCGTCAGCATGTACCAAAAATTTAACCCCTGTCTTTCTCAACAGTAAATAGGCCTTGAGATTAGCAACTGGGCAGCAGGTAGACTGTAAGGGGAATAGCGAGAAACACGACCCCGCGCCGAATATGTTAGTTTTTGACCTAGTGATGTGAATCTGAACTAGGGAATCTGTAACTACCACATCTTCCTTCAACAACCCCCCTTGACGGGACTGACTAGGGGGGACCAGTTCACTTATACGCATGGCCCCTAAAAAGGCCAGCACAAAACTGGCCCTGAATAACGAGCACTCGTATGCATCCCTAGTGACTTGCTCTAAAATCGACCATAGGCGGGTTAGTAGATTAAAAGAAATAGGGCGTCTGGATTCCCTTGAAACATATTCCTTTCTCCAACCTTTTAAAATGGAGGTAACCAAGAATTCCTTTGTAATGTCCCTCCATCCCAAAAGCCTGAAGAAAAAGGACAGTCCCGCCATCCTACGCTGGGCAACTAAGGCCGAGCAACCCTGTTCACGTAATTGTGATAAATAAGATAATAAGCTATCCCACCTTACGTGCTTGTCTTCCCATCGCTGGTTCTGAACCAGTTCCACCCATTCCCCCCATGCCTTACAATGACTGGACCAGGTGGATTGAGCCACCGATGCCTGAAGCAGCTGGTTCAAGTTTCCTCCGCGATGTTCCATAGGGCCGCTGGGCAAGGAACTCCTTCCTTGTTGGCCGATGGTGCCAGGGAATGAAAAACCTGCCATTGAAAACGTGAAAGAGCATCAGCAATCATGTTATGGGCACCCGGGATATGTTTTGCCTTAAAAAGGATGTTATGCTCCAGGCAACGCAAAATTAAATGGCGTAACAAGGCCAAAACTGGAGGGGAAGACAAAGAGAAATTGCTGATGGCCTGAACCACTCCCATATTGTCAGACCAAAAACAAATCCTCTTATTTCGCATGTCCAAACCCCACAACTCAACTACCACTATTATGGGGAAGAGCTCTAATAAAGTCAAGTTCTTACACCAGCCCCGATTTACCCATGTTTCTGGCCATGTTTCCACACACCAAGCATTACCGAACAAGGCCCCAAACCCTTGTGCTCCTGCCGCGTCGATATATAACTCCAAAGCTTCATTACTAACCTCACGCTCCTGACAGCAAGTCTTTCCGTTATAAGTCAGCAAATAGGACCTCCACACTTTTAGATCAGCTTTTAGGGCTTTTTTGATTCTAACATGATGTGTTGGGCTGGTTAACCCCCTGGTGGCCCATGCTAACCTGCGGCTAAAGACTCTGCCCATGGGCATAATTCGGCAGGCAAAAACTAGTGAACCTAATAACGACTGTACTTGACGTAAAGTTACCTTTTTTGCTGCCAAAAATGAACCCACTAGGCTAATGATCTCCACTATCTTTTGCTGAGGGAGCCGAAAAACCATTTCCTCAGTATCAATTTCTATTCCTAGGAACGATAAAATTTTTACTGGGCCTATAGTTTTTTCTGATGATAGAGGTACACCTATACGTTTCATAAGTATTCTAAAGGTGTTTAACAAGAAATCACAACGCGGAGAGTTTGCAGGGCCCACAAATAGAAAATCATCTAAGTAGTGAATTATGGCTTCAGATCCCGTCTCACAACGCACCATCCATTCCAGAAAGGAACTGAATAGTTCGAAGTAAGAACAGGATATGGAACAGCCCATGGGTAAGCACATATCGTAAAAATAATGGCCTTCAAGTTGACACCCCAGCAGGTGAAAACAGCTGGGATGAACCGGCAATAGCCTAAACGCCGACTCTATATCTGATTTTGCCAATAGCGCCCCCTGCCCTGCCTCTCTGACTAGTTCTACCGCCCTGTCAAAGGATACATAAGAAACAGAAGTTAAGGCCTTGGATATACCATCGTTTACACTGGAGCCTTTGGGGTAAGACAGATGATGAATTGATCTGTATTTTCCTGGCTCCTTCTTGGGTACCACACCAAGGGGAGAAATCCGAAGATTAGGAAAAGGGGGGTCCAAGAAAGGTCCAGCAATGCGCCCCAGGCTCACCTCCGAGAGCATTTTTTCTTTTGCAACTGCTGGTAACTCACGAACAGATTTTAAGTTATTTGCAAACTGGGGAAACGGGGAATAAACAAATGGGATTAGAAAACCACACATGAAGCCAGACCTAAGTAGGTCTGCTTCCTCCCTCTTGGGGTAATCGGCGAGCCATCCTTCCATCGCGGCCACGTTCACCGGAGTTCTCTTGGCCCCCAAAGGTTGAATTTTGCTGTGCCCTTTGCCTTCGAAAACACCGGTTTGCTGCATGGCCGGTACCCCCACACACTGAGCAATCGTGCTTAAATCTGCACGCTGGTCCAAAATGACACTGGCCTTGATTGTATAACCAACATGGGCCTGCCCTCCTGCTCGGGCCCTGGCTGGGGGCAAGAGGACTCAAATATGATTGTGCTGACCAGGACGGGGGGAAAGGTGCCCTAGGGGCCGTCATTAGCCTAATCCAAGTGTCGGTGGCTTTTGAATTCCAGCCGACCTCAGGTCTTAGAGCCATACGCTGCCTAAACTCCTCGTCGTACCTCCACCATGCGGAGCCTCCGTGGATCTTGTATGCTCTGAAAATCTGGTCGAGGTACACGAAAAGGTGGGCGCTCTGATCTGGATGGCCCCTTCCCACAATACTCGCCAGCACACAAAAGGCCTGAACCCAATTGCCAAAAGTTTTCACAACCTTTGGCTCCTTTTCCTTCCCTTTCTCAAACCTCCTCTCCTTATCAACTGAAGGGCTATCAATGGAGATAAGGGACCAAATGTCTACGTATTCGCCCTTAACAATTTTTTCCCTCACTTCTGATGACAGGTGAGAGCCCAGAGGTGCTAAACCACAGAACAAGGCCTCCTTAAAGGCTTCTGAATTGACCGATGGTTTCACAGGTGGGAGCGATCCGACTCCCCCTGGCGTAGGGGTCGGGGCGTCCATACCTGAAGTGGGTGCCCCGGCCTTGTCCAACATGGCCTTTAAAACCGCCAACCAAGGTCCCTCACTCTGGAGCCCTCCCGCAGGTCCTCCCCAAACCCCAGCACAAGATAACTCACCAGTGGAAGATCCCAAGGCTGCTGCAGCTGGTGCTGATGATGCCGATGCTTGGTTTGCAGCCGGTTCCCAATGCCGGGCTGCCTGTCCCCTTCTGGAACTGCCCCTGATGGCTGATCTTGACCTCCTCCTACGCCTGTGCCCATGAGCTCTTTTTGGTGGAGGAGAAGACGATGAATCCGAAAAAGAGTATCTTTCCCTCTCAGGAGCATCCCTCCTTGATGCCCTGGAATGGAAGTGAGAACACTGCCCTGTGCTCCTGTGACCACTGGAGGCCGAACGCTCCCTATGTCGCCTCCTTTGAGACCTGCCCCGCCTTCCCCGTCTCGATTTACCACTGGACGAGGACGACTCTCTTCTAACTCTATGGGAGCATTGCGGAACCTCCACCAAGCTGGGCGTTGGCTCCGCCCCCACTATGTCTGGCGCACGCCTCCCCAGGTCCCCCCTGGCCCTGGAGACGGCCTCTATAGTGGAGTGAGCGTCCGCAAATTCCCATTCACCTTCCTCTGTTGACTCTCCAGCCCTTGGTTGCCTCCAAGCGGCAGTGTCAGCCCACACCCTGGCTGGTACCATAAAGTCATCCAGGGAAGGGTAAATACCCGGGATCTGCCTTTGACCCCCCATAATGTGGGCAACTGATGTCCCTGCTTCTTGCCCCGGTGCCTGAGCATTACCCTTCTGCGGTTGTGCATCACTCCTCCCAGTGGCTGCTGGGGCGGATACCTTTCCCCTTCCCCTATGTCCTGCCCCACCACGCTTGGGAGCTTTAGATGCCGAACTTTTTCGGCGAGATGTGGAGGGAGGGCTAGGGCTAAGTCTGGATGGGGCCCGGGACTGCCTGGAGGGCCTACCTCTTTGCCTAGTTGCTGGCCTACCTTGTCTCTCCACCCCAGGTTGTGCCTCTGCTGGTACAGGGCCTGGGGGTTCCTCAGTGCCCAACAGCCTTCTCAGCCATCCAGCACCCTCCCTGCCCATCCTCTCCATCACCTGTTGCTGTAGCTGATTCAACTCAGCCATTATTTCTCCTGCTCACAAATGCTATGAACTTTTTAGCTGGCTTGCACCAAAACTCCTAGCCTTGCTAAAACTAAAATGGCGCCGTTCTCCTCGTGCCGCCTGTCTTTTATAGACGAGCAGCCGCGCCAGGACGTCACATGCTCCAAAGTCATCATGCAGCATCGGCCCGCCCACCCGCAATGCATCCTTGGGAACGGATGCAATCAGTCCATACCAGCCGCGGGTGAGCGGGCCGAGGCGCGCGACCACGACGGAGATAAGACCGGACACAAAGCTGTGCCGGAGGGGAGAAGGGGGGGATTGCCAACTCCCCCCTTCAGTCAAAGGCAACGCTGCTTAAGCAGCGCGTTGCCCCTCAACACCTTAAATGGCATGTCCACTGAAAAAAAAAACTTTGTTCCAAAATGTAGATAACATCCCCAACCCCACTTTCGCAATATTCAGTTTCAATAGACACTCCTGAACTTCCTTACTGGACTCTGTCCCTCACCGCTCCTACTCTGCAGCTGACAGTCGCTTAACTTCCTGGTTGTGACATCACACCCAATCTCCTGACAGCCGCAACCAGGAAGTAAAGCGGCTGTGGGCGCAGAAGTCCCCTGCTCCTGTTTTTGCTCGAAACAAGAGCAGGAGGAAGCACCTAGATGGCAAGGGGCTAGGTCAAGTAAGAAAGTTCAGGAGCATCTTTGGAAACTGTGAATATTGCGAATATAGGGTTTGGGGGGTAATCTACATTTTGGAACAAAGGTTTTTTTTGAGTGGACTTGCCCTTTAAAGGAGAATTTCACCCTAAAATTCATTTTTTTGACTTGCAGGCCAGAATCTTCTGATTAACCCTTTCAGTTGGGCAGCAGAATTTCCCATTTTGAGTGTGTTCAATGCCAGAAAAAATTTCAGGGTTTTGCATCGGTTGAGACACATATTACAGAAGGAAAAGAAGTAACTAGGGAATGTTATATACAGTACTGTTTTCTTTTTTCACACCAAGTGCACATTAACAAGGTAACAGAAGTTTGTAATTTTTCTGGCGGTTTCACTTGATTTTTAGGTAACATATGAAAACGGTACAATTTTAAAAATGTTTTGCATTATTATTTGTAGAAACGCAGACCAAAGTTTTTTTCTGTTTCTTACAAACTATTTTTTTTTTTTTACAATCTATACACCTTCAGCTATGTAATGGAGCCACTAAAGGTAAAAGACAATTCAAAGTTAGAAATCTTGCCACAGACCCACATGACACATATAGAAACCAAGTAAATATCAATCTGCTATATGTCCTGAATCAAACAGTATGCCACATGTATACAGTAGGTGTACTGAGCATCATGACTATCAACTAACCTAAAGTGGGACCAATGCATGTGTGGGCAATTCTAGAAAACAGCTTAAAAGTTAATGGGTGGGAGGCTGACATGTGACATTCCTAAGGCTTCTCCTGCACAGTGCCGCCGGCGAGCACAGCCTCAGACCCGCTCAGTGTGTGAGGGAGACGGGAAGTCCCTCCTCCTCTCTGCTGTGTGAAGGAACTGCAGCTGCAGAGAAGGTAAAGGAACCTACAGCCTTTCTCTCTCACTATGTGAAAACAGTTTTACTATGACTGAAAGGAGTTGTCAAAAGTAGCTAAATTATAGTTGTGTTCAGCGATGAGTGAGGAGAGAGGAGGCGAAGGGAGTGTAGGTTGCGCTACTTTTTCGATCGTCAATCTGTCATTCGCTTGGACACGATCAGTATATTATAGTTTCTCTCGCTGCTCTTCGCCCGTCACGCACCGAGGGGGGTTTGTGTGTTTTTTTCGGTGTGGCAATTAGGGGGATTGGGGGGAGTTGGTGATTTCCTGGGGTCACTTTTTTATTCTCGCTGCATTCGACTTTGTTTTCCCCCCTGCGGGGAGGGGGGATCATGTCCTAGACGTGGCCCACCAGCCACACATGCTCCGCAGCGGATGGGCGCTAGGCCCCCCGTGAGTGGACGGGGCTTAGGCACCCATGAGTGGGCGGGGCTTAGGCACCCGTGAGTGGGCGGGGCCACATGGGGCTGTAAGGGAATGGGCCAAGGGGGGCCTGCAACTGGAGGGACCATGGGGTCCATGAGTGGGAGGGACCAGGAGGGGCTGCAAAGGGGAGGAGACACAGGGCAGATTAACTGACAGGTTTCAGAGCAGGAAGTGCAGGGGACCTGGTGATGCTGCTGCCATATCCCACACAAAAATGTAAATATCTTCAAAACTATGCAAAATAAACAATGAAAATAAATTGCAAAGATTCTCAAGATTCTCAGGAGAGCAATTCCTATGAATTTACCTAAAGTCATTTTTGGTCCACAGTTCCTCTTTAAAAGGTGGATGTATGTTGGAGAGGATGTTTATATTATAAATGCCAACATTCACCTGTACTAAAATCAGGATCACTACATTATCCTTGCAGCCTACAGCTCTACCTGATGTTGCTTTTATGAGTTGACAAATTAAAGTGGTTATATTGGAGGGTGTGTATACTGTACTTATTTTATATAATTGATGCAGCAGGAGGGCTATGTGCCTGTGTGAAATTTTGTATAAACAAAAGCACACTTTCTACCCTCTAACCTCGGTTGCCGTTAAAGGTTAACTCCACTGCTAAAAAATGTATAACCTTTTCAGTTTGATTGAAGAACGGGAGGTAAAGGAGCTGTGTCCTACCTCCCATTTTTCAATTAAACCTGCAGGAGCCAGGAGAGAAGGTAAGAAATTTAACCGATCGTTTGCTCCTCCACCATTTAGTCTGACAGGTCCTGACGGACTCTGTATTCTATGCGTATGTGCACCAGACTCTCGCATGCGCCTAGAGTACAGAGTCCGTCAGGACCTGTCAGAGGACGCGGTGGAACGATCGATCTGGTAAGTTTCTTACCTTCTCTCCCAGCTCCAGCGGGTTTTATTGAAGAACAGGAGGTAAGACACAGCTCCTTTACCTCCCATTCTTCAATAAAACTGAATAGCAAAAATTTAAATAGTGGTGATACCCTTTAATGGATTGACTAAGGGCACACTTTATAAATGTGATAAGCAGGGTTGCACTCATTGCAATTGGATTGCAGTTAAACAACATTAATTCTAACTCACTGGTTTCAAACATCTTAAACAGGTGATTGCTTCATAAACACATATGCAAAGGGTTAACAGCTTGGCCCCCACCCCGCTTGAGTTTAAATGATTTAATTATATTTGCTGCTGTCTCTGATGATGGTCAGGGTGACTCTGGAGTCAACTGTTACATGTTGCTTATCATGAAGGGAGATGCTTATTCAAACAAAAGGCTGGGACTTCTAACAAGAGGAAACATCATTAAAGCAGCAGTGACATTACAGAAATCCAGTAACCTGAAATATTCTATAAATTACTTCTACACTAATAGGCTGAATTCAGGGATGAGGGAATATGATTTTAATAAGTGCCAATCATAGGATCTGTGGAGCTGACTTTGGATTGTGAATAGGTTAGCTTGACTTTAACCGCTAGCATTTGTGGTTGCAGTGAATTTTCCTAACTGTGTCCAATGTATTGCATTTTAGGAGCCACTATCAGCAATGTTATTTGAGATTGTCATACAGTTTTTAATTGCAAATATGTGCATTTGCTTGTTTTTACAACTTTAAATCTGAATGTTATTCAAAGTGGGGAAATATTTTTTTTTCTCAAAATATATATTTTCCCATAACTTTAACCGTTAATGCTTGAGAATGCAATGAAAGCTTTAGTGACACCTCATATTTTTCATGACTGTGTTCATATTCTGAGATTATATCAGTGACAGGTATTCATTAATGCAGGTTCTTGTGCACTGTATAAGGCATGATATATGATGGTTGTTTCCTATCTGCCAAGCTGATAAAGAGGTTGTTATACTCAGCAAGCTGATATAGCTAGGCAGCCTAGAACAGGCTCATGAGAAAAGACAAACATTTGCATTGGGCAGCTCAGAGACAAGACAACAGCATGATTCTATGGCGAGGAGTATGGGACATCTTTTTGCAACTTACATTGAAATATAATTAAGCCTGGAACTTGTTGCCATTTTATTGCATACTTCTAAACGTGTTTGTGACCACGACAGCCAGTGAGTTCTATTTAGATTTCTCCTATTCACAATGATAATCAATAAATGTATGTTGATCATTTGCATTATATAATATAAAACATTTTATGACTAAACATAAAATGTTAACAGGGAGATTCAATAAAAGTTCTTATCGTTTAAAATGGTGCTAATTTTACCCCAACCAATCAGAACTTATCTAACATTTGAAAGCTAAAATCTGATTGGTTGGGGCAAAATTAGCACCATTTTAAACGATAAGAACTTTTATTGAATCTCCCTCTAAATACTTTAATTAAATGCCTTCAAACAACAATCTTTCAATCCTCTTTGGTGTAAAGAAAACCAGGAACTGTTCATTTGGTTTACAATACAATTAGGCTTCTACTGTGAGTCTATATAAGATTTAAATCATAAAATATAATTGGTTTATATCCAGATCTGCTTAAAGTGTATAAAGCCAGCAGTTGCAATCCAAAAAAAGAAAGAATGAGGATCCAAATACTAATTGCCTGCAGTTGAAACTAGCACAGAGATTCACAAATTCTTCCAAACTTAGTTGATAGTTAGCGATACTTGATGTATGATTGATATTCAATACCCTCCAAATTTCCCTTAAAGGTTGCACCTATTCATATCTTTCACTGTCCACCAAAAGAATAGGCAAAAGTTGCAAACATATTTTTTATATATGTAAGTCATGGATCACAGTTAATGTGGAGCAAGCTTCTTTATCTTTAATGTTCAGGCAAGGTTGGCTTCTGCTTATTTTTAATTTGAATAGTTTTATACCACTATTAAACTTCAACCAGACTGGGTGTGGAAATGTAGGTTTCATTGTTCATGCACCTAATGAATGTCAATCTACTCTGAAGTTTATATTTTGTTTTTGATAATGACATCTGCCACTAAAAAAGAAATCTCTTCAGTGTGCTGTATATTTGTTTCTTAAACATGGGCGTGTTTTCCACATGAATTCAGATGAACAGTTGAGCCTCCTGATCATTTTTGAAAAGCTAGGAATGACAAGGTGGAAAGGTGTGTTACACAACATATAGGTGGGTGAATTATAGTTTTTAGGGTTGACATGACCTTCAAAAATGAACAACATCTAGGGAATTTCAGGCATGACATCTTTAAATGCTTGACCTAAACTACTGTTTAAAGTGCATGTACACCTTAAAAACAAAACAAACCCAGTGCCGAAGCTGATTTCATGGAACTCGAAATTTGCAGATTTCTGACGTTTTCAGATTTTTCCAAACCGGTGAACAGTTTTTTAGAATTATCGAACGTTTGAGAATTTTCTTATTTTAAAATCGAACATTTTAGATATTTCTAGAAATTTCAAATTGAAAAATCGGTAATTTCAGAAATTTCTAGACATCTCAAAAATGCTATTCGGAATGGCAAAACAGAAGGTGTCTGAAGTTTCCGGTTCTGGATGGTATTTTGTGAGGATTCTGGGCATTGATACTGTACGTGTTTCCCAGACCATTTCCCATGTCCAATCTGGCTAGTAATGCAGGTAACCATGTGCAAAATATCAGTTGAGGTTGGGGGCAGGTAATTGACAACTGACCAGTAGAGATAGCCAGTTTGCAGATCCGGTTTTGGCGGATTTCCGAGATCCGCAAATTTGCGGATCTCACGGATTTTCCGGAATTCCGCTTCCCAAATTTTTTCCGAACTGCGTTCGAAAATTTTCGAAAAATCAGGAAATTTCGAAAATTCAAGAAATTTCGAATATTCTAGAAAATTTGAATTTTTAAAGAATTTTCGAAAATTTGGCAAAAATGATACAGTAACTTGCTGTAAAGGGCCCTGGGAAATGGTCTGGGGAACTTTCTAAAAGAATCCTATTCTGATTAGTTACAATCAGATTTCTCAGAAAGAATCTGATTGGTATACCAACCAATCACATTCTTTTCCCATCAGAATTGGTTACAATTAGATTCTAATCTTATTGTAACCAATTCTGATTGGCATACTAACTAGAGATGGACCAGATTGTAGAACCAAACCTGGTTCCATGGCAGATCTCAGAGATCTGCCAATCCGCAGATTTTCCGAACCCACCTTTGAACATTTTCGAAGATTTTCATGTATCAAATTCACCAATGGCAGCTGTTTTTACCCGTGCCAACCGCCTGGGTATAAAAGGCAGCTAGACAGGTGCCACTTTGTCAGTGTGTTAAAGTGAGTTTAGTGGAGACCTTACAGTGTAGGAGTTATAGAATTTTTTCCATGCTTTTGAAGCTTACTGTGTGTGAATTTTAGTGTGGTGGATTAGCACTTGTTGTTAACCACTCCTGTATTCACACAATTTGGGACCCAAAAGTCCTTTTGAGGACTAACCCCCCCTATAAGTTTTTTGGACAAATTTAGTGTTAGGCCTTTTAGAGGTCTACTGGCCCTATTTAAAAACACACAGTATTGCAGTTTAGCGATACAGTGCATTATCGATAATGTACAACCGCGGCAATAAATTAATGTTGAACGTTTGTTAATTAACAAACCAATGCTGGAGGACCAAGACAGTGATATGGATGTCAAAATGATGCGCCAGTCAGTGCTATGTAGCCCCTCCATTATAGTGCACTTCTAGCGCTGTACGTGCCTTTTGCCAATTGGAATGCTCTAAATCCAGGGGCAAGTGCAGGATTGTTAAGGGGGGGGATTTCTGAAGTAGGAAGTTCATGACTAGAGATGGACTAGACCCAAACTTGAACACACAAATTTGAACGTTTGATAATTATCGAACGTTCAAATTCATGTTCCCAGACTTTAGCGCTCCTATACAGAAAATAGAGCAGCGGTCACCTACCCCCTCCGTTAGCGGAGCTCCACGTCAGTGGCCTTTCAGCATGTCCTTGAAAACATATACACTGCAAATAACAGACTTTAAGCTTTTTTTCTCCCATTGACTTTAATGGATTTTAACGCAGATTTTCGAATTTTTTCGAAAATCCACGAATCCACAGGCGGAACGGATTTTAGCAGTTTCGGCCATCTCTACTTACCAGTAAAAATCAAAAGCACCTGTTCTTTAGTATTTCAAGCATAACAATTTGTAGATTGTTCATCCTGTATTAAAAACTCATGGGATAAAATAATAACATTAAAATTATTTTGTCTTGTTTGAGGGGTATGATTATAGGAAAAAACTCTGATGTCCAGTTATGTGTCCTATGTATTTTATAGTAATAATATTTTCCAGCATTGTTTAATTAGATGTAATACTGTACTGTATTTTGTGCAAGGTTTCATATGGAGACTCTAAACCTGTTTCTCTTCAACTGTTTTAAACTTTATGATTATCATATCACCTACAGCTACTGTATACCGATATTCCAAACACACTTTAACAATATAGTCAATGGGTACATTTACACTATGTGTTAAAGGACAACTCCACCCTCATAAGAGCATCTTTTAGAAAGAATGGCCTCTTTAAAATATGTTGATATATCATAGTTTGTCCTATGAATTAATTACTCTATGCCTGCTATGCTTCTGGATGCCTTATGGATAGAGATGGAATAGAACTCGAACCCAAGTTCGAGCCGAACTATTCGAGTACGAATGAACTCAGACCCAGATTTTTAATATTTTCCGGATTTTTGATATTTTCTGGACTTTCGATAATTATCAAATGTTCGAATATGCGATTAAAATGTCTATTATACCAATACACGAGTAAATATTGAATTTTCGAATCCGCGAGTCGTTCATGAGATAATTATCGATTAAAGATACTTTTATTAACGTTGAAGTGCTAATAGATTGGGAATGACCACTCAGGTTATTTTTTACCTCCTCGTGCATTCAAACAAAGTTTGAAAGCTGTGTAAGGTTGTGTAAATAGGGCACACACCAGTTACAAGACATATATTGTACAGTATAAGCAGAATACAGACAGTTACAAGACATTTTAGTTCGATAACATTGCACGGCAAACTATATAATTTGATGATATCAATAAGATATGCTAGAAGGTAGTGGGGTATGTAGTGTAGTCTATTTGGGCACCCACAAATACTAATCCTGCACCACTTCTAATATTGTATGAAAAACTTAATGGGCAGTGTCATGAACGCCAGTTCGCTGGGCACGTGCTCTGACTAATTAATCGGTATTCGCTGCCACCACTTTAAGTTACGGCCTTAAAGACGCCCCAAAAACCCTCTTGACTCTCACTGACTATGCACACCCCTGTCCTGGCAGCTAAATGGTTAACACTACACCATTCACTCCAGCAACTAACTGGTTAATTAGCATCAGTCCTTCACAAGCAGTCACAGAGTTAATTAGCATTTACACTGCACACTCCATTCAAACACATTTAAACTTATCAGAGGCTAAATGAGTTCTTTTAGAGCATCAAAGACAAAACTTATTAAATTTTAGATTTAATATTCCAAAAGGTGGACAGTGCATAGAATACAAAAATAAAATAAAATGGTGTTATAATAAAATGACATACAATAAGTACAACAGTTATATAAAATAAAAAGGATAAAAATATTCACAGACCCTACTCACTAGAAGAAGTCCTGTGTCCTGGGGCAGGATGAAACATTGGGTCCATACACACGTTTTTAGCATGTCCCCAAGTATGAACAACATTATTTGGGCTACCAGGCTTTTTAAACTATTTGATGAAACACCCCCTCCTCCTGGTTATTGCATGAGGTGGGAGTGTCTAGCAATGTCCAGATTTACGACTAGCCAAAAGCATTCATTCCCCCTCAGTTAGACAGATTCCATTTAAATGTAGATATGTACATTGTATTGGGATATTGACCACATATTCCTTTCCAGTATTAATTATCAATTCCTCCAATACCAAATATGACCTGTGTATAATCCATATTTCCCCAGATATTAATAACTCGCCTTGGCAAGGGAATAAGGGCTCCATGTTGGGTATCATATTGCAGGGCCTTCTGTTCCATTCTTACATATAATATTGGTTTCTATCTTACACATTCCAATACCGAAATACATTTATTTTACATGTATGACTGTCCTTAAGATGACCTCTTAGTCCCCACCAGACCCCTAGCTGTAGAGAATTCCAGATGCACGGTTCGGCTCCACATTGTCTAGAAAAGGAGACCTGGTTCCATGCTTCACTAATCGTAATATAAACAATAGGACTGTTCCAGGGTGGAATGGTATTTTTATTGGTCCTAAGAACTAATACCAATAGTTAACCCATTCTTACCAAGTCACTATACAGTTTCCTGACAGGCAGCTATACAGAATAAATTACTTTACCTCATCTATCTCATTTCTAAATAAATAAATGTGTAAGTAGCACGTAGTCTCTATAAACATCTCAATTATACACATATAGATAATAGATCACCAACTTTAATTCTACTGATGCATGTTAGAGAAATGCAGTGACTGGAAAGGCTTCCAGATATGTCCCTATAATGGTACTGGACCCTATGCCCAATACATCGAACAAAACCATTTTAATTTGGTACTTCTCTACAGGTCATTTTTGTTTTGGATTTTAGGGATGTGTCAAGGTCTGACCCGAAGCAAACTTGCAGTGGTCAAAACTACAGAATTTTGATGCAGAGCTTCTGAAATTGTAACTGCTGAAGCTTGTTTCCAAAGTGGAAATTTAGTTAGATTCAGTGCAGAATTTTGGTTTAGACAGTTGAAGTTCAGAGCCAAAACTCACACTGGACCTGCAGATCCTTGGTGAGTTTGTTCATCTTTACTGGATATAAGCAGAATTAAAAACAAAAAAACTCTTTCCTTCTATGGGTTATTAAATGCATCATCTGCAGATTGAAGGGTTTCTTATTTGTGTTCTATTTACACTGCCAATCAAGTTACTGCTATCCACCAAGTAAATGTTAAGGAAACAGGGGTTTTCCTTATTGACTGTGGTTTGTAGAACAAACTGAGTAAACCAATAATTTATTTTTTTTTTAAAGTTGTATTTATTAATAAGAAACAAGAATTGGCCCATTTCCATTACAAATAATACCTAGAGATGTCTCAAACTGGTAAGCTTTGTTCCGTTTTCGGATTTACGGATTTCGAGGGGAAAATGAAGATCAGAAAATCCGAAAACTGAAAGTACTTTCGGGACTTCACACCGAATTTTCTATGACTATCGAAAGTATGAGGTTATTTTTGGTAACCATTGAAAATACCCTTGAACGTTTGATAACCTTTGAAAATACGACTGGAAACTACTTTTCAATTTCCAATCATATTTTCGGGGATTATAGAATGAAAATGCAGTCCGAAATCCGAATAATCCGCCCCTGGTTTCAGATGGAACATTCAGAACCGATTCGGACCCAGGTCCCATTTCTACAGGTAAGTAACATATAGAATATACACTCTTGAATAAATTTTAGCGTGCTTTAATATTATTGCTGAAAACCACACAATGTTTTGGGGAGACTGCTCTCTTCCATCACACATGCAATATATTGTGTAAACATGCTAAAGGCTGACTGTAAAACTTTAATAGAAATGAATGCAGCAATCCAGCAACCTGGAAGACTGGCATATACTTCTTAAAGTTTCATAATGAAAAAAATACTCTCCTCTGAGCTTAAATGTAGACCTCATGTAGTGCCTCATTGCTCTGTTGTCAACACACGGGAAGCTGGCACACATGCAGTTAATAAACAAAAGTCCCCTGGAACCTATAACCCTATAAAATGAAAAACACAGGGTTTATGGCAACCAATCCCCTAAAAGCTGATCAAATAAAAATACTTGTTCTGTCCAGCAGTGCTAGTCTCTTTAATTAAAGTCATGGAATGTTTATCTTGTTAACAGTTTCCAGTACAGTAATTAAAATATGCTGTGTATTAAAAGTGCTTGGAATATAACATGATTGGTAATTATTATCTGATCCATTAATTACCATAATAGGAAATAAGAATGCTTTTTACATGTCTTATTGTTTTGAAAGGCAATAAATTACACATTGGAATTTTATTACATTGCAGGCTTTATTACTTGTCAGTGTTCACCATGTCTGTCTCTCTCTTCTGGCAGGAAGGTAAGATTTAGAAATAGCCACCTCTTCATCATAGGCAAATAGTGTCCAAATTCCTCTAACCAACTTCTGAATCATCATAGGCAAACAGTGTCCAAATTCCTCTAACCAACTTCTGAATCATCATAGGCAAACAGTGTCCAAATTCCTCTAACCAACTTCTGAATCATCATAGGCAAAAATATAATGTTAATAATAAAATGTAAAATAAAACAGGATAGGTGTTTATAGCAGAAAGGTTTGGTTAATCTAATTTTACCATTATATAGTAAAAACACGATTGGTCCAATTCACACAAAGCTGCAGATGCAGAAAAGTTGTGCTAACCTATTTAATAGTAGCTAGTGTGACTTTAACCACCTACTTGTTATGTGAAGTAACCTGATCAGACACCGCAAGCTGTTTAATAGCAGTTTTGTATGTCTTTCCTTATCCTCGGACTGATAAATTAAAATCTAGCCTAGATCCCCATAGATCTTGAACCCTTTCCTCAACTACATGTTTATGAGGTTTAAAGTGATGTTAAAATATGGGCCACATTTTGTGATTCATTTAATTTGTTTAAATGTAAGGCAACATAACTTACCAATTTAATGCCATGTAATACTATTACAAAAATTATCTTTTAACTTCCACTTTATTTATAGAGATATTTTTGGTTTGCTTGAATTTATTAGTAAAAATTAAACCTAGGCCAAAAGCTACACACTTTCAGGGAGATTCATTAAAAGTTCTTATCGTTTAAAATGGTGCTAATTTTGCCCCAACCAATCAGATCTTATTTAACATTTGAAAGATAACATCTGATTGGTTGGGGCAAAATTAGCACCATTTTTAACGATAACCCTGATCGTTCGGTAACCCTCGAAATATAGCGAAAACTCAACGTGGAGACCTGAACATTGCACGATCGTCGGGCAAGTTGGTGTTTAAAGAAATTTTGGTGAAATGGAAATGTTCCCTTGACCATTTTCCAGGTCAAGTTACCATTGCTATTTTAATTGTAATTAACTAGAATTTTTTTAACTATTTTCTCTCATTGACTTTGATGGGTTGGTTTTTGAACTATAGAACTATAGAACATTTACTAAAGTTCTATAGCTTGGAAATTAACCGAACTTTAGGAAGTTTTGTTCTCCATCTCTAGTGCAGGTGTGAAAGAATACAAAGTGAAATGGGCAGGTTGTAACAATTTTTATTTTCTAGTGCTTGTAATAAACACATTTTTTCATTTGATGTGAATTAAAAGCAACCCTCACTCAGTGTATTTAAATAGTTCATTCCATTACATTAGATAGAATGCTTTTTAGCAACATTTCCTTTATCTTTTTTTTTAATTATTATTATTTTCTAGCATAAGCTCCTTTTAAGCACTCATAAATGTAAGGAAATATTAAAGTTGACTTTTAGATTTGCTGTTCCAACCCCAGCAAGTGTTTTGGGTTTTTTTTTGCCAAAAATGTAAAACATTTTTACATATATTTGATGACCTTGTGTATCTTGTGAAAGATTTAGACAGACTTTGTTGCCTTTTAAAGAAATCACATTTTATAGATATTTTCTTCCCTTGGACCGTTTGCTCCCTGTACATTGATAGCAATCTTGAAAGTAATAAATTTAAGCACAGTTATGTTCTAAGTCTATAAATGAAGAGTTCACAATGGGAGAAGGTTTCTGACTATTGTTTGCAATAGCTGCAGGGAAAGTTAGTCACATCTAGGGAAGCTGTCAACTCTGCTGGTTGTGGAGCAACTTTTGTGTTCATGCAGGCAATGTAAGTCACCACTACTGTGAGTTGAGATAGCCAAATAAAACTCCCATGGTTTAAACTGCTCAGTGCGAATATAAAAAAAAGAAATATGGCTGGAATGTTAAAGAAAACATATAATAGTGAAGCTTCAACTGTACCAAAAGCAGATCATTTAGAATTTACAAAACTTGGATCATGCTGACACATGTCGGAAGCTTTACCATTTTAGTATTTCTAAAAGTACTGTATTATTGACAGGCAGTGAACATTGCACACAATGCCAATGTAGTAGCAACATGATTGTGTGTTGGTGCTCACCACACACGTAAGTGTCACAAATAGCATAAGTATTGCTTTTTTCATTCACTGGCATAACAAATTTTGGACCACTGGATCTTTTTCGAGTGGCTTAAAAATCCTTAAACTCGCTATACTGCAAATAGAACTAACTATGCACATTCATTTCCTGTTGGAATTAAATACTTGTAAGTAGACATACAAGGAAATGCACTGCCAGGCACAGCACTGCTATGTGGAGTCATACCAACCAATGTAATATTTGTAAGTGCGAGTTTATCCCCTTACTTGTGCATGCTGTGTGTGGGACTCATAAGCAAAGTTATATAGATATTGTGCTCCACCATTGCAAGACTTTTTAATGTCAGTTACTGGGTGGTTTAAAACCCCTAATTGTTTTCAATGGCTGATTTTAAACCCTCAATTGCTGTGCACCAAGAGCCGCTATGTCTATTTAGACAATAGAAGTTCTCTGTGCATGGCCCTGTTAGTTTTAGAAAGCAATGACAGTAGGGAACACACATGGCTAGACATGGCTAGACGTAGTCTTGTGTTACAAGGTATATTGGGCATTGTACTGCCTTGAAACATGGGCAAATAAAGACAATGGAAGAACTAAGCTTTAAAGATCAGCAAGCTAATTTAAAAGTTGCCAGTTATGACAAATATGATCAGTTTGTAAAAATCTGGAAATGGGCATTACAATTAATTATTTGGACATTTATTCACCAGTTCACAGGGAGTGCCTCTGTCACATGGTTTCAGAGCAAGAAGCATAAAGTGCAGGGTATGTGGTGATGATGCTACCATATAAAATATAAAACATATAAAAATGTAAAAAAAATAATGAAAGTAAATTGCAAAAATAACCCAGGAAAGCAAATCCGGTCAATTCCTGTCAAAGTAATTTTTGGACTACAGTCACCCCTTAAGATGTCTTTATTAATGCTACCTTATTTGGGGTCAGTTTCTTTACAATTTATTCTTCTGTGCCATGCTAGTCCTACCCCTATAGTTTTATTACCTAGCCCAGCCTCCTCCCTTCCTACAAAGGGAGACCCAGACTAACTTTTTAAAAAGCTCCATAAGGGTAATATACTACATTTTTAGATGTTTTTTAAAATATCTTTCAGCACATGTTTTTATTCTTCGATGTTTACAGTATGGTTTTCATATTAGACACTTTTTATGGGCAAAATACACAGCCAAAATTTTCCTTCATGATTTCAGCAGATTCCTCCACATAAATGTTAATGTTGGCTGCAATGGCTGTTGATGACTTTCATCTGAATAATTTCTAACATGAGCATAAAGGAGAACTATATACAATAGTAGGGCTCTAAAAATGCCTCAAATACAAGTGTAAATACTGTAACTGAAATGAATATAACAGGGGAACTAACTTCCTCCTGTGGTAGGGTCAGCTGTACCAACCCCCAGCCCTTGTTGCTCCCATCTATTGGGTATACATTTCATATATAAAACCTGTTTTATTCAGTTAGATCAACTGGACTTAAAGTTTAGTTCTTGAAGACGTTTCGCCAACCATCCAACTGGCTTTCTCGATTCAGAATAACTTGTACAAGAATCTGTTGCCTTCACAAGCATTTTATATATAAGCATTCTCTTTTCAGAAGTATTTTTGCAAATAGCGTATTCACTACATGGAAACTGTGGCCCAGGTGCAACCAAGCTCCAGGCCCTTCGCCAGACTGGCAACAGACTTCTTATAATACAAGTAATCAGAGTTGTGCACCCTGGATTAAAACACAGAGGGCCTCATTTACCCAGAACTGCAAATTGCTCTGGGCAAATATGGCTTCCGGTATTCAATACTGAATATGCACCTGGTGGTAAATCCCAAAAGGGATTTTACCCCAACTATGTTTATTATTATTTTTATCATGTAAATCCAATAAAGCTTAGGGGAACTTTGGTTACCTACTCCCTACACTTACAATAGATCAGCTGGAATACTTAATTATATTCTCCATTGCCGTTCAATCCAGCTATAATGTCCTAATTCCAACAGAAATAATACCTATGTGAAGGCACACTCTGCAAGAAGAGCATCTTCCCATTGGTTAAATCTCAGAGTCAAGAAGGAGCAATTAGTAAGTTTTCCCTCTGGTCTTCAGTAAACCCAAGGGTGAAAACCTAGCGGTTTAGATCCTTACCCTGGGGACATTTAAAGGTGGGGAAATTGAAGGGTGGGGAAGTTAAGTTTAGTTTTTCTGTAAGGATTGGTGCAGTGCCTTTGGTAATATCTATTTATTTAATAAAATGCTATTGCTCTATTCCACAGTTACAGAGGGTTGTGCAGCACTATTATTAGAAATAGAGAACTACTCTGATTTGTTGTCACAAAGGATAAATACATTTACAGGGATGCAAACTTTATTCGATAAAATAAAGATCATATAATTTATTTTATCTCATTGCAAATGGCCAGCAGGGGGTTTCAGTCATTAACATTGATTGTTTTGCTGAGCTTAGTAACGGGTTCAATTTATCTTCAAGTACATCTGCAAGTAGATTGTTTGTCCACCTTGTGATTGCAGTGTATAGGTTTGGGTGCATTTTTACAGTATACATACTGTAAGTACATATGCATGACAATAGAGAACGCTTTAGCAGTACCCAAACTAAAATATTTCTATGGATCATTAATCCATGTAAGATCAAAGCATGTTTTATATTGTCATGGGTAGAAATGGTTCTGTGAACTTGATATAAATAAAAAAAAAATATTTTTTTTTGTTATTTGATTTTAGTTATGGTGTTTTTAAAGCAGGCTTCCATGACAGCTATAAACTATGCTGCTCTTCTCTCCAATGATATCTTTTATTTTTAGTAGGGATGCACCAACCCACTGGGTTTCATTCTGCTGAGCATAAAAATAATTTTGCACTGGACCCTGTTGACAGTTGAATGCACTAATTATTTGATCACTTGGTAGCACTGGGGTGAAAATATTCTTTAAAATGCATAATATTGTTTATGTTGAGTGCCCAGGTGCCACCATTCAGTCCATATATAAATGATCTAAAGTTAAAGGTCACCCTCCACTCCCCAGAGGTCCACAATCAGCTGTTTTTAACAGCTGATCACATGTATGAAGGAAACATACACACGATCAGCTGTTTAAAAGACCGAAACGTAACTTCCGGTTGTGTTTAAGTTTTATATCTATATCTAAGTGGTGTTTAAGCTATATCTAAGTGGTGTAAAACATATATGTATATATTAATATACAGTATTCCAAGTATCACAGTGTAAAAAATACATGAATTTAACAATTTATATTAATACTGTTAAATATTCTGTGCAAGCGTTAAAGTGTATTCATACACTACTACTTTTATGGTATAAAGTTTACATGCAATAAACAGTTCATATCAATTTGGTTATAATATATAGGGTATGGGGCACACATATACATTATTTATATGCTTATCTATTTGGTCTGTAGGTCAATTGGTGTATGAATGCATAGTTGCAAAAACAAACCCCATTTTTGTATTTGTTTACAAATATATTTTTTTGTATATGAGAGGTATATGGATGTGATAGGACATCACGGTGGCTCAGTGGTTAGCAACGATGCCTGGCAGCGATGAAGTCCTGAGTTTGAATCCACCCATGGACACATTTGCTAGTAGTTTGTATTTTTTTTTCCATGCTTGCGTAGGTTTCCTCCGGGCACTCTGGTTTCCCCCACAATCCTAAAACATACTGATAGGTTGTATGCTTTAAATAAATATGCTTAGATTGTAAGCTCTTTGGGCTTACAGAAGATTTAGCGCTCCAGTATATAAACCCAGAATAATAATAATATACTGTATATAGTCGATATTTGATAACATTTCCATAAAAGGAAAGACTTTCTGTATATTTGTGTTGAATGTTTTTTGTTTTTTTTTTTTTTAAATGAATGCATTTTTATTTAATGCATATGATATTCCATCATATCTCCACAATTTGTCTTACAGAGAATCAATTCCAGTTATGTCTCCAAACCCTTTACAGTTGCACCAGTAAAGGCTAAGTATAACATTAGCTTGCACCTTCTTTTATTTGATTTGGAAAAAATGTTGGAACATTTGCAATCTTTCCAGGTGAAAAGTCTGAAGTCCGCAAATTCATTTAGCGGTTATGATGTTTTAAAGACGGGCAAAAGTTCTTCAGAGAAGAGACAATTAATACTCAAAAGAAACAAGACTGCTGGATCTTTTTATCAAACAGATGGACAAATGTCTGATCTAGTCATGAAAGAAAATACTTCTTACCAAAGTGAAGAACTTGGGGGGATAAAAAGAAACAAAAAGATTAAAAGCAGTAAAAAACAGAAATTCCACCCTGCAGGAAAAATAGATGTAAATATGACAAGTGATGCAACAAAGCTTTTTCTGTCTTGTCTCTTACCATGGGGCTTAGAAAAAGAACTAGACATCTTTTGTGTTACGAATTTGGACATTCTTAAGACTGAAAGCTCTGTGGCCTTTGGAGTAGTATCAAACATAGATTATTTAGGACTCATGCTTCCAGGGTGGAATCAAACAAGTGACAATAACACTACAAAAAGTTTACATAATATGCATTCAAAGAAAGTCATGGAACTCTCCACAAAATATTATGCAGCTACACACAAACAGATCACAAAACCAGAAAACAAGCAAATTAACACAGCAAACCTAGGTACTCTCTCATATTTTTTAGAGCGATTATGCACTGTCAGTAAAGCACTAAGGATGGAACCTTTTTCAAAAATTAACAACGTGGATGGAGGGTAAGATATTAAACAATTAAAAGTATATCAGTCTTTTTTAAAAGTTTTTTTATTGTGCATTATTTTGTGAACATTGCATAGAATAAGGAATTCATTTTTATTCAGAAAATATTTGAGTTGCCATACTCACTCCTTAGTCAAAGACCAATGGGTATAATTGTTCCATTTAGGCCAGGATTTCTGGTGTAGACACAAAGATGGAAATGCTGGAAACATTTAATTACCTTTAATTTATTGTATTCTCTGTAAACAAAAGATTGATTTTTATCACTTTGGCAAGTTAGATGCTTTTCTAAACTATCAGGGTTATTCAATAAGGGTTCTTATCGTTAAAAATTGTGCTAATTTTGCCCCAACCAATCAGATGTTGGCTTTCAAATATTAAATAAAATCTAATTGGTTGGGGAAAAATTAGCACCATTTTTAACAATAAGAACTTTTATTGAATCTCCCTGTTAGTAGTGGTATAATTCCAAGACAAAGAGACTTATGTAGACTTGGATCAGCTGCAGATAAAGTCAGATCATAAAGGATATTTTGTAATAGGAAAGTTGTACATTTTGAACCTGTATTTTTTTTTCCGTAAAATAAAATGGTCTTCTTAAAAGGTCTTCTTTTTAATTAATTATAAATATAATAATAAAAAAGAAATGCACTAAAAATATCTTAGTATAGTAGGTTGAATAAAGACAATTGTCGATGCTTTCCAACCTTTTTAGCATACTCATGAATCCTACCTAAGGCTGAGGCCACACTGCAATGCGCTATCGCACGTACGTTAGCGCTCGCGATTGCGTGCACGTTCCCAGTGCGAGATGCTTGATAAAGGAGCATGTTAGCGCCGAAACATGTTGCACACAATAAAAGAAAGATTTTGCTGCATAAATCTGCTCTTGGCTCTCACACAATCTTGTTTACATTGTTCCCAGTGCAAGAGCACATTGCAGTGCAAGCGTGATTACAATCTCCTGGTATTTCACAATCGGAGCGTACGCAATTGCGCCACAAAATGCGGATTGCATGAGCAGCACACAGTTGCACACTAGTCTGGCCACATCAATTGGACCACACTAGTGTGCGCTTATATAAGCGCAATCGGATAGTGCTTAAAAGCGCATCAGTGTGGCTTAGCCCTAACGGTTGATCTAGAGGAAATCATCCCTGGATAAACAAGAACTTATCCAGCCCACTTTTGAATCTATTTAATTAACTTTCTATTTACCACATCTGCTGGGTGACAGTTTCACTGTTTTACCGTTTTCACTGAAAAGAAAGCCTTCCTAACCCAAAGATGAAGCTTCTTTTCCTCTAATCTAAAATGATGCACACAAGTCCTCTTATATGACCTATTGGTTCACAATGCACTGATTTGTTTAACTCCTATTTCCCAGGACCAGTGCCGTTTTGTATTATCGGTAGAGGAACTCAATGCAAATACCCCTAGCATTAGTTTAAAGGTGGTGGTATGGGCTCCCGCAGTGTAGTAAATCACATTAAGTGAATACACTGTGCGAATTCAGAGTGCACAGGTAAGTACAAATAGGGTGTCAGTAAGTACCCCACACACTTACCAGCTGTAGTTTTTTCCCCTAGATCAACTGTTAGGGTTCAGAATCATGAGTATGCTAAAAAGGTTGGACAAGATAGACATTTGTCTCTATTCAACCTGTATATAACTCAACTATGTAAACCATTATTTACAATAGTTACATTGATTGTAGCTTTATTAGTGCACTTTATTTAGTTCAAAAGGTTTTTTTTACAATAAGAACAATTATATAAATCCATAAAAGAAATTTGAACAGGTTCACAGTTAAATATGTCAGTATTCTTGGAATAAACGTTGTTTCACTTCCATGGCCTCTACATTTCAAAATAAAAGTTTTTTCAAAATCTGGGCACCTTTTTGCCTAAAGGTGTTATTTTTGGATAAACTATTGGGCAGGCATTATGGGTAGGGCACAAAGGGTACAACTAGATTGACATATCCCTTTGTTTACTTATTTAACCTCCACTACTATATTACTTTGTTCTGTAAATCTGTTGTATTCAATTAGATCAACTGGACTTGAAGTTTAGTTCTTGAACTAAACTTCAAGTCCAGTTGATCTAATTGAATACAACAGATTTACCATGACCTGGATGAATGAGAACCTTCACAAGCATACTTTGTTCTGTAGTTTTCCAATTTGATAAAAATACGTATAAGCATGTTTATCTGCATTTGGGAATATGTAGTGGTTACACTTTATCATAATTATGCATGTACTAAATGTATGGTAATCATCCATGTGTTTACAGTCAAATGATAGTATATATTTTTAGCAGATCAGTACGTGGCAACATGTTTTCAGGTGACAATTGTGCCCTGTATGCAAAATTGCATGGTGAACTAATAAGAAATGTACTCCGTGTGTGCTTGTGTGTGCCTTTTGTATATATGTATCAAATGTATTGATTATGCATAACATATAGTTATATGCATTATTTTTATTTTAACAAACTAATTGCATCTCCTTATAGTCAGGAAAAAATGGAGTCTATCCGGGGAAAATGGAGAAGTTCAGAACATTTCAGTTCATTTTCTGTTTTTGCTGGTGACCTACAAGGTATGTTTAACTACAAAATAGAAAAGCTGAAAATCCATACATATGAAATTGTCCCCTTGAGTTTTTACCTTTATTATTTGAATACCCTCCAATCTGGGTTGCCATATCATCTGGTCTGATAAGAACACATTTAATACATGTAATTTACAGGGCTGATCTGATTGCAATAAAACAACATTAACTGTAACTCATCCATCACACGTGTTTAATAGGTGCTCTTACATGATCACTCTTACAATTGAACTAGTGTTGCCACCTCTTTCCCTTTAAAACCCAAATACATATGAAATCCACATGCTGCAGTGCTAAGTGCCATTGCATTAAATATTTATTACCAGGGTTTCCAAATCAATGATAAATTAGAGGATGTCTATTAAAACACAAGCATCAAGACTGAGCCAGCAATAATGCAGTTTAAATGCAATTGGTTTGTAATCAGTGCAGCCCTTCTAACTGCATTATTAAGATCATCTAAAAACCCTATGTTCACTGCTGTCTCTGATGATTGACTTGGAGGCACTCGGGGGTCAACTATTGAATGCATCTTAGCATAAGCGGTATGGGGATACAAACACAAGGTCCTAGTGAGCATGTGCAAGTTTTGCATCTGTGACCACCAGTAAGAGGCAACACTACAAAGCAGCAGTGACATCTCAGATTACCAGCAACCTAAAATATTCTACAAATTATTTCTACACTAAGTGGTTGTATTCAGATTTGAGAGACAAATGGTTTAACTAAATGACAATTATAGGGTCTGTGGAGCTACCTTTGTATTTTGGGTTTTGTTCTTCTTTAAGGGAAAATATAACTTCATATGTAAGCATACTTTAAATAAATTGATCATATTTACACTTTTAATCAGGTATAAAAAAGTAGGTTCTACAAACAAGAATGGAAATGTGTGGTATTCTATATATATTATTACTATATTTCACATGTATTTGTATTTAAAGGATTGTAATTACCTGTATGCCTGCTACTAATGAAGCATGACATTGTGACAATTTAATTTGAAGCCCTAAGCTAGACATATACATGGGCAGTTTTTTTTTTTCCGGTTGGATTTTCAATAATTTTGGCCGAACAAAAATTCGATTCAACCAATCAAAATTTACAACCTTGCACTGCCATGGATTTCAATTTATAATCTGTGGAAAATAGGGTGGATGGAAACTTTCCGATAAAAAGATAAATATTGTTAAGAAATCGAACAGAAAACTAATTATTTCAGCCAATTTGATTGCAATGGCCAAATTAGAGTTGGACTAAAACAAGAACCCGAACTTTAATAGTTCGAACCTGAACTATTCAAACTATTCCAGATTGCGAACCTTCCAAAATTATCAATATGTGTTAAATAGCTGATTAGGTTTTTTTTGCAATTGCTAGATTGATCCCTTTTTTTACAGCATCATAAATGAAAAAGACAGCAGATTTGAATTCATTTAGCACATGGGAGTGTGGAGAGCCACATGCTAATACCATAAAGAAAAACACTTGACACATGAACTTGGTGGAAAGGCCACATGTTTATTCTGAAGTCAGAGATGAACCACATATGAACCACTTTGTAACTTACAACTTTTATTACCGATTAACATTATTCCCTGCCACAATAGCCCGGGGCTGGTTATATACAAAAATAACAATCCACCCATATGGGGGACCTTATACCCCCTGAATGAACAGCGACATTAAAGGATTAACAATCATTATAAATGTGGAGGGGGAGGGAGAGTGCTACCGGCAAGAAGCCCCTTAACGCCTAAAGCTCCCCTTTTTATACACACCAACTCCCACCCAACCTAACTGCCCTCTTGGTCATGAAATGTGGGTAGGACTATATCTTCGTTGATGTCGAAGTTAGAGACCACTTTGGGCAGGAACGTTGGGTCCGGTCTTAGGACCATTTTGTCTTTTAAGAAGTGTAAGTATGGGGGTGAAGCTTTGAGAGCCCTGATCTTGTACCCTTCTTGCGGACATAATTGCCACTAAAAAGATTATCTTCAAAGTCAGATTGTGAATTGATGAAGATAAGGCTCAAAGGGATCCTTTTTTAAAGCTTCCAGTATTTGATTTGAGGTTTATGTGGTTTACCCCTTCAAGAAGCCTGATTATTAAAGGGTCAAAGGCCCATTTGAAGTTGGTAAGGGCTGAAATGGTGGAGATTTGAGATTTTAAAGATGCCAAACTGAGAGACCCTTGTTCAATCCCTCCTGGAGAAATTCTATGAAATTTTTAACTGTGGGTAGAAGAGGCGATAGGGATTTTGATTCGCACCAAGTGTTGAATGTTTTCTAGGTTCTGTAATTTTTGGAAGATGTGGATTGTTTCCTGGATGCTAGGAGAGTTTGTATGACTTCGTCAGATAATCCCCTTTGTCTCATGTAGCCGGTTTCAATCGCCAGGCCGCTAAGCATAGTTTAATTAACTCCAGGTGGCAACTCGGAGAGAGAGAAAATTTTTTATCCAAGCATACCCATTCTTGATTAATGGCCTCTTTAATATATTCATGTACGTGAAAGTTGTTGATATCTTGGCGCCTCTGAGTGAACATGAGATCAGATCTTGAGATGGTAGTGGTTCTGATATTTTGAGACTTTTTTCATTTTCCGGATGGGCTGATTCGGGGTATCTGGTGTGAGACTGCTTGTCATGCCCACTTGATCCTCGTCTGCTTCTATTTCATTTTGTTTTCTGATAGTTCACCTGACTCTAAAACATCCTGTTTTATTTCTAGTATGGCAGAAGGTATGACCATAGGATTCAGAGTCTTGATCATAGCTGATACTTGGTTCATGATTTTTTCAGAAAATTTTGATAGAGAGGAGTCCATCATATTTTTAACTGAGGATAGCAGCTGTTCCATTAACTGGGTGTTGCGTGTCCTGAGTTCAGAACATTCCATGCAGAGCTTTTCCCCTCTCATGTCTGGTTGATTGCACATGCAGCATTCCTCTCTGGTGCTTTTGTGTATATAATAGTGATGGTCATCCTCCTCCCTGTGTCTGGATGATGATCTGATTGAGAGAAATGAAGAATTTTAGTAGATGAGAGTGTTGTTAAATTTTGCCTCTCTTTAATGTTAATGCTCACCCCTTGGATCTTGAACTTGTGTGTCTATGCTCACTCATTGGTACCTGAAAGAGATACACCTGTGTTACAAAACACTATGCATAATACTCATAATACTCATTGGAGGGCAGTGTAATCACTGCCCTCCAATGTGCGTGATGTCATCGCTCCACGGGTGCGCAACTGGTAGCGCTTTCTCTGACACAAAAAACAAGCAGAGGCAGAAAATCTTGGGACCAGAGCTTAAGACTCACCAAGCATAATCCAAGATGTCAGGAACTTCAGCTCTTCACAGGTAGGCTCAAGAGGGCAATAGGAAAGAAAAATACAGCAAAAGTGTACTTAAAGCTGCAGCTTGAGTGTACTTATCCTTTAATAGCACAGGTAATGTTTGCACCATTTAGGGCTTGCTGTAGTGAATTCTCTTGTGAGTATGTGCACCTATTGACCATGCCCCATGACCCCACTGCCTCTATGCACATATATTCTATAGATATGTTTCCACACCAATATGGAAGTTCCTGATAAGACTTTGAAAACTGCAGTTATTTTCCCCAGCATGGATTGCAGACAGCCTACTAGGTACAATGCAAATTAGAAAGCTGAAGCACAGATTACAGGTTCAAACCCCAGACTTAATTTTGAAACTTGTAGTTTTTCTCTTCCTCAGTGATTGATATGAAATAAGATTACTTTTAATTTGTAGTTTTTTGTCTTCCTCAGTGATTGATAGGAATTACTTTTTTGTTTTGTATGAAACATAGATATCTAACCTGCAGGCCTTCAGATGTTTGAAAACTACAAACCCCAGTATTCCTTGATTGCATTTTGATGTTGAAAAGTTCTGGTAGGGGAATGCCCGCAGGTTGGAGATCCTTGCTCTTTAATGCACCACCTCAGTACTGAATTTATTATCAAACATCTTTTTATTCCTATATAGATAAAGATTTCCCTGATCCTGAAAGTATATCCTTGTTCAAATTAATATCATCTTGGAAAGATCAATCAGTGCAGGTAAGAGTGACAAAGTTATCTACTAAACACATTTTGTCATTGTTTGGTGAAAAGTGAACATGGTGTGTAAAGCCCATGTTTAACCTTGCAAGGTTCTTAGTGTTCAAAACCTACTTACCTGTCCTTGTTCCCTCAGCTGTTGTCTGCTCAGCTTCAGTGCCTTTTCCATGCATGGAAGCTGCAGGAGGGGCCAGACTAGCAGCAGTGCCTGTGATTGGCTGAGACATCATGTCTTAGCCAAGTAGGTTTAGCAGTACCTTTGAACACAAGGTCAAGGATTTGTAGGGCAAAAAGCATAATCCTAAAAGTTTGTTTGGGGGTGGACATAGCCTTTCAAGTCATTACTATTTCCAACGCTGACATCATCATAAAAAAAAAACCTCGGCTTGAGAAAGGCCTAAGACAGAGGGCCGAATTGTTGCCGTGGAATTATCCAATAAAAATACAGTTTGACAAGACCCAGGAGTGCACCTTGTATACTTAAGTGCATATCCATTTGGTTATATATATATCATTTACTTTCAGGTAATGCGCTGCACAGAGCTGAGCTAAGATTAGGTTCACTTCTTTATACTTTCTGTGCAACTCTGTATATGCAGATGGAATACAATCTGTGAGAGACTGTGGCAGATTTAAAGCAAGTTTTAGAAAATTTGGGCAGATTAAAAGCAATTTTGTGGATCTCATGACAGATTAAGTCTGAACACATATTAAATCTACATATTACAAGGCTGTGTAACAGTTCATTTAAGGGCATGTCCACCCAAAAAATTTACTTTTAATATAATTTTCCTTAGGTTTGCCCACCCCCAACCGCAATTTTAATACAAAAAAACACCTTTCCAATCATTACTTACAGTCCCTTTGCTCCCGTGACTATCTTCTCCCCTCTCTGCTAACCGAAAATAGCAGAAAGGGGCCAGACAGGCAGACGCATCTGTGATTGCCTGCCGGTCAGCCAATCACAGACGCAGCTGCAGGCTGTGAAGATAAGCGCGGGAGCAAAGTGCTGTAATTACATATTGGAAAGTTTTTGTATTAAAGGGGAATGGTGGTCTCCTGCACAGTGCCGCTAGCAAGCACAGCCTCAGACTCCCTCATAGTGTGAGGGAGACATGAAGTCCCTCCTCCTCTCTGCTGTGTGGAGTCCTGACAGAGAAGGTAAGGGAATCTACTTCTCGTTCACTGTGTGAAAACAGCCTTTTCAGGCAGAGTTCTCACAGAGTTCCACAGAGTTTTCTGTAGGGGGGGTCTGAGTGACCCACGGCACCCGCGGATGGGTGGGGCCATGGCACCCATGAGTGGGCGGGGGCACAGCAGCCATAAGTGGGCGGGGCCACATGGGGCTGCACGATAATGAGCCCTGGGGGGGCTGCAACTGGAGGGACCATGGCGTCCATGAGTGGGAGGGACCAGGGGGGCTGCAAAGGGGAGGAGAAGACACAGGACAGATTGACTGACAGTTTCAGAGCAGGAAGCAGGGGACCTGGTGATGCTGCTGCCATATCACACACAAAAATGTAAATATCTTCAAAACTATGCAAAATAAACAATGGAAATAAATTGCAAAAATTCTCAAGGACAATTTCTATCAATTTACCTAAAGTCATTTTTGGACCACAGTTCCCCTTTAACATGACGGTTGGGGATGGGCAAACCAAAGGAACATAATATTAAATGGGTTCCACGCTAGAAGGAAGGGCAGCCAGATGGGAGGGAGGGAGGGAAAGGCCTCCACTGCGCATGTCATCATCCCTCCTGAAGGCAAGACAAGAGGCAGAGACCTTTGGACAGGAAGACAGCCACTACTCTTCAGTTTCCTGGACTTTGGACATGGTCTGCAGGAGAATAATAAGGAGCAGGAATGTAAGTTAAGGCTTTTTTAAACTATACAGAGGTTCCAGCACTGGGGAAAATTTTTGATTTGGAGGTGGACATGCGCTTTAAAGACATGCTAAAACATTTATTTAGCCCTACTAATTACATTTTCACCTTTCCCTTTATAATACAAACACATATCAAATCTACATGCAGAAAAGCATTAGAAGCAGGATGCAGGATGCATTGATTTCAGTGTAACCATGCTTCATGTCATAATGAACTGCTACATAGCTTTATAATATGTATCTTTCATAAGTGTTTAAGCTCAATCTTTCAAAAGCTGCACAAGATTACTTTATTTTCTTTAAATCTACCACAGTCTCTCACAGATTGCATTCCATCTGAATACCCTTTAAAGGGTATGCCCACCTCCCAAACTAATTTTTTATATGTTGTAGGAAATTGCTGTAAACCTCAACCTTATAAGGTATATAGCACTCAACCAGAATCTGCTCCTGTGATTGGCTAAGGCAATCACAGGAGCGAATGCCTTAGACATTCACAGGAGCGGATGCAGGTCGAGCCCCTCCTGCTTAATTTCCGTGCGTGGAAAAGGCACTGAAGTTAAGCAGAATGCAGACCTTGCGAGGTTGAGGTTTACAGCAATTTCCTACAACATATAAAAATTTAGTTTGGGTGGACATACTGTTTAACATTCCCCCTTTAATAGTTACACTTATAGAAGCAACACAGTACAGAGCTGCAAAGGGTGAATAAAGAAGTGTACCTGATCTTAGCACAGCTCTGTGCAATGAATTTCTTGTAAATTAAACCTTCACTATCTGAAGGTGAATGAATTCCAGCTCCACATTTTTGTTAATACCCCAACTAAACTCTAACACCCTGACTAAAGCTTCATTCACATTGTCCTGCGTTTTGGTGCGATGTCATCTCACCAAAACATATGTGCAATGTTTGTAAATAGCACCATTCTAATTGCACCATTGCAATGTAGTGAGTTCTAAAAATGCACTGCATGCAGCAGTTTGGTGCGTCCCAGTGTAAGAATAATGATTGCCACTGTGCGATTACCACGAGGAACATTGTACTAAATCGCAAACACAATGTTCTGCTGCATTAAAAAATTGAACAATGTAAACAAAGCTAGAATGAGAACTGGAATGAGATCTCATTGAAATCCAGTGTGTGAAACTTCATTCTATATGATGAAGGTAGGCTGGAAAAAAAGTGATCTGCTGTTAACAAATGACAAAAAACAAACAAGGTATCTAAAGCTTTGAAGCTAGGAGAAAGAAATAAGGTGAATGTAAAAAGGGTTTACACATCCTTTAAAGGGCAACTGTGGTTTCCATACAAGTGCCTTTTATTAGTGCCTTCATTCCTTTCAAACAAGCCTAGGATGATGTCTCTAGTTATAGGTTTGTAGTTACACTTCCCAGACTGCACTTACTCTGTTTCTGTCATTTAAAAAAAAACATCTTTTTTGATGCAGACATGCAACCTTTAATTGCATTTTTCTGATCACTGGCTTGTAGATCTGTCCAATGGGAAGATGCACTTCTGGTAGAGTATACCTTCTCATTGGTTGGGCCCTGGGCCAAAGCTACAAAGGGTAAGGGAATACAATCAAAGATTTTCAGCTTTTAAAGTTGTCAGCCTTTATTTTTTTCAGCACCATGAAACATTTAATAAAAAAATCATAAACAATTATATAGTGCTTTGAATTCACCGTAACATCAAAATGGCAATCAATTTAATGAATAATCTCTATAACAAGCACTTGTCGCAATTAAGATTTGTAAATTGTTATTTAGGTTATAGAAGCAATGCAAGCTGTTCTTTTTGTGGAACTACAAAGTATGATGCAAGCTTCTACAGAATCCATAATAACAACCCAGCCAGTTTCAACTTTGGATAATGTGGATAATGGGCATGTGTCTCAGCAGGATCCTTCAAATACAATTGAATTACAACCAATTTCAGCTCATTCTGTTCAATGTAAGTACCTATGTAATGTCTATAATGTTTCAGTTTGTCTTTATTTACTTACTGAATTATGTCACATAAAAAAGTACATTGGTTATCCTAAATCCTGCCAAAGCTTCTTCATCATCTTGCAAAACACTGTAGTCATCGGTATTAAATATGCTGTAGATTCCGTATTTAGTTTGCATATTTAGTGAAAATTGCATTTAAGGTTTAAGTGGTTTAGCAATATTAACAATACTAATGCAGGAGAATGGACTGTGTTTATACTGTAGTCGCCATATGTAAAAAATGTTAGCAATAATTTTTAACAGGATAACTCATGGTTAAATATATGTTTGTTGGAATACCATGAACAGAAATCTCCCAAATTGCTTTTAAAAGCAATTCATTATAAGGCACAGTATTCTTTGGCTATTCTCAGTATTCCAATAGTGAAAAAATACAGTGCCATTTATCCAAAATAAGATTCCCCTGCAATAACACAGCTTTATATACAGTAACTATAATAGAAATTGCCAACAGAAAATGCAGAATGCTGCAAAATCATTGCTAATCTGCCTCGATTGGAATAATAATATTACAGAATCATTTTTGTGGACTAAATGGAAAGCAAAGTACTGGCACTTGTGTTTGTTTCTTTTCTTTTTTTGAGAATTCTTGAAACAAATGCATGGATCCACACTTAAGGGCTCCATGATAATAATCTATCCTATAGTATTAAAATATTCCTCTAGATCCCTCGAAAGCTTGTCTACTAAAATAAACTGTTAGTCCATTAAAAGTATCACAGTACTTTGTATGGAGACCACAGTTATATTAACAAAGCCAAGTATAACTATTTGCATCTACAGTATATTAGGTGTATGTATTTATAGCAGTTTTGTACCTTTATCTATTAAGTTAGCATCAGGTTGTGAATTGTGTGGAAGAACAGATGCAAATGGGTATATCAATGGCTTTTTCTAGGGTCAAGTCTGCTTCCCTTAATAGTCTACCTCGGACTTGGTAATTTTGTATACCACAGACAATTCTGTCCCTGATTAGGGAATCATGCAGCTGCCCAATTTCAGGAGTGAGCGATCAGGTAAGAACCTTACCTTTGTTCCCAGCTCCTTCAAGTTTTATTGAAGAATGGGAGGTAAGACACAGGTCCTTTATCTCCTGTTTTTCAATGAAACTGAATATCAACATTATTTTTTTTTACCAGTGGAGATGCCCTTTAAAAAATATTCAGGACTTTCAGAATTTTTCTGAACCTATTTTTGAAAAATTTTTAAAATTCAAAGACATTTCTGGACTGTGTTTTTTTAAAGATTGTGGGCATTGATACGTGTTCCCCAGACCATTTCCCAGGTCCCTGAGCCATCTACAGTAAGTTACTATTGCTGTTTACAACTTTCTTTTAGGCAAAAATGTTAAATCTAGTTAGGAGCATGGAAGGTACGACTCTGTTTTAAAGATTTTTTTTTTCTTTTGCATCTGGTGCCTGTGCCATTAATAGAAAACAGTGATAATTAGTTAAACCAACACTAACCCGATATTTCATTGGGAAGTGTGGGTTTTGTTAAGTTTTGGCCCTTTGCTCCCAATATTGCATCTCACCCTAATGTTTTCTATTTTAATAAACATTCAGGACAGAAATTATTTTGTCCCCAACACCTTTTTTCATTGTCCTGGTTGATGGTATCCCAGATGACAAATCCCAGTTTCGAAATAAACCTTGTCTCAATTCAAAATTGACAATATAGAAAATCTGTGGATTCCAATGGATTTTTTGATATTTTTGAAACTCGAAAATTAAATTTAGAAAATTGTATTCTAAACTAAAAAAATTCCATTCCAAAATTGAAAATTTTTATAGAAAAATTGAAAATGCTATTGAAAATTTTAAATAAATTACATTTATTTTGATGTAGTTGCTGGGAAATTAACCTTTTTAACATGGGGTTTGTGTTTTATTTCTCAGCATTCCAATATCACACAGTTTGGTCAATGACCATTGTGTTCTTCTCACATACCCAGTACTAAGCTACTGCAGGAAGCTGTTACAGCAGGTCAAACCCACTATTCTCTAGTCTATCTTGTTACTGTACATATTAGGCAAGGGACCATGTAACTGAAGTCAGGAGGTGTGACACAGTTACCTTATCCGGTTCTTTGGGGGATTATATTTATTGTAAGTTGTAATTGTAGTTTATTGGTGTTCTGGGTGAAGATGTTTTCAGATTATGGAGTATAAAAATGTAGGTTTAGTTCTCCTTAAATGTGCACATTGTTACAAGGATACATTTTGTGCAGATTTTAGTTTGTGTCATCTTATAACATTCAAGGACTGTTAACTAATTTCACTGTAACAATAAGGAATCTATAATAACAGACAAGTGACAGTATAACCAAAGAGGAGGGGGAAGTCAGGATAGACACTGTCTTATCTGTCTGTATCATGATTAACTATAGTTAAGTCATGCACACGGTAGACTACAGTCTTTGTCTTTAATTACTTTTTAGACATTTCCTTTTTTGTCAGGATTTTCTTGACTTCAATGTCTTCAATGCAGAATTAGTGAGATAAAGTGGTCAAAGATTTTTTACAACATGTTTGTCCCCTAAGTCTTTTACCTCACTGTACCAATAATTTAAAAAAAAAAAAAAACAATTTCCTTTGTATCCTACAATACAAATATTCAAAACAGCATAAACTATGTCTAGTTATAGTTGCTTAGGAAGAACTACATAAAATCAACAAAAATTCTAAAAAGAAAAAACCTAATGATTGGTGAGGAATCACGCTTTCGAAAATGAACCACGTTCGGATTTAGAATAGCCGAATTCAAAAAAACACGGATCCAACATATTTTTCAACATTTTCGAAACTCCAAACAAAAATTCTAAAGTTCCATTCAAAACTTCACAAAAAAATCTAAAATTTCTATTGAAAAATCTAAAATCAATTGGTTTTGAATTGTATTTTTAAAAATAGGAACTCTGGTCAGAAGGAAATTTTTGTTCATCTCTACTAATGAAAAGCAAATTCTAACGCCCTATTATGCAACCAAGGCCATTAAGCTATTACAATTCACATTTCTAAGTGTAAAGTGTAATTTAAAGGGGAAAAAAATCTCCAGACAACATTGCCCTAATAGAAAAAGCAGATTCACTAAGATGCCAAATGTTGTGTCTCACCTCTCCCTTTGCTGTAGGTGATTTATGAAATTAACCTGTGGGTACTAGGGGTCAGCTCCAATAATCCACCATAGCTTGGCACATCCAGTTACGTGTGCACAGTACACTACACAGGAAGCTGCAGCCTGGGGATTCAAACCCATGACCCAATGGTGTTTGTGTTTCAAAAAACAGCCCTTTAGCAGTGAGCCACCTCTGCACATGAAGAAGACATTACTACATTCAGTATCTACATGTTTTGCTAGGAAATAATGTCAGTAAAATCAGAGCAACCATATATAAAGTTTGTACTTTATATGGAACAGGCAGGTTTTCTCATGGCTACACATCTGCTTATGCTGGTCCTGCTCCCACCTGGAAGCCTTCATTTTGCTTATGGAGAGGGGAGGGGAAATTTTCTGTTTGTCTGTCTGTGCCTTTCTTATAGTAGACACAGACTTCCTGCCTGCATATGGAACTTTTGTTTGACTGGCCAAGTCTGCCTATGTTTTACAAAAAGCACATATTTGGGTTTAATACTAAAGGTAGGGGAAGGTGCTGGAAACTTTGTTATGGGATCATAGCCTTCAATTATTATTAATAGTAGTAGTTAGCATGAATTTATGAGAAATAGATTGTGTCAGACAAATCCTTTTTGGTTTTTATGAGTAAGAATTTACATTTTTGGCATAGCAGTGGATGTAGCATACTTGGATTTTGCTAAAGCTTTTGATTCTGTGCCACATAGACGACTAACATAAACTGAGGACTGTTGGCCTAGAAAAAAACATTTGTACATGGATAGAGAATTGGTTGTTGGATTGCAAACAGTAATCAATGGAGCTACATTCATTTTGGTTAAAGTGTAGTGCCTCAGGGTTCTGTAACATAGTAACATAGTAATTAAGGTTGAATAAAGACATACGTCCATCTAGTCCAACCTATTCACTTTTTTTTTTTTTTTAACCCTACCTAACAGTTGATCCAGAGGAAGGCAGTGTACTGGGGCCACTTCTTTTTAATCTGTTAATAAATTACTAAAGGGGCATTGAGAGCAAGTTTTCTGTCTTTGCTGATGACACTTAACTATGCAGAGCTTTGGAAATGTCAAAGCATGATGTGCAATTGCTTCAAGCTAGATAGATTATCAAAATGGGCAGCAGAGTGGCAGATGTGATTCAGTGGTGATAAATGTAAGCTGATGCATTTGGGGTTTAAAAATCCCTGTGCCACCTACACCATAAATAATGCAGCAACGCCAAGCAATATATTATCTTGTATAAAGAGGGGAATAGATTCAAGGGAGAAAAATATTATTCTCCCTCTTTACAAGGCACTTTTAAAGTCTCATTTGGAATATGCGGCGCAGTTTTGGAATCCCATATACAAAAAGGACATCTGGGAAATGGAAGGAGTTCCGAGAAGGGCAACTAAAATAATTAGGGGAATAGAGAGGCTTGACTACACAAGTCGATAGGTCTGTTTACATTGGAGAAGCGATTCACTTTATATAAATATATTAAAGGGTCATACAATAAACCCTTGGATGCATTGTTCGGTAATAGATATGGCCTAACTAAACTAAAGTTCGATTTTAACTTGGGTTCCAGTTCTAGTCCATCTCTACTCACTAATAGGTCATATCAGAAGACTCGTGGACATCCTTTAAAGGAATAGTTCACTCAAAAAGTGAACTATTCCTTTAATGCATTGATTTAAGACCAGGGGTTAAGGAGCTATGCCTTACCTCCCTTTCTTCAATCAATTCACCAGGAGTGATGGACAAAGAAAGAAGAATTTTACCTTACACGCGATCTTCCGCAGCATCAGTGACAGGTCCCGACCACTTCTTGGTTCTATAGTGCACATGCACAATAATGCTCGCTATAGTAACTCTGAACAGGAAGTGGTCAGGAATTTCCACTGCTGCTGCATAGGATCATGTGTAAGGTAAGTTTCTTCTTTCTTTGTCCGTCACTCCTAGTGAATCGATTGAAGAACAGGAGGTAAGGCATAGCTCCTTAACTTCCCAGTCTTCAATCAATACATTATAGGAATAGTTCACTTTTTTAGTGAACTATTCCTCTAAGATTAGAAGAAAAGAAGTTTCATCGTCAGGTTAGGAAAGGTTTCTTTATAGTGAGAACTGTGAAAATGTGGAACTGTCTCCCAGAAGATGTGGTAATGGCAAGTTTGTTGAAAAGCTTTAAAATGGACTGGATAAGTTTCTAAAAATTTTAAATTATTGAGAATTATTGGTATTAATGCATAAACTGTAAATCTGCTTGATCCAGGGATAATTTCCGATCAGGATGGAAGGTATTTTTTCCCCATTTTTATCTAGGATTTTTTTTTTTTGCCTTCCTCTGGATCAACTGTTAGGTAGGGTTAAAGAGGAAAGTTTAAAGGTTGGACTAGATGGACGTATGTCTTTATTGAACCTCAATTACTATTTTACTATGAAACAGACATTAAAGTCTCTTTAAGTTTCAATTGCTCTAAATACATGACGAAGTGTGGCTGAACTTTCCATATTAGAATACTGTAGGAGTACTAGCTAGCATAAGTACTTTTATTACAGGGAGATTCAATAAAAGTTCTTAGCATTTAAAATGCTAATTTTGCCCCATCCAATCAGATCTTATTTAACATTTAAAAGCTAACATCTGATTGGGGAAAAATTAGCACCATTGTAAATGATAAGAACTTTTACTGAATAACCCTGTAAGTATTTAGTCTTGTACCTAATATAAGTCAGTACTACATTTTATACGTTTGTTGTGGTCATTTAGATAGTGAGAAATGATACACATACATATACACCTTTCCTATATGTAATATTATATACCCCCACCTCATCGGTAGCTTCTAAAAACCAAACACCATGCATTCCCCTATGAACATATAAGTATGTTTTAACAGGATTAAAAGTGCAGGGCCTTTTTTTTTCATTTAGACTGTAAAATCAGGGAGATTCAATAAAACAACATGTTTCGGATGTCTTGGTCCTTTATCCTTTATTCATCACACAACATCTTTTGGACGTCTTGGTCCTTTATCACTTGATAAAGGACCAAGACGTCCAAAATATGTTGTGTGATGAATAAACAGCAATTTCACTAATTTGAGTTGCATTTAAGTCCTTAACTGGTACCTCATCATAATTCAGTTGGTTTACAGGTCGCAGTGCTTGGAGGCAGAGCATAGAGGGAACCACGGAGGCAGCTAATGGTGTAAGGGAAGGTGTCACATATAATGGGAGATTCAATAAAAGTTCTTATCGTTAAAAATGGTGCTAATTTTACCCCTACCAATCATATGTTAGCTTTCAAATGTTAAATAAGATCTGATTGGTTAGGGCAAAATTAGCACCATTTTTAATAATAAGCAGGCTCATTTATTCAGACTCGCTGGGCAAATATATGGAGTTAAAGTTGTGCTAACCGGTTCGCTAACAATTAGCGTGACTTTAACTCCATATCAGCGCCGGATGCGCGGGTTATGCAAAAATCACAGAGCATCTAACGCTCGCAATTCAATATCGCATTTGTGTCCGTTTTAGTGCAGGATTTTAATGCCAGCAATTACCTGGTGTTAAAATCCCACATGCCCAAATTCGATATTGGAACGGGGAAGGAGCATTTACCCAGAGCGATAGCGGCTCTGGGTAAATGAGCCTGAAAGACTTTTATTGAATCTTCCTGAAGAACTTTTATTGAATAACCCTTTAAATCGTTAAGACCATAAGCAAATTAATAAGGAATAGGATGTAAAATTAAAGGGATGTGTAAAATCTTGGCTGATACAAAAATAAAATCTACATCCCTTTTTTTTTTTTTTTACAAAAGATGATCAGAAATTTAATAGTAAACCGTGACTTTGCAGCATTAGAATAATAGGCCCAAAGAACTAGAGTATCATTGCAGGAACCAGATTAATAAATAATAAAGTTAAGTTTTGGAACATCAAATAAAGCATAATTAATATAAGCAGCAAAAATCTGTGCTCAAAACATGAAACTTACAAACATTGTCTAGACACATAATCCTATACTACAGGATCTACAAAACCTTTAATGCAGCACACAGGTGGCTAAGTGTCTACCACCATTTCATTCTATTCAAGGAATAAGGGTTTAGATTTCATTATTCAGACATTTCTTGGGAAGTTTGTGGGCCTTTCTTACAAAAATTAAATTCTTTATTAAGTAGAATTTTACTTTTCACTCTCAGTCTCCTGCTGTTTTCAATGTAAAGGTCAAGTGCAATACTTCTGCAAAGAACACTGAAGCAGGTACTACGAGAAAATTGTGTTTCCAGAAGAAGTTTATTTCATACAAAGGATCTTTAACCCTTGCCTAGAGAAATTAGTGAACCAATCAAGAACTATTTTACTATATACTGAAAATATCTCTCTATATACTATGTAAACTTAAGAAGTGCATTATAATTGCCAAGGTTAAATAAAGTCTTCCTTTAAAAAAGCTCTATCTTTTGTACCCAAAATACAACTCCAGTCAATCTTGAGATAGTAAAAAATAAATAAATAAAGGTGCATGCAATTTTATCCAGAATGGGAAACAAATATTGTAGAATCTAATTCTCAATCACACAATTGTTTTGTGTCAATAAATACTCTAAATCAACAAAGTGCTAATTATTAAAAGGAGAATAAATATGTATATAAAAATAAATTAGGTTTGGGAGATTCCCTTTATAATGAGACCCAGAAACTCTAAATTGTTTTATGTAAAATATTTTCCTTATTTGAAAATGATGATCATACACGAACACGTAAATGCTTGTACAATGTGCAATACCTTCTAGACACTTTAAAGCAGTACTTTCCTGAAATGGCTCAATCTTTTATTAGAGGGACACTAAGCTGAAAAAAATGACCTGCCTTTATTTATTTCTATATTTTTAGTGCTGTCAGGAACTTGATCCCTTTTTTGCTCTCAGTGCCCTGTCACTAGATCTCCTCATGTCCTGTTCAGCTCACTCCTAGTTAATATGCATGTGTCCTCTCTATGTATCCACCCCCCTCCAAAAACTGAGGCACAACTAGACTGTGGAGCATGGGCAGTGGAGATGATCTGTGCCCCCCTATAACAAATAGAATTCACCCAGTGATTTTGTGTTATAGTAAAAGTGAAAGTAAAACTGCTTTTCTATGGGAAGGTAAGCAGCACTGGGAGCTGTAATAACTGCTTGAATCAAGTAAGATTTTCTTTTAGCTGTAGGAGTTTGAAGGTGTGTGTGGGGTGGGTGGTGCTTTGTAATTGATTTCTTTAGGTACAGTGCTACATTGGGACTTAAGTAACACAGACAGCAGCTAATTACAGGATTGGGGTTTTCTGCACAGAAAGAGCACAGAGAAACAGATAATGCTTTTTTTCCTGATCTTAATGCTGAATCAATTGTTCACAAATACAGTGACAGAGAAATAAGCTTTACTTTTGTAGAATAGTTTCTACATGTAGTGTGCCAGAGGGAGGGTCTGGGTGATTGACGGCTCTTTACTGATTAGCTGTGCCCCGTCTTCTTTGAAAAGTAAAATTTCCACAACTAAAAAACAAGGGATAGGAAGGTCAGAGAAGAAAAAAAAGAGGCAGATGTAAGATTGGTGGTAATTAATCCTTATTACTGTATGATTAGTTAAAAAAATGATTTGGCACAGTTCACATGTCCTTTAAATTATAGTGCTCAAACATACCGCCTCCTTAAACTGGAAACAAAGCTGTCCATTCTATCCGTAAAGCAAGCTACCAAATAAATCCGAAAGTTCTGAGTAAAATAAGGGTAGAAAAAGCATTGTAGATATTAAATGGCTCAGGCACCTGGGAAATGGCAAGGGGAACCCGTCTACATTTTCTAGTTTCCACATATATTGGTAGCCCTCAAAAGTAGCCTTGTATATTCGTTAACCCTTGAAAGTAGCCTCATATATTCGGTAACCCTCAAAAGTGTCTCTGTATTTTTGCAAATTTTTGAAAATCCGAGATCTGAAAGTTTTTGAACCCAAACTTCATCACTAATGTTTATCTGTGAGTTTGGTGATGAAATGCTAAGAGGCCATTTTATGGAAAATTACAGTGTCTAGACTATATTTTATGCAATTAAGCAATTTAAAGCGGATGTAGCAAGACAAACATTTCATTCAGAGGACTGCTGGGAATACATAGGCTGTGAATCAAGGACAGGTGTTAAGCTTACAGAAGAAAACCACCAACACATACGTCAGACAAATTATGCTTCCAGAGTCTCTGTCTACTGTATATGTCTCTGTCACAAGTGTGAATAAAACAGGACCATCCATTCTAATCTGTTCCAGATAAATGTATGTTCTCTGTTACTGTCTGCTCTGTCTACTGCTGTGCACTACTACATTAACTTGATGCTTAATACAGAATTTCTGGTCTTGATATTACCAAGGGAAACATACAGAGACTATTTTGGAACCAACCAATTTGTAATACTAACCTGTCAGATTTCTAAGAGATACCATTCCTATGCGACAGTGCCTTTCGGATATTGAAAACTTTTACTGTCTGTAGATAAATATTTTAAAATGTTTGTCAGGAATATTCTGGCTGCACTAAATTGCAATTAGGGATGGTCACATGATTACCATTTCAGTTCCCTATATGAAACCAGTGTCTAATATTTAAGAACTTTGCACAGAAATTAAAGTGCAACCAGATGTATTACGTAAGTACTAAGTAGGTATAGTAAGTAAGTAATATATCAATACAATTTAATAACATTTCATAGTGCTTTTCTCCCATGGCACTGAAAGCGTTAACATGTTCAGAGTTCAGTAATTGGTAGTAGGATGAAGTTTTGGTACAAAATGCAATCTACAGGTCTGCAAATGCTGCACTGAACAGGTGGGATTTAGGGATGTAGAACTCGAACCCGAGTTCAAGCCGAACTGTTCGAGTTCGAACGGACCCGGACTTCTCGAACTATCTCGGATTTGCGGAACTTTCGATATTTCCCGGACTTTCGATGATTTATCGAATGTTCGAACGTTCGAGTATCGAATCCGCGAGTAAAATGTACATGGTATCTAGGCGCGAACATCGAATCTGCGAGTAAAGTCTCCATTACAGCCTATACGCGAGTATCGAATCTGCAAGTAAAATGTCCATGTTATCTCGAACGTTCGAACGCAAAAGCTCGAAAGTAGCGCGCGTGAGAGTAAAATCGATTTTTACTTAAGTCCTGGATATTGGAACATGCTCCCCAGACCATTTCCCAGGGCCCACAGCCATTTACATTAAGTTACCATTATAGTGTAGAGGGAGAACAATAAGGGTCCAAGACAGTCCCCTGCGGGACCCCCACACCCAGAGGAACCGGGGAAGAACTATGCTAACATAAGATAGAGTTCTGTCAGAGAGAAGGATAGAAACCAGGATGCCACTTCATTCCGAATGCCCAAAGAGTGAAGTATCCGCATAAGGAGGGAATGATCGACTGTGTCAAAAGCAGAGAGAGGTCAAGGAGGATCCAGGACGGAAATCCAGATTGCAAAGGATCCAATGGTTATGAGCATGAAGGTAGTTAGCGATAAGGGAGAAGACTAAACATTTTAGAAGTTTAGAGGCTATCGGTAAGAGAGGGGTGGTAAGGTAGTTGGCTAAACAGGAGGGGTCCAGCGAGGACTTTAGTATGGGCTTAACATGGGCATGCTTAAAGACGGAAGGGAAATTCCAGATGTAAGGAGGCGGTTGAATATGTGGGTGAGTATAAGGGTTAGCACATGATTACAGTGCTTCAGTAATACAAAGGGCATGGGATCAAGAGGACAGGTCGTGAGCGGATATGATAGAAGCAGGCGAGAGACTTCTGAATGGGTCACAGGAGCAAAAGATCACGAATAACTGAGGGAGGAGAGGGCAACAAAATCTGAGAGTAGTCCCTAGGATCCATACCAATGAATGATAACACTCAGGTGACACAGAATTAATCAGCGAAAAATAAGCATATTAATATAGTAACAAAAGAATTGTTTTCTTTCCTATACACAACATGAATATCCAAAAAAATCTTATTAACAGTCCATATAGACATTTGAGACTGGTTTACTTTTATAAACAGGGGGTCCGGGTGCTTCTGCCCCGACCTTCGCCACACTCTCCACTTGTTTGGAAATGAAAAGCTATGCAATTTGGTGGATCTTAGCTGGTCAAAATGTGAACCAAAAACGACTCACCGGGTGGTCCAGGTGCAGCCGCCCAGACCCTTCGCTTGTCCATTATCGACCATAAAACTCCACTCTCCAACCACAGGATCAGCGCACAAGTATTCACAAATCACACTGGTAACGATGGTAAATTATTAAGAATACTTTACTTTATTGAAGCCATAGCAGGATTAGACAGGACTCCCCACCTGACGCGTTTCGGACCAACGGTCCTTTAAAGGGTATGTCCACCCTTAAAAAATTTTTTGTGATATCAATCCCCCTGTCCCTCAGCCCCAACCACTCTATTTATAATTTAGAAAATTTCCCAAACTTTACTTACCTCCTCTTTCCTCCGCCACGCTGCCGGCCCTCTGCTTGCGAGAAAATGCAAGGAGAGGGGCGGGACGGCAGTCGGTCTGTGATTGGCTGAGCGGCAGCCAATCACGGACGCGGCTGCCGGTCATTCAGTTCGGCGGGGAAAGAGGGGAGGTAAGTAAAGTTTGGGGAACTTTCTAATGATATAAATAGAGGGTTGGGGCTGGGGGACAGGGGGAATGATTACCTAATGGGTTTTATGGTAGGGGGGAGGGAATCCAAATCGGGAGGGAGGGGGAGAAGGGCTGCAGTACGCATGCCAACTTCTCTGCCAGGTAGGAGGCAGAGTCCTATATGGACTCTGCTATCCTCCTGGTGGGCAGTTTTTTGGGACTTTGGGGGGGGACTACAGGAGAACCTTATGGAGCTGGGATGTGAGGTAAGGATTAAACTACACTACACAATGGGGCCAGTAGTGGGGGGGATTATAGTTTTGGGGGTGGACATGCCCTTTAACATAGATCCTATGACCTAGGTCCTGTCTAATCCTGCTATGGCTTCAATAAATAAAGTATCTTAATAATTTACCATCATTACAGTGGATTTGTGAATACCAGTGTGCGCTGATACCTGTGGTTGGAGAGTGGAGTTTTATAGTCGTCCCAGGACCAGATATCTGCACACGGATGGACTCCACTTTATGCAAAAGTAATGGGCAAAGTCCTGAGGAGAGTGCGGGAGAAAGGAGAGGGTCAGCGGGAGGAGGGGCGAGAAGGGAGTTGAAGATGGAGAACCATGTCTCGGCTCGGCCCAGAGCCGAGACATTGCAGGCATGAACTTGTAATGGAGAAAGTCAGCCCTGTCGTGTCCCTCTTTGGAGATTAAAGAACTCTGAGGCTTCGCCTTGTAATGTTTATAAAGCTACTGGATTAACTATATAATAGTTTGAGCCAAGATATGTATTGCGGTCCAAAACAATATTTCTTAATTCTTCCCATAGGAACTCCCACTCCACCGAGCCAAAGGCCTTGCGGGCGTCTAATGAGAGAAGGACTCTATGGCCAATACTGTCATGATCAATCTGTGTTTGTATAAGCACTTTCCTTAAATTGATTGACGTTATTTTGGGGGCATAAAACGGTTTGATCTGGTGCTATTATCGTTGTTAATAGTCATCAACTCTATTTTTTATTAATTTCTATTGGTATGCTTCCAATCCGGGTGCTTTACGGAGGTTTTTTTGTTGGATCGTTGATTGGATTTCTTCTTCCGTAATTTGTCTGTCTAATGATTCCCGGTGTTCTGGTTTCAGGTTTGAGAAATTGGATGTCTGCTAAGTATGATTGAATTTCGGATGTATTGTATTTAATTGGGTTTCGTATAAGTTTTGATAATATTCTTTGAAGCTTTGCTATATCTGTTATTTCTGTATGTATTCATTTATTGGGTCTTGGATTTTTATAATTGTAGGTGATGATGTTTTTTCTTTTCATCAGTTGGCTAGTATTTTGGCAGACTGATTGCCAAATTCGAATTGAGTTTGTTTGACAAAGAATGTCTTACGTTGCTCCTTTTCTTTAAGTAGCGTGTTATAAGATTGTTGTCGAAGTTGCCATTTTTGATCATTTTCAGGGTGGGGCTTGAAATATAGTCAGCCTCGGCTTGTAGCACTTTAGTTTCTTCTGCATCTTCTTTTTCTCCTGTCTGTTTTTTAATATAGGGAATAGTTGAGATTAAGCGCCTTTCAGGAGGCTTTTAGTGTTCCATTGAATTGCCTGGGACACACTTCCTTGTTCTATCTCAAGTAACTTTTCAGTTTTTGCTTTATATAATCAGGTTCTGGAAATAAGGAAAATCCAAAAAGGATTCAGTTTCCATCTACGTATGGTATTCATCGACTTTGTGGTGTCATCTCCAAGTATAGAGGAGCATGATCCGACGGACCTCTTTGTAATATTTTTATATTCACTAGTCTGCTTGTAAATCTTGGACTTACAAATATATAGTCCACTCTTGAGTGTAGAGTGAGTGACTGAGTGACATGGTGAATTCTTGCGTAGATGGGAACAACAACTTCCATGTGTCTATCCATTCATGGTCTGTTGGGAATTTGTTGAGTTTAGTTCGTACCTGTATTTGGCTTGGGGAGAGTCTTACTGGCAGCCTGTCCCATGCCTCATCCAATACCATATTAAAGTCCCCTAGAATGACTATCGGGGTATTGGGAATTTTGCTAAAGTCAATGGCTTGTCCAAGTAATGTAACACTAGAAGGTGGAGGATTGTAGAAACCAGGAGTAGATATGGTGAGTTATCTATTGCTATTGCGGAATATGAATTTTCCGGTTGTGTCTATTTTAGTCAGTAGAACTTCGCATTTAGTGTGTTGCGTATAAAGATGGAGACTCCTTGGCATATGAGGAATGGCAGCTATGAAATTGGCGTCCCATCCAGGGTTTATTTATTTGTTTAGCATCATTTCTTAAAAGGTGGGTTTCTTGTAGACATAGGATGTCCGGTTTATGTTTGTTTATTATGTCCCAAACATGTGCCTTTTGCGTGGATTTCCCAGTCCTCTAATGTTCCAGGACATTATTCTCAATACTTTAGACATATTAGTTGAAGGGGAAGTATAAATAGTGTATATGCATAGTCCCTCTGGACCGGCCGGACACCCGGCCCATTTGGTTACATATGTCTATATTTCTATGGCGGCAGCTACATAATTTTTTCTATTAATATTCACATTCAGTGACACTTTTTGTGCTTTTGCAGTTTTTGAGGTAATAAAAACAATAAAAACAATAATAACATATGTACAACAATTTAACATTTGAAATATGTATGATTAGTTCAGGAATTGCTCTAGCAATTAATATACCTGAAACTTGTGGGGGTATATCAGAGCTCCTCCACCGAGGAATATACACTTCAATGGGGTAAATGCGTTTGAAGGCGAGAGATAAGATCCGGGGGGGGTAAGAAGGGAGTATCATTATAAGGGGTAGTCAACTTGGAAATTAGGTTTTATCGTATGGCTTTATATCATGCATACAATTGCTATCACCTTTACATTTACATAGCATATGACGTGATTTACTTTTATTCATCTATATGACATAAAACATTATAGAGTTATACATATATTAAGCTAATGCTATAACAATCACAATTGGTCAAACTCTTACTTTTATAGAGAGGTGAAAAAAAGGGGGGGGAGTGTAAGAAGGGGTACTGAGGAGAAGGAGAAATAGTTTTACAGGAATTGTGAGTATGTTTAGCTAGACTACATATTTTGCTCAACATTTTATACCACATACATGTCATATTTTGTAACTTTGCTATTGACTCTTTGACTTTTGTACTATCGTTTTGTTGCAAGGTTTGGTGTATGAATTATAACCTTCACTTTCGCTATATACCCTAGTTCTCTTTTAGCATATAATTAAAAAAAAATATTATTTGATATCGTATCTAAAGCATCTTAAATTTTTATGAGTGCCTTATTGCAAAAACTTTCTGCTGTGTGCAGTTAGGGGTGAAAGTTGGTTTATGTAAATTCCCTTCCCCAGTACTGGCTTATATTGATACTGAGCATGCTTGCCCCCACAGAGAATTGTGGCCGATAAAGAGGGTATTGGTTAAGAATGGGGGGGATAAAACATACAAAAAATCTATTCAATTATAAACATACAATGTTCCCAATGGCCCGAGAATCAGTTCGTGTTTGGATGATTGGTCGGGTGTTGTGGATAATCTGCCTGACCGAACACCCAACATAAGGCGATTGTTGCCTGTACCGATGTTAGTTGGGCTATCGGGAGTTGCAGATAGATTTAGGGGCATATTTATAAACAATCGCTATTTTCGCCATTTCACTATCACAGGATATTGCAATGATAAAGAGCACTTTTCCGCTGATTTATAAAAATGCTTGTTTTCGTGGAAAAGTTCGCTGCAGCGATGTGTGGCGGTAGTTTTCACCTTATCATTGCGTTAAGTCTGGTATCACGGCAAAAAGAGAAATTGCTCTCTAGCATCGGCCATTACCAGACCAGATAAGGTGAAATTTCAGAGCTATTTTGTCATATTATATTTAAAGCTATTTATAAATAGATGAAATTTCGCCCTTGCCCCTTTTCTCCCTTTGTTGCATTTTTTTTACAGTTTTACCATATTTTTTGCAACATCATTACTTACTGGGGTGTTCCATTAACATGACTATTTCTTACACAGCACTATGGTATGTTCCCATATTAATGGAACTGGTTTGGTAATTAGCTGCAGTTTGCTGAAAATAAGAAATACTAAAAAATGTGCCTATTAATAAAAAAGAATTTGCCTGGGTGAGTTTTACATGTAAACACCACATGTGTTAGGCTATTTTAAATAACAAAGATAGGTGTTCATTGTGTTTAACCAATTTGAAAATCCACCAGGGAGTATTAACTATTTACCATAATTTGTGCTGAATTTAATTTTTGCTAATTTTCAGCTTTATTGTTGTGCAGTGTAGTATAGGCCTCTGTCCCTAAATTATCCGATAACACGGTAACGCATCCACAGATTCCTTAGCTAGGGTACAGACATTCCTCCTTGTTTATCCTATTTTTCCTGCACATCTGTACCAAAGCCCATGCCGTGAAAACTTGAAAAAGCTTGAAAACTGTGTGAGGAGATACAGTCCAAAAAAGCGGTGATAGAATAAAAAGGAGAAGAAGAAGAAGGAGGAAGAGAGGAGGAGGGGGAGAAGAAAGAAGAAGAATAGAAGGAGAAGAAGAACAAAAAGAAGAAGGAAGAAAGTGAAGAAAAAGGAGGAGGAAGAGAGTGTACCTGGCACAACACCACTTAAAAAGTTCACCTTATCTTTTTTATTCACTTGTCACTACTGATTCTCCTGTGATGTTTCCTTTTGCACATACCATCATGATCATGTGAAAAAAAAAAAAAAGAATATTTCCCTCACAAAGAAGAGCTTTGTGATAGAGTTTACCTAACAGTTTACCTAACAGACTGACCATCCATAGCCCTTCAACTGCTCTCCTTACTACAATAGGGCTAGAGTTACAGTAGAATTTAGGTAGATACTGATATGGCAGAAAGACAATACAAGCAGAGTTTGGGAGAGTTAATACAGAGTTTGTTTTGTTTTATTTACACTAGGGTAGTGTATCCCACATGTGTAACTTCCTTTTGTTGGGACTCCATTTGCCTCTGCCCTAGTCCTGGCAATAATCAGGGCATAAAACTGGATAGGAAGAAGAATCATACAGTAATTAACTGCAAAAACATCTTTTATTTCGTGCAACATGTTTCGGATTGACCAAGTTAATATGGTGAAGTCTCCTTCCTATTTTATTTTTTTTTGTTTTGCTTCATTTACCCTACATATTCTGATTGATTTTGCACAATGAATTTGTTGAATTTACTTTTACCCTCTGCTGGCGTTAAACTGCAGTAGCTTGCCAAACTTATTTCTACTTTACTTGCAGCTATTGTGTAGTTGAGTGTTGGAATTTTTTGTGTCATGTATAAATAGTTTGTTCTCTGTGCACAACACCTTAGTATGTTTTGAACTTATGTGTGTAATTAACGTCAAGCAAATGGCTCTAAAAAACACAAAGATATAAGGCTGGGTACACATGGGCAGATTTTTCAGCCCACTGTACTGTACTTCTGTGTGTCAGTCGATTGGACCGAAAAATCTGTGCTTTTGGCCACTGTCATGACTGATGACGGTCACCCGAGATGGACGTGTTGGTAAATCATGGACAATCGCGTGGTTCCAAATGGACCGCACAATCAGTCGCGCAAACTGTTGGCCGCGGGCACTATTGCCACAACCGAACAGTTCATGTCTAATCCTGTATGTAAGGCTGGGTACACACAAGGTGATATTTTTTCCCTGCTGGGACAAATGACTAAGTACCTGTTTCCTGTTTGTATAGTCCTGAGTTTGCAAACAGCAGACCATTCAAATGAAACCAACAAAAATAATGTTGAGCATTAGTTTCTTTTTAACATTTAATGTACTTTGCATATAATACAATATATACAGTATGGCACTGCATATTTATGTGTGTTCAAAATAAACAACAGAAGATCAGTGTTTAGCCTTTCAGTATTTTTTCAGCTTGCAATAGGGGAAAATGACAGGAAATTGTGCCGCCTTTTAGAGAATTAGGCTTTTTGGTTTGTATTGATTGTGCTTCAGAACTGTTCTTTCTGTCTTTGCAGACAGTAGTGCTAGCTGGGGGTTTATATTGTACCAGGATCGAGAGGCAAATTTTAACAATGACGATCAATAAATCTTTATGTTCACAAAAAAAAGAATCTATTTTTGTACAGTTACATAAGTTAAGTGGGTTTTGCTTTTATCTATGCTTTCAAAAGAGCAATATAGTTAAACATAAAACAGAGTGATCCTAGATATAAATGTTCAAAGTAAGAATGTACTGTATAAGACTTAAGGTTTCACTAAAATCCTAATTACATTTAGCAACAATGTTTTTTTTTATTATTTTATACTCTTGCTGGAAGCATCTGAAAAAAAAATAAAAGTAATATTTTAATAGAACAGTAGATTCAATGCTGAACGTAACGGCTATCTCTACCAAAAATGTGTAGTGAGCTTTTTTTTTGTGTGTGTGGTAAATATAAATATTGAATAAAATCCAAACATATGAATGCCTTCCAAAATAAACTAGAAATGTAAATGTTTGCTAACATTCACATCCCTTTATCAACATTATTGTTGTTTAGCCATGCTAATTTAGAGATGTACAGTATAGTAGCTTTGTCCTAAGTCTGGATTCAAATCAGTCTAAACTAATGAAGACTAATGTCATGAAACTGAAATTAAAATTTGCAGTTTCATGGTAACAGCTTTGTCTTTTTGACATGGAATTGGGATTTCAACTGTGAAATTTACACTTCTAAATTTTGTTCGTAATTTTTTATGTTGACATTTCTAAAGCTAAATGTATTTTATGGAACTTGGCAGGACAAAACCTGGCAAGGTTTTACTATAGCTAATTCAATGGCCTTGTAGTTAAAGAATAATTAAAATTAACTTTGAGAACAAGAAATTTAAGCATCAGTAAGTTAAACAATCGCAGAATAAAATCTAGCACTATTAGATTTATATTATATATTTATTTCTAAATAAAGAAAAACCTACGTATGTCCTTATAAGAAATGTATATGTTTTAGAGAAGCATGATTGAGTTTTTAAGAGCTAAAAACACATATTATAAATATAACATTATAGGAAAGGTGTATTTGTATGTGTGTCATTTCTGACTATTACCATCAAAATGACCATAAATAGTATTTTAATGGAAAAGTCAAGATGGAAGGGTAAGCCACACCTCTGTTACTGCTGAAAGGTCTGCATGTGTTTAGACAAATTAAAACCGAAAGGAAGTGTAAGGAAGTTCCTGAATTCCCCAATGGTGTGCTGTTTGTAAAACATGTGGCAGTCTTAGCCAATAAAAAAAACTCCAATTGGCTGTGTATCAGAAACAGCATTTGGACACACCCCTCCCCTCTCCATAAGCAAATAGGAGACTTATAATGTTTGGTGTTGTGTAACAATAACATGATACCAGTTCAGTAAAACAAGCAAAGTTTAAATAAATTGCTCTAGGGTTCTAACAGTACAGATAACGTGCTTCCACAACAAATGTAGCACATACACACCTTTATAATAAACATTGTTCACATATAGAGAGGAATAGAACCGAACCTTTGAGTTTGAACAGACTCGGACTTCTGAACTATCCTGGACCCGGATTTCTCGGACTTTTGATATTACCGTTACCATTGATATTTTAATTGTATTTCATTAGACCTTTTCAAACTACTAGACCCCATTGACTTTAATGGGTCCGTTTTCGAACTTTCCATGTAGTTCGAAAGTTCGGCCATCTCTATTCACATATCAACGTTACACAGGCACACATCGCAGAGTTACTACTTATAGTAGAATATTAACATTAATATTTAACAGGCTCTTTATTAAGGGACAGAACAGTATATAAAGGAGTTAAATTCATGCTAACCAATATTAAATCTTATGCACCAGCTGCACGAGGATTTCAAATAAGGGGTGTATGGTTTATTACCTCCAGTCTGAAAACACATTTTCCATATAGACTAGAAACTGCCAACTAAAATTATGTATCAGTTGTAGTCATGAACTTGAACTCGAACCCGATTTGAGACAAACTTTATGAGTTCGGACGAACTCGAACTATTCAAACTAGTTCGAACTAGTTTGTTTTTCCGGACTCGCAGCTGTATTTTCGATAATTATCGTAAATTCGATAATTATCGAAGTAAGGCTGTTTGCAACCCTAGAATGTATCGTTTGCTAACCCTCGAAAGTATTTGTGTTTTAGGTAACCCTCTAAAGTATCGGTGATTTCTGTAACCTTGATTTGTGGATCGTTTTCGCCTAAACCCTCGAATGTATTATTCTCTAACCATCGAAAGTATTTGTCATTTTAGGTAACTATCGAAAGTATTATCTGATTTGGTAACCCTCGAAAGTATTGTTCGGTAACCTCGAATTGGCCGTAACTCTCGGATGTGCTTGGCAAAACCCATCAATTGCCTGCTCGGTTCCACCAGTGTACAGCCATTTACATTAAGTTACCATTAATATTTTAGTTGTATTTGACTCAAACTTTTCGAACTATTTGCCTCCCATAGACTTTAATGGGTCCGTTTTCGAACTTTCGAACTTATACAATAGTTCGAAAGTTCGAAAACGGACCGAACTTTCAATAGTTCGACCATCTCTAGTGGGATTTAAATAGCTCCAGGATTGGGGCAGTTCTGACTTATTGGGGTAAGTTGGTGCAGCATGACAGAAGGTCATTTAGGTATGCCATATATGGTGCTTTTAAATACCTTGCTAGCATCCGGTCTGTAAGAAGTCACTTCTTTGTTTGTCTACTTTAACCTTTAAGTTCGGCAGAATTAATTGACTAAGTGCTTCTTTTAGTTACTAAACAATTTATTAACAATTTCTTAAGGCTGATATTCACAACATATAAACAGAACAACACATCTGATCTAAACAGGATAACACATCTGACTTATATTGGTTAATGTTTACTTACACATTATCTTTAGATGTTCTTTTCAGGCATCCTCTGTTCCTTCTCCACTGTAGAAATTGGTGTTTGCCCTATTATATCACACTATACTTTTACATCATACTACGTTAGCATTAAAGCACGCCCATGAGCTATTACTACTGCCAACTCATAAGTCCTAAACCAGTTTTAACCAGAAAACTGTATCACAAGTTATCCACCCCTTCTGCTGGTTTCTTTTCAACCAAACTTTCATCTACTTATAAGCACATATCTTTGTATAAGCAATGTACGCATGTCCCATTAATGCAGCCTCAGATTACACCATCTGGTTTGCATTTGTTCTCTGCAAAGGCTTGGGGCCCATGCATGTAGGGGTGGTATCAGATTTCTTATCTGGTCATTTTGGCTGGACCCAGGAGAACAAAACTAAGTAAAAGTGAACATTCTTTAATAACTAGTCTAACTAAGACAATATTAACCCTTTCTTACATGGTCCAATTGTGTTTGTTCTTCTGTGTTAGATACCCAGCAGATATTTAAATTATCCTGCCAGGTAGTAGAGGAGGAAGTTAGGGAGCGCGAGTCCTCCATTTACCTTGGCTACCTGTAGTAGTCGTACTCTTGTTCTGCCATTGGCCCATAGAAAGGTTGTAATCAGGCTGTTTATGGTGGTATAAAAAAATTTCAGGTACATATGCTAGGGTATGTTGTATAACATATAATATTTTGGGTAGAAGGAATATTTTCACCAGGTTTATTTGACCTATAAGGTTTATCGGCAATAGTTGCCACCTTAACGTTTTATCTACCACAAATTTAATTACCGGTTGTAGGTTAAGTTTGAAGTATTCGGATCTCGATTTTGTTATTGTAATTACCAGGTACTTAAAGCTGCTCACAATAGGTATATTAACTGGTACCTCTTCTTGTTGAATTGCATTTTTGCCCAATGGGAATATATAGGATTTATTCCAGTTTATAAACAGCCTGGTGTATGGGCCGTGTCTTGTTATTTCTTGAATTGTCACGTGTATAGAGCCGTTAGACGTGTTGAGGAAGAGAACCATATCATCGGCATAGAGTCCCATTTTTTCTTCATGTGGGCCCAATTTTAGTCCCTGTATATTTGGGTTTCCTCTAATCTTAAGGGCCAACACTTCTATCACTAGTGCAAATAGATACAGGGATAATGTATGTATGTATTTATAGTTTATTTATAAAGCGCCACTTGGGGATGCAGCGATGTACAGTAATGAAATACAATAAAGTCATACAAGGGGAACAAATACATAGATAGTTCAGTACATAAATATATAAATTATATAAATAGAAGTGCTAGAGCTTTGCCACAAGAGGAAAGGAGGTCCCTGCCCCGTAGAGATTACATTCTAGTTAGGTGGGTAACATACAGATACAGTGGAATGGGTATAAGTGCTGGAGTGAGACATATGCAGTGCAAATAAAATAATCATATACTGTGCTGGTTACCAGATAGGTAGGATGTAAGGATAGATTTAAACCTGCTAATAGAGGTTTCTTGATTTAGAGATAGGGGAATAGAATTCCAGAGGACGGGAGCCACAAGAGAGATTTTAAGGCCAGAGGAAGCAGAACGTATGGGGGGGTCTGTACAGGAGCAGGTTCTGCGATGAGCAGAGGGTACGGGCAGGAACATATGGGGAAACTAGAGAGGAAATATAAGGAGGAGCAGCAGAGCGAAGGGATTTAAATGTTAGGAGAAGGATTTTGTATTGGATAGGGGGAATGGGGGTATTGTCAACAGAGATGGAGAAAGATGGGACAGGACCAGGTTTACGTGGAAAAACAATCAGTTCAGTTTTAGAAAGATTTAATTTGAGGTAGCATTGAGACATCCAGGAGGAGATGGCAAGGAGGCAGTCGGAGACAGGGGAGTTAGAGTAGGGGTGGACAAATAGATTTGTGTATTGTCTGCATAGAAATGATATTTGAAGCCAAAAGAGGTAATAACATCTCCCAAGGAAATAGTGTAGAGGGAGAACAATAAGGGTCCAAGGACAGTCCCCTGCGGGACCCCCACACCAAGAGGAACCGGAGAAGAACTATTGCTAACATAAGATAGAGTTCTGTCAGAGAGATAGGATAGAAACCAGGATGCCACTTCATTCCGAATGCCCAAAGAGTGAAGTATCCGCATAAGGAGGGAATGATCGACTGTGTCAAAAGCAGAGGAGAGGTCAAGGAGGATCCAGGACGGAATCCAGATTGCAAAGGATCCAATAGGTTATGAGCATGAAGGTAGTTAGCGATACGGGAGAAGACTAAACGTTTTAGAAGTTTAGAGGCTATCGGTAAGAGAGAGACCGGGTGGTAGTTGGCTAAACAGGAGGGGTCCAGCGAGGACTTTTTTAGTATGGGCTTAACATGGGCATGCTTAAAGACGGAAGGGAAAATTCCAGATGTAAGGAAGGCGTTGAATATGTGGGTGAGTATAAGGGTTAGCACATGATTACAGTGCTTCAGTAATACAAAGGGCATGGGATCAAGAGGACAGGTCGTGAGCGGATATGATAGAAGCAGGCGAGAGACTTCTGAATGGGTCACAGGAGCAAAAGATCCAAGAATAACTGAGGGAGGAGAGGGCAACAAAATCTGAGAGTAGTCCCTAGGATCCATACCAATGAATGATAACACTCAGGTGACACAGAATTAATCAGCGAAAAATAAGCATATTAATATAGTAACAAAAGAATTGTTTTCTTATTCCTATACACAACATGAATATCCAAAAAAATCTTATTAACAGTCCATATAGACATTTGAGACTGGTTTACTTTTATAAACAGGTGGTCCGGGTGCTTCTGCCCCGAACCCTTCGCTACACTCTCCACTTGTTTGGAAATGAAAAGCTATGCAATTTGGTGGATCTTAGCTGGTCAAAATGTGAACCAAAAACGACTCACCCGGGTGGTCCAGGTGCAGCCTGCCCCAGACCCTTCGCTTGTCCATTTATCGACCATAAAACTCCACTCTCCAACCACAGGTATCAGCGCACACTGGTATTCACAAATCACACTGGTAACGATGGTAAATTATTAAGAATACTTTACTTTATTGAAGCCATAGCAGGATTAGACAGGACTCCCCACCTGACGCGTTTCGGACCAACGGTCCTTAAGGACCATTGGTTCGAAACGCGTCAGGTGGGGAGTCCTGTCTAATCATGCTATGGCTTCAATAAAGTAATGTATTTTTTATAATATACCATCATTACCAGTGTGATTTGTGAACACCAGTGTGCGCTGATACCTATGGTTGGAGAGTGGAGTTTCACGGTTGTTAAACGGACAAGCGAAGGGTCCAGGGCAGGCTGCACCTGGACCACCCAGATGGACGGGTGAGTCGTTTTTTGGTTCACATTTTGACCAATGTCAAAGTTCTACCAAATGGCATAGCGTCTTCATTTCCAAATACGCGGAGGGTATTTGGAAATGGACCACCTGTATATAAAAGTAAGCCAGTCCCAAATGTTTGTATGGACCGGAAATAAGAATTTTGAATATTCATGTTTTGTATAGGAAAAAGGATATATATTGATACAATAATAGGCCTATTTTTCGCTAACTCTAATTAGTTATGTGTCACCTGAGTGTTATCATTTATTGACAAGCAACATGGCCAGCATGGAATGGCAGCGTTTGGTAGTGGAGTACGTTACCAGACGGGAGTACGACAGGATGCCAATTGGCACCCCCAATATGAAGGAGCGCAAAAGGCACATTATGCGCCACTTGCCGAGGAAACTGCTGACGCAGTTTCAAATCCAGCTGTCCACCTCACAGCTCCAAAAGAGGTGGTCAGACTTGAAGCGACAGCGGCATAACTACGTCCAGGACATCCAGAGGAATGTCCAAGGCAAGTATCACATTTATATATAAAGTTTAACTGTGTTTGAGTTGTATAAAAACACCACCTTTTGCACCACTCTAATCAGGTGGTTCTGCCTGCGGCATATCTTTCTTCTGGCTTCAGGAACTCCTGCCTTCAAGCTCTGTCTACTGTAAAACATATATAAGTTTACTGCACATTTCTGTTGTTACTGTTTTAGCACTTCTGATTGGCGATAGCGCCTTCGAAACCGCATCAATGATTGCCGGGCCTTTCAGTGCTTTCTCTCAAAAGTATTAAGTCAATTTTTATGTAACTGTCTAGTAATGTTAGTAGATGTTTCGTTAAAGGACAAGTACCATGAAAATAGTTCACAGAATTTACATATAATTCAAATGTTTTAAAGCTCTTTTTTACGCTAGACGACAAAGTATATCGTTTTTTAATGATTAGTAAATTGTTCAGGACAGAGTACGTCACTGAAACAAGTATTTACCATATTCTACATCCTATATTTTTATCGTATTATAATAGATTTATTATTATTTATATTAATATTACATTTTTTATAAGTATAAATTTGCGATGCAGGGATCTGTTTCTGTCCAGTTAAAGCGGTGGGAATCACCCTGCAGGCCTCGGCAAACACCCCCACCACAGGCCACAAATAAGGCCTGCAGTTTACACTTCCCTCCACCACACGGCATCATCACAGGCCATACACACCAGCCGGGCAGGTGGAGGGCTGTCGAAGAGAATGGAGAGTGCAGGATTTCCCATGCCAGATCATTCGAGTTCGGTGTTCAAAGCGCAAATTATTATTTAAAAAAATAAATCAACTCCCTCTACCACCACTTTGTGTTCAACCAAGTTTTTGTTTTTAATTACGTATCACTAGAACATAATTATTCAGGCTTTTCCACACCCCATTGGCTTCCTCTCCTCTCCCTCAAGGCTGCTTCGTTTACAAAGGGAAAGCAGGGAGGGGTACACTTCGTAGGGAAAGCACCATTGAGTAACAGTAAGACCCCACTGCAGTTTAAATACATTATTGCGGAGCCAGGCAGGCTTGCCCCATCGGAGCAGACCCAAACCCGCATTGTCCTACTCTCGGGCTACTCCCCTCAGAGGAGCCGTGGTGGCAGGGAAGCTGGGAATGAGATAGGTTTTGTAGGAACAGCACATTGGTAACATTAATATTCACTTCAGTGACAACATATTGGTGGCGCCAGGCACGGCTATGGCCCCTCCGGACAGATCCATTCCCCATTGGGCTTCTGGCTTCTCTCCCTCAGAGTATGCTTTCCGTGCAAGTGAAGACGTGGAAGGGGGTACGATTCATGGACATGCACCATTGGTACATGTAGACCCCACTGCAGTTTTACACTTATTTATGCGAGCCAGGAGGGCTTGGCCCCACTGGACAGACACCATACCCCCCATTGGGTTCTCCGTCCCTTAGAGTAGTCTTCGTGCAAGGGAAAGGGGGAAGGGGTTACGCTTCATAAAAAATAAAGAAAGCCCTGTATTAGCTGGAATGTAAGACTGTCAGAGTAGGTGTACACCACAAGGTGCCTCCTGGCGATAGAGAGGGAGGAAGCAGTATAGATTTTGCATTGGCCAAGAGAATCACCCCATGTGAAAAAAGAGTAGCTGTTTGCGGCTGCAGACATGGTCAGAAGTAGGGGTGACTACCCCTCTTCCAGTAGCTGCTTCTCCGCAGCTAGTGCCCTGTCGATATCGCCGTGCATGGTGTGCTCAAGGATTCATAGCCGCTATGGTGGCATCATCGTTTGCTTACATCCTTGGTGGCCTCCTCAAAAGGCGCGAGCCCACTCGGCAGGCATCCCAAATCAGCAGCCACTGCCCTGGGTAGAGAAACCCAGTCCCCAGAGCTTGATCCTTATCGAGCCTCATACCTCATACAATAGTCCATGATGCGTCGCCCTCGCCTTGGAGCAGCCTCAAGCAGCATCATAAGACTAGACGAGCTGGTTGGCTGTGTATGAACCCCTGAAGTGGACTGGACACCCTCCTAGCCATCCTCAGTACCTCCTGCAATACCATGGTCGTGGTAAGGAACTGATGGATCAACCAGGTGAAACCGTGTGCAAGGCAAGGACATGTTGTGACTGCTGCTGCCAAGTGAGGACTGATACAGGATGTGTCGTGGCATTGGTCACACACTACCACTACCTTGCCTATTGGAAGTGGTGGGGGTCAAGCCACCTCTCAGCCTGCCCTTGCAGTTACCTGCCAGCAATTCTGGCCCTGTTGTGGCTCCTATCACCCGAGTACACAGAAGCTGCAACAACTGCATGGCACCATCTCACCTTGAAGTCATAAGCATCTGGGGGGGCACGGGCTGTCCCTTCCGGGAAGAGGACTCACTCCACCCGATGAGGAGGGGGGGTGGAGACTGGTGTATCACCAATACATGGTGGTACCACCATCTCCCACTTGTTTCCCCTGTGCCATGCCTCTGCTGGCTATTCAGAATTGCCCAGCTGCGCAGTAAATGAGAAGACACTACCGCCCCTAGCCGTACTTGCTGACCACGCGTCCATAGTAATGTGGACACACATGCCCCCAACGGTGGTCGCATCAAAGCATGGAATATTGCCCTGCAGATGGTCGTGCAGGCTGGTTATCAAAAAGGGGGAAGGAAAGGAAAGACGGGGGGGCGCGGGGTACAGCGTGCGCGGCGTGTCGATGTAGATGATAAAAGGACTGTCAACCGAAGAAAGTGGGATCTGTCACAGAGCACCTGCCACTGTAGACAATGATGGGGTGTGCTCAATGTACGACAAAACATTCTACATGAACGCTAGCACACACCTATCCAGGTCGCCTCAGGCTGAAACTATGGTAGCAGCTGCAACCGCCAGGAGTTTAGCTAGCCGTCTGTGAGTATGCTGAGCTTGGGGGTGACTGGGGACAATTTTTCTGACCATCTCGCTCCCACAAACTCGGCAAGAGAAGAACCTGCCTTTTATGTCTGACGACCCAGCAGCATGTGTCAAGAGGCCCTCTTAACACACTACTGGGGCCAAAAGTCTGTCTCTCCGCCCTACTTCCCAGAAGCAGCTGATGGGCGCCGGAGGGGGAGGAGGAGGAAGGTGGCTACCTGGTGCACTGAGGAACGGGAGAGCGACTTGGGCTTTGCCGTCCAATGTTTCCCTGACTTGCTGCCTCCTTACCTGACGGGCCAAAGTGGTGCAGCATCCATATGCCGCCCTCATAGAAACGAGGTGCCCAGAGTATGCTGGTCATTTCTTTCTTCCCTACGGCTTACACATTGCAAGGCACAGACTGCACCTGCATCAGCACCCATGTTGTCACCCTCAAGAGATCCAATGGCAGAAGAACCTCCCACCGCAAGCCATCAGCACACACTGGGCAGAGGTCACCTGCAGTTGTGAGGCATCTGGGAACCTCAAAAGGTGGGCTTTGGGGCCGTACCTCCGCGTAGCCTAGCCATGGCTGCTGCCCTACCACCCCTGACCCATACCGCATTTTGCTAGGCTCGTTGCTCGCACTGCTGAGGCTCTTCTCCCCCTCCGAGCACTATTCCTCTCTCCACTGTGGCAACCCCTCACGATTGGTGACCTATCATCTGGCCACTCCACCTCCATCTCAATACTGGAGGCTTGTTCAGTGCCACTAATAAGCAAATACAGCTCCAGCATCTGATACCTCACCCACCTGCCCTAATTAGTATCCCGGCTGCTCACGGACTGCTGCTGATATCGTCATCGCTCCATGTTCCACCTGTGCATTGAGCACTTTCCCTCTACCAACCCTCTGGCCATCAGAAAGATGTGTGTCATGCAGCAGCTCCTCCTCAGCACATAGGCACACTAGCCCACATAGTGGTGCAAAAACATATCCTGAGACTCCTCCTGCCAATCCATGAAGTTCTTGGTGTCCAATGTTGGGCACAAAGCTCTCTGATAAAGAGTATGCAGGGTCCATTGCCTACAGTAGGAGCCTCAGGTAAGAAGGAGCAGCACAGTATCTACAGTGGCAGCTCATCTGCTCTGTGCCTGTGAGGAGGTGGGATGAGGAATGGGCTGGGGGTAATCTCTCACTCTCTTCTAAAAAACTGACTAACCCACCTCTCCTTGATCAAAGGGCGAAGCCCCTAGCGGGGCGACCCCTAGCACATCTTCAAGTTATAGACACCAGTCCATTCCCTGCGAAGGCCAGGTAAGCTCCTTGCCCACAGAGCCTTCGTAGGCTCTCCTCTTCTCCATGTGCAGAAGCCCCCTGCTCCTGGCTCTCCGCTTGCCCTTCAAGCATTTTCCCTCTCCAAATTTTTTTTTTTGTCTGTCATCCAAAAAAAACATACAGATACATCCATTCCGACGGTTCTCGGGAAACAACAGTCCCCTTCATCAGGTGATTAAATAGGTCTGTTAATATCTGTAACTGAACTATTTTATCACCTGTATAGAAGGGACTCTCTTCTCCCCGAAACGTCGTGAATTTGATGTATCGAATCTTTGCCTACAGTAAATTGGTTTTGGAGCAATAATTTTGAGTGCAGTGTGTCCTATGACATGTATTATTATGGGACAATCCAGCTGGATCCCTAACACAGTCATCAAAGCCAACCCTAAGGTGGAGTGCTGTTTTTTCTACACACATATATATGAGCGGATACGAATTTTAAGTACACTCACGTAACTCCATCGGTAACTGCCCGGTGCTGCTGTCCAACACGGGTACAAGGAACAAACTAACTTTCGAAGCACTCCAGGACTTTGTAAACACAATTCCAACTTTATTGTGAACACTCAACCTTTCAAATCATCACGGCCATATCCTGTGGCCGTCCACAGGATACAAAATTAACGGTACAAAACACTCCCCTTATAGACACAACAACCACACAACCCATATCTGCCACAACCCCTATCTCTTTAAAATCACTATGATCGGGCCTCTCCCCCAATATACACGAGGGAATGGTGTATGTGCCCAGGAGGCGGAGAACGCAAGTCGCAACCAATGCTAGTCCAGTCTCCCCTACACCAAGACAATCAGCCTACCTTCCCATTAGGTGAATATTAACACGGTCTAGCCAGGGACATACCCCAACAGTAAATAATAAAAGTGACTTAGTGCAATAAATTCCATATAAAACATCACATGCCGAATACAACCTCTAAAAACCATCTTCCTTAGTCCTGCATCTTGTAGCCTAAACCATCAAATAAAACATCATTAATTGCATTCAGCGATGTAAATAATCTATCGCTCAGATTGAAATCTGAGATGATACAGATACTCTCATCATTCGGTAGATACAACTGAAAAACGTATGATCAGTAGAAACAGGACACCGTCTGGTCAGGTGTATAGCCGGAAACTCAAAAACACTGTATCACCCCAGACTGCCTAACCAGGCGGGTTCACGATATGCCTACATGTATCTGCGGGACTGTTTCCTAAAGCGAGTCTATTTTACATATATATAGAACCCCAATGTGTAAAGACTCGATGAGATAAAAGCAAAATAACGCAACAGCGTGAAACCTACTGAGATCTATGGAACAAACTCACAAATATCTCTAATTTGGACTATAATAACAGCAGTCGCTATAGTGGTCCGCAAAGAAAACAACGATCCTTTGACCGTATGTACCAATCAGCTCAGCTCCATATTTGCACTACTGGACTGCAGCTCATATAGGTCCCACGGCCCTGCATGAAGGTCCCAATCCCCCCTGCCTCAAGCCCAGGTGACCTCAGGAGCCCCAGACTTGCATGTGTCAGAGGGTAACTGTAAGAAAAGTCATTCAGACACCTTCACAGAAGCAGGCAAACGATTTTGCTCTTTAGATACAGCCATTTTAGGCAAACCGCGTATTCATCTTTATATCCGACCTAACTTCAAGTTTCAAACGCTCTTTACTCCTCCGATTACTCCAATGCCCCCCATCCATATCACCCCTCCTAAATTTCATAAATTACTATCTAAGCTCCGGGCCGTAATTAATTGCATCTAGTGCTTTTCTTTTTTAAACCGCCGCGATGTATGTGGATATTTCCGCACCGCCCCACTCTGGGAAAATGTTTGATAAATCATATGTTAAGAAACAGTTGGGGATCTTTTGAAAGGTCCTTAACGCCTAACTTTAACGTAAAGATGGTGGTAATTAATCCTTATTACTGTATGATTAGTTAAAAAATGATTTGGCACAGTCCACATGTCCTTTAAATTATAGTGCTCAAACATACCGCCTCCTTAAACTGGAAACAAAGCTGTCCATTCTATCCGTAAAGCAAGCTACCAATAAATCCGAAAGTTCTGAGTAAATAAGGGTAGAAAAGCATTGTAGATATTAAATGGCTCAGGCACCTGGGAAATGGCAAGGGGAACCCTACATTTTCTAGTTTCCACATATATTGGTAGCCCTAAAAGTAGCCTTGTATATTCGTTAACCCTTGAAAGTAGCCTCATATTTCGTAACCCTCAAAAGTGTCTCTGTATTTTTGCAAATTTTTGAAAATCCGAATCTGAAAGTTTTTGAACCCAACTTCATCACTAATGTTTATCTGTGAGTTTGGTGATGAAATGCTAAAGGGCCATTTTATGGAAAATTACGTGTCTAGACTATATTTTATGCAATTAAGCAATTTAAAGCGGATGTAGCAAGACAAACATTCATTCAGAGGACTGCTGGGAATACATAGGCTGTGAATCAAGGACAGGTGTTAAGCTTCAGAAGAAACCACCAACACATACGTCGACAAATTATGCTTCCAAGTCTCTGTCTACTGTATATGTCTCTGTCACAAGTGTGAATAAAACAGGACCATCCATTCTAATCTGTTCCAGATAAATGTATGTTCTCTGTTACTGTCTGCTCTGTCTACTGCTGTGCACTACTACATTAACTTGATGCTTATAGAATCTTCTGTCTTGATATTACCAAGGGAAACATACAGAGACTATTTTGGAACCAACCATTTGTAATACTAACCTGTCGATTTCTAAGAGATACCATTCCTATGCGACAGTGCCTTTCGGATATTGAAAACTTTTACTGTCTGTAGATAAATATTTTAAAATGTTTGTCAGGAATATTCTGGCTGCACTAAAATTGCAATTAGAGGATGGTCACATGATTACCATTTCAGTTCCCTATATGAAACCAGTGTCTAATATTTAAGAACTTGTCACAGAAATTAAAGTGCAACCAGATGTATTACTGTAAGTACTAAGTAGGTATAGTAAGTAAGTATATATCAATACAATTTAATAACATTTCTATAGTGCTTTTCTCCCATGGCACTGAAAGCGCTTAACATGTTTCAGAGTTCAGTAATTGGTAGTAGGATCAAGTTTTGGTACAGAAAATGCAATCTACAGGTCTGCAAATGCTGCACTGAACAGTGGTTTTAGGGATGGCATAGAACTCGAACCCGAGTTCAAGCCGAACTGTTCGAGTTCGAACGGACCCGGACTTCTCGAACTATCTCATGCGGACTTTCGTATTTCCCGGACTTTCGATGATTTATCGAATGTTCGAACGTTCGAGTATCGAATCCGCGAGTAAATGTACATGGTATCTAGGCGCGAATCGAATCTCGCGAGTAAGTCTCCATTACACCTATACGCGAGTATCGAATCTGCAAGTAAAATTCCAGTTATCTCGAACGTTCGAACGCAAAAGCTCGAAGTAGCCGCGTGAGAGTAAAATCGATTTTTCTTAAGTCCTGGATATTGGAACATGCTCCCCAACCATTTCCCAGGGCCCACAGCCATTTACATTAAGTTACCATTAATATTTTAGTTGTATTTGACTCAAACTTTTCGAACTATTTCCTCCCATAGACTTTATGGGTCCGTTTTCGAACTTTCGAACTTTCAGACTTTTACATTTTTCGAAAGTTCGAAAACGGACCGAACTTTCAATAGTTCGACCATCTCTAGTGGGATTTAAATAGCTCCAGGATTGGGCAGTTCTGACTTATTGGGTAAGTTGGTGCAGCATGACGAAGGTCATTTAGGTATGCCATATATGGTGTTTTTAAATACCTTGCTAGCATCCGGTCTGAAGAAGTCACTTTTGTTTGTCTACTTTAACCTTTAAGTTCGGCAGAATTAATTGACTAAGTGCTTCTTTTAGTTACTAAACAATTTATTAACAATTTCTTAAGGCTGATTTCACAACATATAAACAGAACAACCATCTGATCTAAACAGATAACACATCTGACTTATATTGGTTAATGTTTACTTACACATTATCTTTAGATGTTCTTTTCAGGCATCCTCTGTTCCTTCTCCACTGTAGAAATTGGTGTTTGCCCTATTATATCACACTATACTTTTACATCATACTACGTTAGCATTAAAGCACGCCCATGAGCTATTACTACTGCCAACTCATAAGTCCTAAACCAGTTTTTAACCAGAAAACTGTATCACAAGTTATCCACCCTTCTGCTGGTTTCTTTTCAACCAAACTTTCATCTACTTATAACACATATCTTTGTATAAGCAATGTACGCATGTCCCTTAATGCAGCCTCAGATTACACCATCTGGTTTGCATTTGTTCTCTGCAAAGGCTTGGGGCCCATGCATGTAGGGGTGGTATCATTTTCTTATCGGGTCATTTTGGCTGGACCCGGAGAACAAAACTAAGTAAAAGTGAACATTCTTTAAAACTAGTCTACTAAGACAATATTAACCCTTTCTTACATGGTCCAATTGTGTTTGTTCTTCTGTGTTAGATCCCAGCAGATATTTAAATTATCCTGCCAGGTAGTAGAGGAGGAAGTTAGGGAGCGCGAGTCCTCCATTTACCTTGGCTACCTGTAGTAGTCGTACTCTTGTTCTGCCATTGGCCCATAGAAAGGTTGTAATCAGGCTGTTTATGGTGGTATAAAAAAATTTAGGTACATATGCTAGGGTATGTTGTATAACAATAATATTTTGGGTAGAAGGAATATTTTCACCAGGTTTATTTGACCATAAGGTTCGGCAATAGTTGCCACCTTAACGTTTTATCTACCACAAATTTAATTACCGGTTGTAGGTTAAGTTTGAAGTATTCGGATCTCGATTTTGTTATTGTAATTACCAGGTACTTAAGCTGCTCAATAGTTATATTAACTGGTACCTCTTCTGTTTGAATTGCATTTTTGCCCAATGGGAATATATAGGATTTATTCCAGTTTATAAACAGCCTGTGTGTATGGGCCGTGTCTTGTTATTTCTTGAATTGTCACGTGTATAGAGCCGTTGACTGTTGAGGAAGAGAACCATATCATCGGCATAGAGTCCCATTTTTTCTTCATGTGGGCCCAATTTTAGTCCCTGTATATTTGGGTTTCCTCTAATCTTAAGGGCCAACACTTCTATCACTAGTGCAAATAGATACAGGATAATGTATGTATGTATTTTAGTTTATTTATAAAGCGCCACTGGGGATGCAGCGATGTACAGTAATGAAATACAATAAAGTCATACAAGGGGAACAATACATAGATATTTTCAGTACATAAATATATAATTATATAAATAGAAGTGCTAGAGCTTGCCACAAGAGGAAAGGAGGTCCCTGCCCCGTAGAGATTACATTCTAGTTAGGTGGGTAACATACAGATACAGTGGAATGGGTATAAGTGCTGGAGTGAGACATATGCAGTGCAATAAAATATCATATACTGTGCTGGTTACCAGATAGTTAGGATGTAAGGTAGATTTAAACCTGCTATAGAGGTTTCTGGATTTGAGATAGGGGAATAGAATTCCAAGGACGGAGCCACAGAGAGATTTTAAGGCCAGAGAAGCAGAACGTATGGGGGGGTCTGTACAGGAGCAGGTTCTGCGATGAGCAGAGGGTACGGGCAGGAACATATGGGGAAACTAGAGAGGAAATAAGGAGGAGCAGCAGAGCGAAGGGATTTAAATGTAGGAGAAGATTTTGTATTGGATAGGGGAATGGGGGTATTGTCAACAGAGATGGAGAAAGATGGGACAGGACCAGGTTTACGTGGAAAAACAATCAGTTCAGTTTTAGAAAGATTTAATTTGAGGTAGCATTGAGACATCCAGAGGAGATGGCAAGGAGGCAGTCGGAGACAGGGGAGTTAGAGTAGGGGTGGACAAATAGATTTGTGTATTGTCTGCATAGAAATGATATTTGAGCCAAAAGAGGTATAACATCTCCCAAGGAAATGTGTAGAGGGAAACAATAAGGGTCCAGGACAGTCCACAAAATAATAGAAAAAATCCTCTGCACTCGTACCAAGTTGGGTGCTCACTCCTCAAAAAAATCCAACCCTTGATGGATAATCATACGAGAATAACGAGAGCAAGGGTGGCACTCCAACCGTAACTTTATTTACTATAGACCAAACAACATCTCACAACGTTTCGGGGATACGTGCCCCTTCCTCAGGTGATGTTGGTTGAACATCACCTGTTGGTTGAACATCACCTGAGGAAGGGGCACGTATCCCCGAAACGTGTGAGAATGTTGTTTGGTCTATAGTAAATAAAGTTACGGTTGGAGTGCCACCCTTGCTTCTTCGTTTTCTCGTCCAAGGACATTCCCCTGCGGACCCCCACACCAAGAGGAACCGGAGAAGAACTATTGCTAACTAAGATAGATTTCTGTCAGAGAGATAGGAGAAACCAGGATGCCACTTCATTCCGAATGCCCAAGAGTGAAGTATCCGCATAAGGAGGGAATGATCGACTGTGTCAAAAGCAGAGAGAGGTCAAGGAGGATCCAGGACGGAATCCAGATTGCAAAGGATCCAATAGGTTATGAGCATGAAGGTAGTTAGCGATACGGGAGAAGACTAAACGTTTTAGAAGTTTAGGGCTATCGTAAGAGAGAACCGGGTGGTATTTTGCTAAACAGGAGGGGTCCAGCGAGGACTTTTTTAGTATGGGCTTACATGGGCTCTTAAAGACGGAAGGGAAAATTCCAGATGTAAGGAAGGCGTTGATATGTGGGTGAGTATAAGGGTTAGCACATGATTACAGTGCTTCAGTAATACAAAGGGCATGGGATCAAGAGGACAGGTCGTGAGCGGATATGTAGAAGCAGGCGAGAGACTTCTGAATGGTCACAGGAGCAAAAGATCCAGAAATAACTGAGGGAGGAGAGGGCAACAATCTGAGAGTAGTCCCTAGGATCCATACAAATGAATGATAACACTCAGGTGACACAGAATTAATCAGCGAAAAATAGCATATTAATATAGTACAAAAGAATGGTTTTCTTATTCCTATACACAACATGAATATCCAAAAAATCTTATTAACAGTCCATATAGACATTTGAGACTGGTTTACTTTTATAAACGTGTCCGGTGCTTCTGCCCCGAACCTTCCTACACTCTCCACTGTTTGGAAATGAAAAGCTATGCAATTTGGTGGATCTTACTGGTCAAAATGTGAACCCAAAACGCTCACCCGGTGGTCCAGGTGCAGCCTGCCCCAGACCCTTCGCTTGTCCATTTATCGACCATAAAACTCACTCTCCAACCACAGGTATCAGCGCCACCTGTTTCACAAATCACACTGGTAACGATGGTAAATTATTAAGAATACTTTACTTTATTGAAGCCATAGCAGGATTAGACAGGACTCCCCACCTGACGCGTTTCGGACCAACGGTCCTTAAAGGGTTGTCCACCCTTAAATTTTTTTTGTTATATCAATCCCCTGTCCCCTCAGCCCCAACCACTCTATTTATATCATTAGAAAATTTCCCAAACTTTACTTACCTCCCCTCTTTCCTCCGCCACGCTGCCGGCCCTCTGCTTGCGAGAAAATGCAAGAAGAGAGGCGGGACCGGCAGTCGCGTCTGTGATTGGCTGAGCGGCAGCCAATCACGGACGCGGCTGCCGGTCATTCAGTTCGGCGGAGGAAAGAGGGGAGGTAAGTAAAGTTTGGGGAACTTTCTAATGATATAAATAGAGCGGTTGGGGCTGGGGGACGGGGGAATGATTTACCTAATGGTTTTTTATGGTAGGGGAGGGAATCCAAATCGGGAGGGAGGGGGAGGGAGGGGGAGAAGGGCTGCAGTACGCATGCCAGTTAGGAGGCAGAGTCCTATATGGACTCTGCTATCCTCCTGGTGGGCAGTTTTTTGGACTTTGGGGGGACTCAGGAGAACCTTATGGAGCTGGGATGTGAGGTAAGGATTAAACTACACTACACAATGGGGCCAGTAGTGGGGGTGATTATAGTTTTGGGGGTGGACATGCCCTTTAACCATAGATCCTATGACCTAGGTCCTGTCTAATCCTGCTATGGCTTCAATAAATAAAGTATTCTTAATAATTTACCATCATTACCAGTGGGATTTGTGAATACCAGTGTGCGCTGATACCTGTGGTTGGAGAGTGGAGTTTTATAGTCGTCCCTAGGACCAGATATCTGCACACGGATGGACTCCACTTTATGCTAAAAGTAATGGGCAAAGTCCTGAGGAGAGTGCGGAGAAAGGAGAGGGTCAGCGGGAGAGGGGCGCAGAAGGGAGTTGAAGATGGAGAACAATGTCTCGGCTCGGCCCAGAGCCGAGACATTGCAGCATGAACTTGTAATGGAGAAAGTCAGCCCTGTCGTGTCCCTCTTTGGAGATTAAAGAACTCTGAGGCTTCGCCTTGTAATGTTATACAAGCTACTGGATTACTATATAATAGTTTGAGCCAAGATATGTATTGCGGTCCAAAACAATATTTTCTTAATTCTTCCCATAGGAACTCCCACTCCACCGAGCCAAAGGCCTTGCGGGCGTCTAATGAGAGAAGGACTCTATGGCCAATACTGTCATGATCAATCTGTGTTTGTATAAGCACTTTCCTTAAATTGATTGACGTTATTTTGGGGGCATAAAACCGGTTTGATCTGGTGCTATTATCGTTGTTAATAGTCATCAACTATTTGCCAATAGTTTTGCTAATACTTTGTAATCGCAGTTTAGCATATAGGTCTGTATGAGTCGTGTTGAGTTGGCTCCTTATCTGGCTTTGGTATCACTATTATGATAGTTTCATTCATGGATATTGGCATTTCCCCTTGTTGAAAGGCTTCTAAATAAGTTTTTAGGAGAGGTTTGCTTAGTATTGTGGAATATTTTTTATTAATTTCTATTGGTATGCTGTCCAATCCGGGTGCTTTCCCGGAGTTTTTTTGTTGGATCGTTGATTGGATTTCTTCTTCCGTAATTTGTCTGTCTAATAATTCCCGGTGTTCTGGTTTCAGGTTTAGAAATTGGATGTCTGCTAAGTATGATTGAATTTCGGATGTATTGTAATTTAATTGGGTTTCGTATAAGTTTTGATAATATTCTTTGAAGCTATTTGCTATATCTGTTATTTCTGTATGTATTCATTTATTTGGGTCTTGGATTTTTATAATTGTAGGTGATGATTGTTTTTTCTTCATCAGGTTGGCTAGTATTTTGGCAGACTGATTGCCAAATTCGAATTGAGTTTGTTTGACAAAGAATGTCTTATGTTGCTCCTTTTCTTTAAGTAGCGTGTTATAAGATTGTTGTCGAAGTTGCCATTTTTGATCATTTTCAAGGGTGGGGCTTGAAATATAGTCAGCCTCGGCTTGTAGCACTTTAGTTTCTTCTGCATCTTTCTTTTCTCCTGTCTGTTTTTTAATATAGGGAATAGTTGAGATTAAGGCCCCTCTCAGGTAGGCTTTTAGTGTTTCCCATTGAATTGCCTGGGACACACTTCCTTGTTCTATCTCCAAGTAACTTTTCAGTTTTTGCTTTATATAATCAGGTTCTGGAAATAAGGAAATCCAAAAAGGATTCAGTTTCCATCTACGTATGGTATTCATCGACTTTGTGGTGTCATCTCCAAGTATAGAGGAGCATGATCCGACGGACCTCTTTGTAATATTTTTATATTCACTAGTCTGCTTGTAAATCTTGGACTTACAAATATATAGTCCACTCTTGAGTGTAGAGTGAGTGACTGAGTGACATGTGAATTCTTGCGTAGATGGGAACAACAACTTCCATGTGTCTATCCATTCATGGTCTGTTGGGAATTTGTTGAGTTTAGTTCGTACCTGTATTTGGCTTGGGGAGAGTCTTACTGGCAGCCTGTCCCATGCCTCATCCATTACCATATTAAAGTCCCCTAGAATGACTATCGGGGTATTTGGGAATTTTGCTATAAAGTCAATGGCTTGTCCAAGTAATGTAACACTAGAAGGTGGAGGATTGTAGAACCCCAGGAGTAGATATGGTGAGTTATCTATTGCTATTGCCGTGAATATGAATTTTCCGGTTGTGTCTATTTTAGTCAGTAGAACTTCGCATCTTAGTGTGTTGCGTATAAAGATGGAGACTCCTCTGGCATATGAGGAATGGCAGCTATGAAATTGGCGTCCCATCCAGGGTTTATTTATTTGTTTAGCATCATTTCTTAAAAAGTGGGTTTCTTGTAGACATAGGATGTCCGGTTTATGTCTGTTTATTATGTCCCAAACAATGTGCCTTTTGCGTGGATTTCCCAGTCCTCTAATGTTCCAGGACATTATTCTCAATACTTTAGACATATTAGTTGAAGGGGAAGTATAAATAGTGTATATGCATAGTCCCTCTGGACCGGCCGGACACCCGGCCCATTTGGTTACATATGTCTATATTTCTATGGCGGCAGCTACATAACTTTTTTCTATTAATATTCACATTCAGTGACACTTTTTGTGCTTTTGCAGTTTTGAGGTAATAAAAACAATAAAAACAATAATAACATATGTACAACAATTTAACATTTGAAATATGTATGATTAGTTCAGGAATTGCTCTAGCAATTAATATACCTGAAACTTGTGGGGGTATATCAGAGCTCCTCCACCGAGGATATATTACACTTCAATGGGGTAAATGCGTTTGAAGGCGAGAGATAAGATCCGGGGGGGGTAAGTAAGGGAGTATCATTATAAGGGGTAGTCAACTTGGAAATTAGGTTTTATCGTATGGCTTTATATCATGCATACAATTGCTATCTACCTTTACATTATACATAGCATATGACGTGATTTACTTTTATTCATCTATATGACATAAAAACATTATAGAGTTATACATATATTAAGCTAATGCTATAACAATCACATATGGTCTAAACTCTTACTTTTATAGAGAGGTGAAAAAAAGGGGGGGGAGTGTAAGAAGGGGTACTGAGGAAGAAGGAGAAATAGTTTTACATGGAATTGTGAGTATAGTTTTAGCTAGACTACATATTTTGCTCAACATTTTATACCACATACATGTCATATTTTGTAACTTTGCTATTGACTCTTTGACTTTTGTACTATCGTTTTGTTGCAAGGTTTGGTGTATGAATTATAACCTTCACTTTCGCTATATACCCTAGTTCTCTTTTAGCATATTAATTTAAAAAAAATAATTATTTGATATCGTATCTAAAGCATCTTAAATTTTTATGAGTGCCTTATTGCCAAAAACTCTTCTGCTGTGTGCAGTTAGGGGTGAAAGTTGGTTTATGTAAATTCCCTTTCCCCAGTACTGGCTTATATTGATTACTGAGCATGCTTGCCCCCACAGAGAATTGTGGCCGATAAAGAGGGTATTGGTTAAGAATGGGGAGGGGGATAAAACATACAAAAAAATCTATTCAATTATAAACATACAATGTTTCCCAATGGCCCGAGAATCAGTTCGTGTTTGGATGATTGGTCGGGTGTTGTGGATAATCTGCCTGACCGAACACCCATACATAAGGCGATTGTTGCCTGTACCGATGTTAGTTGGGCTATCGGGAGTTGCAGATAGATTAAGGGGCATATTTATAAACAATCGCTATTTTCGCCATTTCACTATCACAGGATATTGCAATGATAAAGAGCACTTTTTCCGCTGTATTTATAAAAATGCTTGTTTTCGTGGAAAAGTATCGCTGCAGCGATGTGTGGCGGTAGTTTTCACCTTAATCATTGCGTTAAGTCTGGTATCACGGCAAAAAGAGAAATTGCTCTCTAGCATCGGCCATTACCAGACCAGATAAGGTGAAATTTCAGAGCTATTTTTGTCATATTTATATTTAAAGCTATTTATAAATAGATGAAATTTCGCCCTTTTGCCCCTTTTCTCCCTTTTGTTGCATTTTTTTTACAGTTTTACCAGATTTTTTGCCAAACATCATTACTTACTGGGGTGTTCCATTAACATGACTATTTCTTACACAGCACTATGGTATGTTCCCATATTAATGGAACTGGTTTGGTAATTAGCTGCAGTTTGCTGAAAATAAGAAATACTAAAAAATGTGTCCTATTAATAAAAAAGAATTTGCCTGGGTGAGTTTTACATGTAAACACCACATGTGTTAGGCTATTTTTAAATAACAAAGATAGGTGTTCATTGTGTATTAACCAATTTGAAAATCCACCAGGGAGTATTAACTATTTACCATAATTTGTGCTGAATTTAATTTTTTGCTATATTTTCAGCTTTATTAGTTGTGCAGTGTAGTATAGGCCTCTGTCCCTAAATTATCCGATAACACGGTAACGCATCCACAGATTCCTTAGCTAGGTAACAGCACATTCCTCCTTTGTTTATCCTATTTTTCCTGCACATCTGTACCAAAGCCCATGCCGTGAAAACTTGAAAAAGCTTGAAAACTGTGTGAGGAGATACAGTCCAAAAAAGCGGTAGAATAAAAAGGAGAAGAAGAAGAAGAAGGAAGAGAGGAGGAGGGGGAGAAGAAAGAAGAAGAATAGAAAGGAGAAGAACAAGAACAAAAAGAAGAAGGAAGAAAGTGAAGAAAAAGGAGGAGGAAGAGAGTGTACCTGGCACAACACCACTTAAAAAGTTCACCCTTATCTTTTTTATTCACTTTAGTCACTACTGATTCTCCTGTGTATGTTTCCTTTTGCACAATACCATCATGATCATGTGAAAAAAAAGAAATATTTCCCTCACAAAGAAGAGCTTTGTGATAGAGTTTACCTAACAGTTTACCTAACAGACTGACCATCCATAGCCCTTCAACTGCTCTCCTTACTACAATAGGGCTAGAGTTACAGTAGAATTTAGGTAGATACTGTATATGGCAGAAAGACAATACAAGCAGAGTTTGGGAGAGTTAATACAGAGTTTGTTTTGTTTTATTTACACTAGGGTAGTTGTATCCCACATGTGTAACTTCCTTTTGTTGGGACTCCATTTGCCTCTGCCCTAGTCCTGGCAATAATCAGGGCAATAAAACTGGATAGGAAGAAGACTCCATACAGTAATTAACTGCAAAAACTCATCTTTTATTTCAGTGCAACATGTTTCGGATTGACCAAGTTAATTACTGTGTGAAGTCTCCTTCCTATTTTATTTTTTTTTGTTTTGCTTCATTTACCCTACATATTCTGATTGATTTTGCACAATGAATTTGTTGAATTTACTTTTACCCTCTGCTGGCGTTAAACTGCAGTAGCTTGCCAAACTTATTTCTACTTTACTTGCAGCTATTGTGTAGTTGAGTGTTGGAATTTTTTGTGTCATGTATAAATAGTTTGTTCTCTGTGCACAACACCTTAGTATGTTTTGAACTTATGTGTGTAATTACAGTCAAGCAAATGGCTCTAAAAAACACAAAGATATAAGGCTGGGTACACATGGGCAGATTTTTCAGCCCACTGTACTGATACTTCTGTGTGTCAGTCGATTGGACCGAAAAATCTGTGCTTTTGGCCACTGTCATGACTGATGACGGTCACCCGAGATTGGACGTGTTGGTAAATCATGGACAATCGCGTGGTTCCAAATGGGACCGCACAATCAGTCGCGCAAACTGTTGGCCGCGGGCACTATTGCCACAACCGACAGTTCATGTCTAATCCTGTATGTAAGGCTGGGTACACACAAGGTGATATTTTTTCCCTGCTGGGACAAATGACTAAGTACCTGTTTCCTGTTTGTATAGTCCTGAGTTTGCAAACAGCAGACCATTCAAATGAAACCAACAAAAATAATGTTGAGCATTAGTTTCTTTTTAACATTTAATGTACTTTGCATATAAATACAATATATACAGTATGGCACTGCAGTATTTATGTGTTGTTCAAAATAAACAACAGCAAGATCAGTGTTTAGCCTTTCAGTATTTTTTTCCAGCTTGCAATAGGGGAAAATGACAGGAAATTGTGCCCGCCTTTTAGAGAATTAGGCTTTTTGGTTTGTATTGATTGTGCTTCAGAACTGTTCCCTTTCTGTCTTTGCAGACAGTAGTGCTAGCTGGGGGTTTATATTGTACCAGGATCGAGAGGCAAATTTTAACAATGACGATCAATAAATCTTTATGTTCACAAAAAAAAGAATCTATTTTTGTACAGTTACATAAGTTAAGTGGGTTTTGCTTTTATCTATGCTTTCAAAAGAGCAATATAGTTAAACATAAAACAGAGTGATCCTAGATATAAATGTTCTACAAAGTAAGAATGTACTGTATAAGACTTAAGGTTCCACTAAAATCCTAATTACATTTAGCAACAATGTTTTTTTTTTATTATTTATACTCTGCTGGAAGCATCTGAAAAAAAAATAAAAGTAATATTTTAATAGAACAGTAGATTCAATGCTGAACGTAACGGCTATCTCTACCAAAAATGTGTAGTGAGCTTTTTTTTTGTGTGTGGTAAATATAAATATTGAATAAAATCCAAACTATGAATGCCTTCCAAAATAAACTAGAAATGTAAAATGTTTGCTAACATTCACATCCCTTTATCAACAGTTATTGTTGTTTAGCCATGCTAATTTAGAGATGTACAGTATAGTAGCTTTGTCCTAAGTCTGGATTCAAATCAGTCTAAACTAATGAAGACTAATGTCATGAAACTGAAATTAAAATTTGCAGTTTCATGGTAACAGCTTTGTCATTTTTGACATGGAATTGGGATTTCAACTGTGAAATTTACACTTCTAAATTTTGTTCGTAATTTTTTATGTTGACATTTCTAAAGCTAAATGTATTTTATGGAACTGTTGGCAGGACAAAACCTGGCAAGGTTTTACTATAGCTAATTCTAATGGCCCTTGTAGTTAAAGAAATAATTAAAATTAACTTTGAGAACAAGAAATTTAAGCATCAGTAAGTTAAACAATCGCAGAATAAAATCTAGCACTATTAGATTTTATATTATATATTTATTTCTAAATAAAGAAAAACCTACGTATGTCCTTATAAGAAAATGTATATGTTTATAGGAGAATGCATTGAGTTTTTAAGAGCTAAAAACACATATATAAAATATAACATTATAGGAAAGGTGTATTTGTATGTGTGTCATTTCTGACTATTACCATCAAAATGACCATAAATAGTATTTTAATATGGAAAAGTCAAGATGGAAGGGTAAGCCACACCTCTGTTACTGCTGAAAGGTCTGCATGTGTTTAGACAAATTAAAACCGAAAGGAAGTGTAAGGAAGTTCCTGAATTTCTCCCAATGGTGTGCTGTTTGTAAAACATGTGGCAGTCTTAGCCAATAAAAAAAACTCCAATTGGCTGTGTATCAGAAACAGCATTTGGACACACCCCTCCCCTCTCCATAAGCAAATAGGAGACTTATAATGTTTGGTGTTGTGTAACAATAACATGATACCAGTTCAGTAAAACAAGCACAAGTTTAAATAACTTGCTCTAGGGTTCTAACAGTACAGATAACAGTGCTTCCACAACAAATGTAGCACATACACACCTTTATTAATAAACATTGTTCACATATAGAGAGGAACTAGAACTCGAACCTTTGAGTTTGAACAGACTCGGACTTCTTGAACTATCCTGGACCCGGATTTCTCGGACTTTTGATATTACCGTTACCATTGATATTTTAATTGTATTTCATTAGACCTTTTCAAACTACTAGACTCCCATTGACTTTAATGGGTCCGTTTTCGAACTTTCCATGTAGTTCGAAAGTTCGGCCATCTCTATTCACATATCAACGTTACACAGGCACACACTTGCAGAGTTACTACTTATAAGTAGAATATTAACATTTAATATTTAACAGGCTCATTTATTAAGGGACAGAACAGTATATAAAGGAGTTAAATTCATGCTAACCAATATTAAATCCTTTATTGCACCAGCTGCACGAGTATTTCAAATAAGGGGTGTATGTGTTTATTTACCTCCAGTCTGAAACACATTTTCCATATAGACTAGAAACTGCCAACTAAAATTATGTATCAGTTGTAGTCATGAACTTGAACTCGAACCCGATTTCGAGACAAACTTTATGAGTTCGGACGAACTCGAACTATTCAAACTAGTTCGAACTAGTTTGTTTTTCCGGACTCGCAGCTGTATTTTCGATAATTATCGTAAATTCGATAATTATCGAAGTTACAGGCTGTTTGCTAACCCTAGAATGTATCGTTTGCTAACCCTCGAAAGTATTGTTTGTTTTAGGTAACCCTCTAAAGTATCGGCTGATTTCTGTAACCCTTGAATTTGTGGATCGTTTTCGCTAACCCTCGAATGTATTATTCTCTAACCATCGAAAGTATTGTTCATTTTAGGTAACTATCGAAAGTATCATCTGATTTTGGTAACCCTCGAAAGTATAGTTTCGGTAACCCTCGAATTGGCCGTAACTCTCGGATGTAGCTTGTGCAAAACCCATCAATTGCCTGCTCGTGTTCCACCAGTGTTTTTAAAAGTTTTGGTGATAGTGACATTTTCCCCAGACCATTTCCCAGGTGCCACAGCCATTTAGAGCTAGTTACCATTGTTAATTTAGCTGTAAACACCCAGGCTTTTCGAACTATCACTCTCCCATTGACTTGAATGGGTCCGTTTTTGAATTTTCAAAAGTTCGAAAACAGACAGGACTTTATGAAGTTCAGCAAACTCTAATCAGTTGTCTTTTTAAGAGATTTCCACAGAAAGACACAGATGATGAATTCTCCCTGTACTAAATAAAGTGAGAAGTACAATTGAAAGTGGACTTCGTAGTGAAAACCCTTTTTTGGCCACAACTAAAGAAATAAAATAAAATAAATGAAAAATGTAAACAACTACTGTTGAAAAAACAAAGGCTATACAGTATAAAGATTCAATCTTGATACTTTCTAACAATAGTCATGTAATGTCACCTTTCAGGTTAGAAAATATAATACATATATGTAAATAAACGTGGATACTAAAGAATAAAAATTCTAGTGAAAAGCCAAACAGATATAAATAAATATTGAGTTTTATAAGTGTAATATAAGTATTACTTACAATTTTTGTTGTTGTGTACAATAAAAATATCTGGGAAAGTTTATTTTTATTTCATGTGTGATTGTTCCAAACCTCAAGAGCACAAATGAACCTTTAGATGATCCAAAGTGCTATATTTTCTGTTCCCTTCACTTATATATCATGTTGGCCATGTTAGCAATCTAATCACAAACCTGTAATTCAGGGAACAACAATTTCTTATTGTGAGAAGCATATGAGCTTTTACTTTCATTTAGGGTAGCTGAAGATTGCTGATGCACCATATGTTTCAAACCAGAAATGATGGATGGTATCTTCTGATGCCCAGTCCTAAGTGATTGGAAAGATTGAAGACATACAGTTCACTTAAGCTTGCTTACTATTAAATCAAGTAATCAGTATGGTAAGGAAACCAATGCTCATTATTTAACCCAGCCAACTTCTTTCTTTAAAAAAAAGGACAAGAATAAAATGACCAGAAGAAATACTCTGCAAAGTAGGGACATTTGAGCTAAAAGAAAAAGTATTAAAAATGTTATCTTTATTAAATAAAAAAATAATAATGATTTACAATTTAAGAAAATTGTGAATTGCCTTGAAATAAATGTATTCCAAATATTGAGGATAATTTGCAATAAATGTTTTTTTCTGAAAATGTCAATGGTAGAAGGTAATGCACATTGCCTTCCTATTTATTTAGAGTCTAATGTCTGACCATAAAGGAGAGCAAAAACCTGCAATCTAAATCAGCATTCCTTGAGACTAATATGGCTATTAGAAACATTTGCTATCATTATTTATCTTGGGTTTCTCTAATGAGATCAAGACAGCAACATCAGTCCTAGCCAAATCCTTTCTTCAAAAACAGCTAGCAAGCAATGTCATTCGGTTATAAATGGGTTCATTCTTGGGTTAGGTGGTAGTTTTAACACTTTGTATACTCAGTGTTAAGTGTAGTTTCTGGAGGTGTAGAGAAGAAAGGGTAGATTCTGTTCAAGATATAATAGGAAAAATACACATGATGATGAATTTTATATAATAATGCCAATGGGCCACAAAATAATTTCCTATACTAAAAAAGTACATCATAATATGATGCTAGCTAGGATAAAGAAATATTCTGGTCTTCATCAGCTAAGATATAATGAGAGAAATGTTATTAAGGGATTTTCATCAGTCAAAAAGTGTAGTAAAAAAACCCACTAGCTAATGGAATATCATTTATCATGAGTTTTACTTTCTTTACTTACTTACTTTTCTTTTTTCTGCACCATTATCAAAGCAGCTCCCGATGCAGTGAAATTTTAGTTAAGTAATTTGAACTATCTTTGCGGCGATACTGCACTTAGCACTTGTATTAGTACAATACCGCCGCGAATCCCGGAGCAGGGGACTGGGAGGGGATACCAGGAAAGGATCGCTGTGGGTGGTCGTGTTCCTTTGAGGGGTGCGGCGGGGTGTAACCACCCCGCCCTCTGCCCCCATGGTGAGGGCGGGGTGGTACGCCCACCCCGCCCTCGCCCCCCGCGGTGGATGCGACAACCTGCCCGCAGCTTGAACCGGCACAGCAAGCTACGCTGAGGCCGCCGATCCCCGAGAGGTACCCCTGCGGCTGCTGGTGGCCTCAACGAGGCCAATGTTGCTGGCGTCTTGATCCATTGCAACGTCTTTGGGCTGGCAACACCAACCCCACTGAGGTCGCCAATGCCAGGCAGGCTCACTGTGGCCAACAGTGAGCCCCCGCTGGCACCACCGGCCTCTGCGGAGCTGAGTTTCTCTCTGCAGTTTCTCTTTTCTTTCTTCAGCCATTTACTGCGATGGCATCTGAGGTCCGCGGCGGAGTGCACCTCTTTATATAGTTTTGCAGATCCATTTCTGATTGGTCAATTATTTAATGCTTGGTTTACATGTATTACATTAACCAATCAGATTTCAGAATATTTTGCATTTGTATTTTATGGGTCATTGTAATTTTTTTTACCAGGAACACCGCATGTCAATGGCAGCATGAATCTAGCAAATTGACTTGTATTAAATGGGATAGCCACAGTGGCACTGTTTATGACCCAGTTCTAAAATACTTATTGACTTAGTAAATTGCTGTAATATTGGTAAAACTAATACTGTAGCTTGATAAATGCAACCCATTGTTTCTACATCTGATACTTACCATGGTGAAACATGTAAGAACCAACTCCTCTCACCATGGTTCCCAGTGGGGATAAACCCAAATAATCCACAGGTACACTTTCAAACTTGTGCTCAAATAGAATAGAAGTTTATTGAAATATAACACTTACAGAGTAAAAGAAACCTTACTCCTGCAAGGTGAGAGCATATGTCTCTCCCCCTACCTTTGTGACATCCTTTTATATCCTAACATACAACCTTTTGCCACACAATAAGAATATGTTGCATTATATTATTGGCTACATTTTGGTGCAAAGCGTAATATTCATTATCTTATTGCATATTAATTATTATACATCATTAACAAATTACCATAAGTTACCCTAATTCTGTTTTACCACCTTAAAAGGTAACATTTCACAACCCTAGTCTCTCATTGGCAATTGGCTTAAATACTTATATTAAGTTACAAAAGCATCTTTGCATATAACAGGAAATTATTTAATTATTTTATACTGCGCCAGTATAAAACAGGAACTGTAAAAAAAACAGGTAAATAGAAAATTCAGCTTTTTATTAAGCAATATCTAAAAAAAACCTCAAAGGAACTTAACTTCCTTTATTAAGCAATATATCACCGTCCCAGACTAGGCTACTGGGAAATGTAGTCTTAAAACTATTTTATTAATTTTTAAGCAGATAATATAATTTTGGCTTCTACAAACATAATCAAAAGTTCTGACTATCAATTACGACCAGTTTAGGACTGCACAGTAACAAATTATTTGGTTAATAAACCCAAAACCCAAGAATATTATTTTATGGAAAGCTAAATAGCATGATATTTTATGTACAGGTAAAGGAAAGAACTTACACAACACAATCCTTCTTCAAAATTTCCTTTTGTCCTGCTGCTTCCAGGTATCATATGATAACGTCAATGGCTGACAGCTGTTTCCAAAGCAGCCTCTTCTGCAACAGCAGCATAGGATGCTAAACCATGAGGGTAAGGTTGTGTAAGTCCTTTCAGAACCAGCTTTGGAATTGGTAAGTATAGCTAAATTGGGTTTGGGGGTCTGCTTAACCTGTATTTAACATATCATCATAAAATCACGGAATCCTGTTACTTCTAAGCTTCCTGGTCTCTACTTGTGTGCTGTCCCAAACACGCTAATAAGTCAATATGGAAAAATTAAGGTAGTTCCAGGAATCAGAAGACTTCTGCAAAGCTATTTAATCACACATAACACGTTTTGGACACTAGGTCCTTTATCACATGTGACAAATACAAAACACCCACAACATTATAAACCCAACCACACAGGAAGTGGGATTTACACTTCCCCTTTAGCCCCTGCCTCCTTCTAATTACAAGTCCAATCAGAGGGAAGCAAGCAGGTAGTGCTCTGATCCAAATGTCCATCAAAGTCCATCACTGTGTATCAGAGTCTTAGTAAGTATTGGTAAACTGTTGGAGAAAGGTTACCCTTGTAGGTAGCTCACATGAATCAGGAATGAGGTCCAGCTTAGACAAAGGGAGGAAATTTTGTGTTACAAAACAAAAGAGAAAAAGAGTCAAGTCCTCACCCTCCTTTTAATTAGAAGGAGGGTGATGACCTAAACCTCTAGGTCTTCACCCCTGGGATTATCTTTAATTCACAGCAATGTGAACTTGTATGTGAGCAATGTAACTTGCGATCATCGGTCCAGGCTAGATACACCTCCACACTTAGTATGTGATCTGGCTAATTGGAATATGTTTTTTCTTCCCATTTTCTTCTTATTGATCAGGTTCTGGAGACACCCTACTTTTATTGGGAGGGGTTGGGTATTTGCAGTATAGTTGTCCTTTCAAGGAGATATCTAGGCTAAAATACATTTGCCTTGAGTTATAGCCAACTAACTGTGGAAAAATGTAATTATATTAACTTTTTCCATTTTTCTTCAACCTTCCCTCACTAAGTCACATTGAATACATCATAGCTCACTGAGCTAGGAGAAGGACAGGAAATTTAGGATTTACTGGGGGAGATATACCCACAGCCATTGCTCCAGGTAAATCTCCCACTCTTAATTCAATATGCACTTTGCACATGTGGGTAAATCTCAATAGGGATCTACCCACAGTGCGACTTTAAAGGGCATCTCCACCCTCAATAATAATTTTTAATGTTAGAACTGTAAAAATAGAATCCAAACTATACTTACAGCCCCTCGCTCAAGCCTCATTCTGATCTGGCTCCCTGCCTGCATGCTTGACAAAGGAGCATTTAGCTCTGAAACATGTTGCTGTTTTGCACAATAAAAGTTTGATACTACTGCTACTGCTTGAGGCTCGTCTACATTTTGTATTAAGTTAGGACAGATCAGAGGCAGAGACATTTGGACAGGAAGACAGTTTACTGGACTTTGAACAGTCACTGCAGGAGAACCATAAGGTGCAGGGATGTAAGGTAAGGATTTTTTTAAATTGTACAGTAGGGCCAGTAGTAGGTTAAATTTTAGTTTGGGAGGTTGACATGCATATTGAATCGCATATTGAATACCATGCAACAGCTGCACAGGTGTCTTTTTCCGATAACCATGCAGCTTGTGCGATTAAGGAGTTAAAGTCACACTAACTGCTATTGAATCGGTTAGCAATTCTCCGCAAATCCATCTGCAAGTGTTTGAAATTGAAGGCGTATCTTTGGTTAGGAATTACTTAGAAAGACTAATGATAGGTGCAGTTTCTGCCTGAGAAAATGTTTTTAAGCTGGAGGAACATGGAGTTTAAAGTGATCCATCAGTAAGTTTGGAAATGTAACGCACATTTCTTTTGCAGGTTGATTAAATCGTGATTTTCAGGCCCTACTGCCTGGTTTTATACTATATATATATATATATATATATATATATATATATATATACATACAAAATATCTGGTAAGTAGTGCTCCTTGGTCTTTAGTACGTTATAAATCTTTTACTTTCAATAACATGCCATACAGTGCATTTCGTTCTCAAAAATACACTGTCATCAGGTACAGAAACTATGGCGTGTTATTGGAAATAAAAGATTTATAATGTACTTAAGACCAAGAAGTGCTTGCTACTTAAATTATTATTAAAAATATAGAAAAGAGGGCACACAAGGGTCTTTTTAATGAATTTATTTCTTCAAAGTGCAAGTGGAACAAACAGTGCAAACAGTGCAATCAGTTCTCTAGTTCATTAAGTGTTAATAATAATCCACCCTCCAGTTCATTAGCCAGTGTTTTCAGCCATCCAGTCCACTTGCCAGTCTTAGTCAGCCCTCCAATTTATTTTCTAGTGTTGTGAGCCCTCCAGTTTATTAAGCAGTGTTTTCGCCCCTCCAGTTTACTAGCCAGTCTTAGTCAGCCCTCCAGTTTATTAGCCAGTGTTTGAAGCCCTCCAGTTCATTAGCCAGTGTTTACGGGCCTCTAGTTCACTAGCCAGTCTTAGTCAGACCCCCAGTTCACTAGCCAGTCTAAGTGAGTCCTCCAGTTCATTAGCCAGTGTTTGCAGCCCTCCAGTTCATTAGCCAGTGTTTTCTGACTAATGAACTGGAGGGCTGCAAACACTGGCTAATGAACTTGAAGGCTACAGACACTGGATAATTTATTTACAATTTATTAGCCAGTCTTAGTCAGCCCTCCAGTTTATTAGCCAGTGTTTGCAGCCCTCCAGTTCATTAGCCAGTGTTTGCAGCCCCCCAGTTCACTAGCCAGTGTTTTCTGACTAATGAACCGGAGGGCTGCACACACTGACTAATGAACTGGAGGGCTGCAGACACTGGATAATTAAATCTCCTCTGTCTGGTCTTTGACTTCTTCTATAGTCCCTATTACAGTTAATTGCCTAGGGACTCCATGCCCCAGGAGCCTCTTGGTCCCATTACAGGAGGAGTACCGCCCGTGCCACCCTAATGGCAGCCCTGTTACAGGTGCATCTAGATAAATTGTCACATTGGGCTGCTAAATGGCAAATTTAGTGTCGATAAATGTGATGCATTTTGGACTTTGGAATATTTGTGCTGCTTATACTATAAATGGCTCTGTGTTAAATGAATGTTGGAAAAGGATCTTGGAGCTTAGGTGGATAATAAACTTAAAAGTAGCAAGCATATTATCTTGTATAAGGAGAGGTATGGATTCAAGGGAGAAAAATGTTATTCTCCCTCTTTACAGAGCATGATATGATTACTGTGTATAAATTAATTAATGGGCCATGCAATAAACTATCTGGGGCATTGTTCACCAAAAGAGCATGTAAGAGGACACGTAGATATCCCTTAAGAAAAGAAGCTAAGCCTTCAGAAAGGGAACAGTAAAACTATGGAACTGTCTTCCATTGGAAGTTGTGATGGCAGATTCATTGTATAGTTTCAAAAGGAAGCTGGATGAGTTTCTGAAACTAGAAATGTTGATGGTTACATTTTGTATGGATACATAAAGTAGAATTAATCCAGGCATATTTGGGTTTTATTACTTGGAGTTAGGAAGGAATTTTTTCCCCTTTCAAAATTCTGGAGGTTTTTTTTGCCTTCCTCTGGATCAACAGTTAGACAGGAAATGAGGGTATTGCTGAGTAGGTTGTCTCAATCATAGACATGACTAAGGGCGCTGCTATGTGCCTGACATTTATGCTCTGAACCTCAGCACAGCTCTAACTTGAAAATATTTTTACTTTATGTGATTTGAAAATAGTCCGGTAGTGCTGCTCAATCCCTTCCCATTTTTTGTACTTATCAGCTGCATGTCATTTACCTTTATTTTTAAAGGGGCAGAAATATTGTTTTGTGATACCGCCCCTTTAACAATCACTCTTTTTATGACAACAATCATTGCAGTAGTCTACCACTTGGTACTGTACGTCCGCAGGCGTACTTTTATGATAACAGTATCACAAGATTCCAGTACTAATCCTGTTAATGAATATGACCGCCATTATCATCACCTTTCTTTCAGTGGTTGCTGTGAAACAATTCTTAGTTTACATATTGCATATATGTGTTATATTCCTTCATTGCTTTTGTAAAATAGCCCTGTGAATTCAAAACTGGCACCACAAAGAAAAAAGAGACGCACCCATGGTCCTTTCTGTAATAATGTAACTGTTCATCTGTGGTCAGAGATCGCCATAAAAGTCCTTGAGTTCCTTCATTTTATTTTGCAGAAAGGTCATCAGACAGCTTTGCATCATCTGACTCTATCAATCAAGGCCCTCAACCACTGCTTTCTGCTGAAAGCTTTCCTGTTTGGCTCTGTTTTTCATAGACAGCTCAATAACTTGTCTGTGAAGCTGTGATAAATGTGGCATGTTCTCTTAAACTGTTCCTTTAACATTGGGCAGCATTTCAATACACTCTTCCTTGTACGAAACTGTTTGTGTTGAAGGCAATTTCTATTTGCTTGCATAGATCGTCATGTTAATGTTTTCAATTTTCCTTTTCAACAAAGCAGATAATTGTATGTTTAAACATATACAGTATATACATTTTTTTTTACTTTTAGAAATGGCTTATTTAAACCTATAGAGTATGTGGTAGAATGCTTTGTAAACAAGCTCACTGTCAGTCTAATGCATGCCAAGGGTCTGCCTGCTATTAATGTTTTCTGCAGATGGTACACATCAGGCATTTTTTTATATTAACTTTCTTCTTCCCACTTTCAATTTGATCAGGAATGAAATGGGTTCATTGATGTTCTATAGGAACAGTTGTCAATATCTTTAAACTATGCTATTTTTTTTGTGCAATTTTCTGTCTTTGAAAGAAAGACCGAAATAGAGCCATTAAAGAAAATGAATAACTTCTCACTCTAAAAGAGGACGTTGCTTTTAAATCAGGTTAGAGGTCAATTGTAGAGCATGACAAGAAATCTTACAATGCAGCTGTCTGCAAATCAGCTGAACCTAGTGCTACTGTAGAGGGCAAGTGACAACTACTGTATGGCATATACACATATAGTAGTTTATTGTGTGCAAACCTCACAAATATATATATTTTTAAGATATATAATATGAATCAAAGACCTCCATAGAATATGAATACAGAACTATAGAGATCACTATGCAACTAATATAATTACTATGGTAGCTTATATAGGAAGGGGAAGGTTATAACAAACATGCAGATCTTATACCATCAGGGAGATTCAATAAAAGTTCTTTTGTTGAAAATGGGGATAATTTTGCCCCAACCAATCAGATATTATTTAACATTTGAAAGCTAACATTTGATTGGTTGGGGCAAAATTAGCACCATTTTTAATGATAAGAACTCCTTATCATTTATGACCCCTGCTGTGGAGTGATATGGATTAGGGCAACGATGGCCAAAATATGCAGCTTATGTTTTATATGAGAAACAAAAACTATATGGTCTATAACCCTTGCTAATTGAGATGAAAATATCAATTTCAATTGTGCAATTTCACTGTTGAAACTGACATTTTTGTCTCAAAGCAGAAATTTTGCCTTGAAGTGTATGTTTTTTATGCCAAAATTTGGAGATTAAAGGGAAAACTAAAATTTAACTCACTACTGGCACCACTGTGTTCTTTCTCCTGTCTTGCTTTCCCCCTTCACTGTTGGTATTCGTGTTCTTTTCAGAAAATATTTTATTTTTTAAACATTAAGGAAAAGGTCCCACTACGTGCATTGCCTTGTGCTGTCCGTTTTGAGTGCGTTTAGGACAATGTATTTTGTCTGCATTCCAGTCCGTTTGCAGGCTAACAGTTAATAATTTTTCTGTAATAATACCACAAACCACAGACATTCCATCAGTTACCACTCACTTCTATTTATAAAGCGGCGGTAATTGCATTTTCGCGTTAAGTTCTGCCATTTCAATTTCTGAAATATGATTGCTTATTGTATAATGATGGGATCGCAAGCATTGAAAAATTTACCAATCAGAATTGGATTAGGTCCTACAGCAAATCTATATAAAGAGGTGCAAACCCTGTGGAGCTCAGAAGTCATTGCAGTTGATGGCAGAAGAAATAAGAAAGAAGTCGGCAAAATTGGCTCCATTGATGTTGCCAGTGCCGACCGTGTCACTGGCAGCCAAAGTATAACAACGGAGTTGGTGTCAATGGCTAAGAAGAAAGAATGCTTCAGATTAAGACGGCAGAGGTGTCCCTGTCGGCCGCAGGGATACTGCCCAGGTGTTAGCGACTTCAGTGGAGTTGGTGTCGCCGGATGGAAGAAAGAAGACATGCCCAAGGGAGTGAATGGTGTGGTCCTGTTTCGAGCTAACCTTTTGGCCTATATGTTTCTTAAACAGTATTTATATGTTGAGCCAAGGCAATAAAATCAGGTGACTATTTTGTATTGTTCCAGGCTGCTTGGCTTGCTTGGGGGCATGTCCACCCCCAAAACTACAATTTAACCCACTACTGGCCCCACTATGTAGTGTAGAAAAATCCTTACCTCACATCCCAGCTCCAAATGGTTCTTCAGTAATCCCCCCCTAAAGTCCAAAAAACTGCCTCCTGTCTCTCCTCCGAGAGAATTTTGTCATGCTCAGTACAGACCTCCTCCCCCTCCCTCTCCCTCCCGTTTCTCTCTCCCTCCCCCTAGCACAAAACCCCTATTCTGTAGTGTAGGACTCCCTCCCCCAACCCCAAATGCCATTGTACTTTGACACAAAACACCCCCAATCTCTACTTACATCACCTCTTTCCCCCATCAATCTGCACAGCCAGAAGCCGCATCCGTGATTGGCTGCCTCTCAGCCAATCAAGGACGCGGCTGCTGGTGCGGCTCCCTGCTTGCAGTTTCATGCAAGCAGAGGCCCGTGACACATCGTCAGAGGAAAGAGGTGATGTAAGTACAGAACGGGGGTGTTTTGTGTCAAACTAGTATGGCGTTTGGGGTTGGGGTAGGGAGCCCTACACTACAGAAACATGTTGTAAAAAGGGGTGGACCTGCCCTTTAACTTTATGTTAACAAGCAACTTTTAAAGTATTATCATGGATTTCCATATTGGCATGGAAACATTTGTATAGGAAATACATAAAGACAGTGAATACTGGGGTAGGGGGGCAGGGCAATATGTGCACATGCAACTTACTAGAGAAGAATCTTTCAATGTATAGGTGTTCTAGGGAGAAAATCTTTCATATTAGGATTTTTAAAAATTAATCTGCCTGCAGTGCGCATAGCAAAATTCTCTCAGAAGAGAGACAGGAGTCCTATATGGACTCTGCCAGGCTCCTGGTGGCCAGTTTTTGGGAATTTGGAGAGGCATAGCAGGGCAGCCATTTGGAGCAGGGATGTAAGGTAAGGATTTTATTACACTACACAGTGGGGCCAGTATGGGGTTAAATTATAGTTTTGGAGGTGGACATGTCCTTTAACTAAGTCTCATGTTATGGCCCATGAGCAAGATCTGCACCTTCTAATATGCTCACTATGTGTATATATGTGTATATATATATATATATATATATATATATATATATATATATATATATGTGTGTGTTTGGTTGACTTTTCATATTGTGTCCCATAGGAGAATTGTGAATAAATTAAGGTCTGTTGGCTTTGAAAAACACATTTGTACATAGATAGAAAATTAGATATACACATACAGAGACTAGTTGTCAATAGAGCTTCATATAATATTCTAGTGAGCCTCAGGCCCAGGGTTCTGTATTGGGGCAAATTCTTTTTATAAATTATTGGGTATTTACAATTCAATCTTTAATGTAAGCTATCTGGTGCTATTGAAGTCAGTTTGTTTTCTTACAACAACCAGTGAATAGAGATGTTTTTAAACTGGCTATTTTCTTTTTTAAATTTTCAAAATTCCGGGAAAAAAAATTAAATCTAAAAATTTGGCCCTATAGAAGTCAATAAGGGGGAAAAAACTGAAAGTTCCGAGTAAAGTAATGGTAAATAAAGCATGGTTAACTTACTGTAGATTGCTAAGACACCTGGGAAATGGTTGGAGGAACATGAACAAATGACCAAAACTTAAATAAAATTGAATTTCCTTCATGCAAGATATTTCGTATTTTTTCACCATATTCGAGGATACATAACCCTCGAAAGTAGCCTCAAATATGCTGTAACCCTCAAAAAGAGCCTTGTATTTTCAGTAACCCTCTAAAGTAGGGCCGCATGTATTCTTTCAAGGGTTACCGCATATACAAGGCTACCTTTGAGGGTTACTGAAGCCTTGTATATTCAGTAACCCTTGAAAGTAGCTTCTTCGAGGGTTATTGAAAATATGGAACTTTCGCTATCCAAAAGTTCTGATCGATTGTTCTCTACCAGTGAATAGGCTTATAAAGATTCTCATTCATCCAGGTCATGGTATATCCATGGTATTCAGTTAGATCAACTGGACTTGAATTTTATTTTTTGAAGACATTTCACTATTCATCCGACGCGTTTTCTCAATTTAGAAATTTGAGAAAGCTGGCCCTTGGGTAAACCTTCTTGTCAAACGCCTGTTCACTCATTCATTGTCATTGAAGTTTCCACATATGATCATTTCTATCCCTTCTCTCCAGTGTTGTACAATCTAGTGTTTTTAGTGTGTCCATTAGCATCCTTGACAGGTTTATGTAAACTGTAAGGTCAACTGCAAAATTCCTAAACAATATTTTCTTATAATTTCCTACTATATTATTTGTTAAAGACCATAAAAATATATTTGGTTAAATGGTATAAGGTTTACCTATTAAGAACTATATTTGGTGAAAAAAGTTATTACCAGTCTTTCCATTCTTGGGTCGTAAGGTGAACTGTGTTCATTTATTATTCAGCATTGAATCATGACCTTTTTCTAAGAGGTCAAAGGACATGGCATTTATTTCATGAAATTCTACATGGGGACATCATTAACAATGTTGTTCTTGGATAGCTAAATCATTTTTCCTGTCACCTCAAAATTTTCGAACCCCTAGGGTGTTTTTCGTTATTACTTTTTTTTTTTTAACGAACTACTTTTTATAAGTGAAAGCAATAAGGGAACATTCATTTATTGTAATATATTTACTGTATTTCAGTTATATTTTAAGCGAGAAACTTCATACAAGTGCCCTCTAGTTTTAATGAAAACACTCCATAACAGGATCATGCTTCTACCTGCAGTCTATCCAAACATACAGCAGTTTAAAATTTGGTACTGTACTTCCTGCTTACACAAGGAGCTGTGACATCCCCAGAAGAGATGGCCGAACTTCCGAAAATCTGGTCCAATTTTTCGAGTTTTGAAAAGGTTCAAAAATCCAAAATCGGACACTTAAAGTCAATGGGGGAAAGTAGTTTGAAAAGTTCAAATTAAAATACTGTAGCAATGGTAACTTACTGTACATGGCTCTGGGACCTGGGAAATGGTCTGGGGACCACGTACAAATATCAAGAGTTTGAAATAAAGTAACCGTCTTTACACTTTTGAGCATCCACATTGGATGATTATCCCTAAAATTCTATATTTTTCGAAAATTCAATATTTTTTGAATATTTTATATTTCTAGAATCTATCTTTGAATCTGTCACTGAATCTCTTAAACAGAGGTGCTCATTATTGTACAAGAGGAATCATGCCCAGCATGAAGGGGACATGCTTCCTTATTGCGTACCTCAATAAATAAAAAATTTAAAAAAATCTGTCTTTAAAGTGAATAGTAGAGAATTGTACTGTGCTAGTCAATGATGAAAGTAGAGACATATTGGATATAAAATAATACACCTTCTGTCTCTGTTTGTCCTCCTACTTCTGTCTGCTGGTTATGTGTCGCCAAATCCTGGGCAATGTAATATCTTGATCTGCCATCGTCCACGCCCTGCCTCACCTTCTCTCGTCCCCTGTCGTGGTTCAATTCCCTCCAACCTTTTATCTATTCCTCTGACCATCTTGTCTGCCCTTCTCCTGTGCTCCGCTAAATATTCACTTGCTAGTTAACAAATCTACCCTCGTCCATGATCTCATCTACTCTAATAATTTTCACCTTCTTGCCCTTACCGAGACCTGGCTTTCCAAACATGACTCGGCTATCGAGGCCTCACTTGCTCTTGGTGGGTTTCGCTTCTCCCATTCGCCTCACTCCTCAGGTCGTGGTGGGGGTGTCGGTCCTTTACTTCCCTCCTCCTGTCGATTTACTAACATTACTTCTCTCTTACCTGGTTTCTGAAGAAGTGGCATTCTGGCTGTGGAATGCGTCAGACCTATGGTATTTTTGTCTCTCTCCTTTCTATTTTGCACAATGTTGTTGTGTGACTATGCAGTTTGAAATCCAATAAAGTTTGATGTTATACCTACCTGTGGCCGTGTTATCCTGTTGACGGAGCGACCCATCCCCTGCATCTTCTGGTTTTGTGTAACATAACCTCCCCGCCCAACCTTTCATTCTCATCTTTTGAGGCTCATTCAATTCAGCTCTCCCACGCCTTGTCACTACGAGTAGCTGTGGTGTACAGACCGCCGTCTACGACATCCTCTTGCTTACTTTCTTCCTTTCTGCTGACTGTCCAGTTCTTATTCTGGAGGACTTCAACTGTCACATTGATGACTCCTCCCTATCCTGGCTCTCTCGCTTCCTACACTTACCATCCTCTTCCAATCTTCAGCAATGGACTAACGCAAGTACTCACAAGGACGGCCACTTCCTTGATCTAGTGTTCACTAAAAACCTCTGTCTCGTATTTTCAATCTAACCCACAATCGTCCCACTTTCTGATCATCATCTTATCACTTTTCAGGCTCAACACCCTCTTCTTCCTCCTGTCCCTCCATCTTGTTCGTCTGTCCATATAACTAGATCCATAGATCTCCCGGCACTCGACTCATCCCTGTCCTCTAGTCTCTCCTCCCTTTTAACAGTTGATGACCCTAACTCACTTGCTAATTGCTATAATCCTATCCTGACTAACACGATATACTCTTTTGCCCCTTGCATTGCCTCAGACGAGGAACCTCTAATCCTCACTTACCATTTTATATGCAGGTGCACGCGTGCTGCTAAACGTGCGTGGAGAAAGTCCTGTACAAAGGCTGACTTTCTCCATTACAAGTTCATGCTGCAATGTCTCGGCTCTGGGCTCCTGCTGGCAAAACAGAACTACTACCGGAAACTTATTAATAACAACAAATCTAACCCACATCGTCTGTTCTCCATCTTCAACTCCCTTCTGCGCCCCTCGCAGAACTTTCAACATAAAGTGAAGTCCATCTGCATGCAGATCACTGGTCCTAGGGATGATTCCCAGATTATGTTGCCTGCTTCTATCATGTCCACTCAAGACCTGTCCTCTTGATCCCATACCCACTGTACTACTGAGCACTGTAAACATGCGCTTACTCCTATACTCACCCACATATTCAATGCCTCCCTTACATCTGGAATTTCCCCTTCCATCTTTAAGCATGCCCATGTTAAGCCCATACTAAAAAAGCCCCCGCTAGACCCCTCTTGTTTGGGCAACAACAGCCTGGTCTCTCGCTTACTGATAGAATGGTTAGTCTTCTCCTGTATTCCTACCTACGTTCATGCTTATAACCTATTGGATCCTTTGCAATCTGGATTCCGTCATGCACATTCCGCCGCAACGGCTTGTGTAAGGTTGTGAATGATTCCTGACTGTACACTTCGCTCATCGCAGAACCAGCTCCTGTACCATCCCCCACTCGTACTGTTTCCTCTCACCTTAAACCTTTCTCTCTTGTGGCTCCATCCTCTGGAATTCTATTCCCCTCTCTCTACGTCAAGAAACCTCAATTAGCAGGTTTAAATCTACCCTTACATCTTACCTATCTAGTAACCAGCACAGTATATGATTGTTTTATTTGCACTACATACGTCTCACTCCAGCACTCTATGGGGCAGGGGCCTCCTTTCCACTAGCACATCTATTTATATAATTTATATATTTATTTACTGAAATATTTATGTATTTGTTCCCCTTGTATGACATTATTGTAGTTTGTTACTGTACAGCGCTGCGCCCCCAAGTGGCGTTTTAATAATAAACTATACATTCATACATACAATACCTTTTATTGGCTAACTAAAATGATTGAAAATTGAAAAAGCATTATTTAATAATTAATATTATTTTGATATCCAAGATGTCTCTACTTTAAAGGGAATATTCAGATAAAAATATATTTTTTTATTTTTAAATTCTTTTTAAAACTTTATATTATTATATTATAAATACCTAGTTATTCTATATATTCTCTTCCATTTTGAAAAATCATTTGAATTTATACCCCTTGCTATTCCCTTCTGTTGACATTAGTGAGCTGACATTTCAGGTTCTGTAATGGTCTTTCTTCCCAGAATGCACACTACCTTGGAATGTTCCTAACAGTATTTTCTAATGATTCGCTGTTGGATGGGTCAAACATGCTCAGATCTCTACTGAGCAACTGAATTAGCCCAGGCGCTGGGTCAAGACCATTATGGTCTGCAAACAGGAAGTTGGTATTTCAGAAGCATGTATTTATACACAGACAAAATGCTGAATGAGCAGGTTAAGGTCAAAAGGATTGAAAAATACTGCTGTTTTTTCTTAAAAGTATTGGTATTTGCACTAAACATCCCTTTTAATCTACGTTTATGCAATTGGCATTATTTTTGCATCTTATAGCAGTCAAAGGGTAACACTTCAAAGAATCAGAACTATTCAGTTATAGCAGACTCACTGCAGTTGGCCATTATTTTTGAAGAGCCAGGTAAGCTTGGCCCCACTGGATGTACCCCTCACCACATTGGCTTCTTTCCCTCAGAGTATGCATTGTGCAAGGGAAAGTGGGTGAAAGGGTAACACTTCACAAGGCGCTTGTCAAGCTGCCTTTTATACCTAGGGGACTGACACCGCTAAAAATAGCTGTCATTGGTAAATTTGGAACAGTTGGCCATTATTTTTGAAGAGCCAGGTAAGCTTGGCCCCACTAGATGTACCCCTCACCACATTGGCTTCTTTCCCTCAGAGTATGCATTGTGCAAGGGAAAGTGGGTGAAAGGGTAACACTTCACTAGGCGCTTGTCAAGCTGCCTTTTATACCTAGGGGGCTGGCACTGCTAAAATAGCTGTCATTGGTAAATTTGTAACATGTTTCCCCAAATTCTATAAATTTAGAAAAAATCCTTGAAAATTCGAGTTCAAAGTTTGAAATGTCTGAGTTCATACAAACTCATAAAATCCAATTAGAATTTGGGTTCGAGTTTGAGGTCTAGTCAATCTCTAATCACCTTGAGCATTCTAACTTGTATTCTACTGCTAAAGCTAGTCACAAGCCTGAAAAGAAAAATAAATTTCTCTCTAAGATGTCTATAGGCAGAGAAAAGCAGGGATATTGATTGAAAGCCTGTAACTAGCTTTAGAGAAGATCTGTTTTTGGGGGTGGGGCCTACGACACAGCTTACAACACATGCCTGTTATAGAGACACAGACTATGCAGAGCAGGAGGAGAGACTTTACAAACCTATAACTTTTACCAATTGACAATAGCTATAGACATCATCCTAGGCTTGTTTGAAAGGTATGGCAGAGCTCAATGGGGGGCACTTGTATGAAGACCACAGAAAACATTGTACTCCCTATGTTCCAATTATAGATCATTTCACTCCATTTTTATATCTATTCTTTTCTGTATCCTCCTGGAGCAGGTATTGTTCTTATCAAAATTGAAAGCTGCAGTTGTAGATTGGAATATAGTTGAGTATTGTTAGCTATTTTTATGCTGAAAGGGCAGATTTTAAACAATTCTACTTGGGAAGGCTGCATTCTCTGATTTGTTAATCAGCATTCAGCTAACACTCATCTGTATATCACACTCGATGAGCACAGTAATGGAACTGAGCAAAAAACAGGTATTGAATACACATTAATGCTTTAATCTACTCTGAGTTTGTTTCTACACTTACAGTAAATATTTTCAACACATTTTAAAACAAACAAAGGAGTCAGAATAATGCATTTTCTGACATATTGATTATCATCCTGCTGAGGAAGTTCTGAAATCATATAGAGGCACTGGGTTTGAGAACCTAACCAACAGTGAGGTTTTCTCCCTCTTTTAAAGGTATGTCCACCCTTATAACAAAAACTTGTCAATTGCCTGCTACCTGCCGCTAACCCCAATACTTTATTAGATACATTATTTACCAGATATTTGAGGATAAGTATTATCCCCATTCTGGCAGAGTAAGCTGGCCCCTCCTTCCATGCAGTCAATTAAAGGGCATCTCCACCCTGTAGAACAACTTTTGGTATAATGTAGGTGTCCCCTGCCAACCCCAAACCACTTTGTCAGATTGTTTAAAAAAAGAAGCCGAACTCTACTTACAGCTCTACTTACTTATTGACTGTCTGTTCCACTGCTTCCTCCTCTGCACATGCCCAAGCTTATAAAATGCTCATTGAGCAGAGTTACTATTTTTTTTGTTTTAAGGGTGGGCATTTCCTTTAACCTTGATATTTGTCTCTTTGATGTACTGTAGAGATAACTAAAACTGGTGAGTTTCGTTCTGATAGCGGTTCCACAGAACCAGGTTTATTTTTAAAAGCTGGATTCATCACTAATGTTCAGCAGCAAAGGCTGCTTTTTCTGCTTGTGCTATAGCGTGGAGTCCTTGAGGTAGAGGACTGAGGGAAGCAGCACCTGGAATACACTGGCACATTTCCCGAAGGAGTGCCTAGGCCCATATCTTTGTTATACGTACTTATGAAGTTACTTTTAACTTCACTATTTAAGTTAACTTCATTATGTGAACTTTGTATACAGTGTACTAGGCACTGGGTTTTTGGACCTATAGTCCAAATAACAAATGAAACCACCTTCACAACAAGGGGAGTTAAAGTGACTAGAATGGAACCAGTAATAATCTCTGCTTCTAGGCACTAGATACAGTGACAGCTGCCTCATTTGCTTTTAAACCTAGAATGGGATCTTCCAGCAGTATTTTCTAGCTGCTTAAAGGTACATCAGAGTGAGTCTGCCATGTGAGCATTATATATAGGTCACTTCCTTTGTCCTTCATTAATTATGACTCTTCTAATATGACTATTGGGAGGGTTTCTAGTGAATATTGCAGAAAGCAAGTTCACCTCTATTTTATTTCTTTAAATGAAAACTTGTCTGCATTCCTCAGAAACATATCCTCTAGACAGTGATGTGATGTATGATGAATAAAAAGTATTATACTTACAGTATACTTGATGTGCTACTTTCCATTTGTATAACATCTAGACACACATAGGCACGTCTTCTGTAATATATATTTTTCCACAAAAAGTCACCACCTGCAAATAAATTGACTACTAACATGATTAGCTTTGCATTTGTAATAAATAATTGCATGGGGCAAATTATTAAATTTCCTTAAAGATATAAAAAAAAAATCAGTAGGTCTAAGCTAAATATTTGGTAATTTGGTATTTTAAGCATCATTTATTTACATAGAAATGTACATGCATTAAAAAAAACCAGAAAATTTAGTTTGTTTAGTTACAAATTAGACACCAGTTCATGAGCAAAATAACCTGTTTGTATCCAGTCCCATGAAAGGGTTAACAATACCAATGCAAAAACTAGAGCCTGTAACCACTAAATAAAGTATATACATTGCAATAACAAAATGTTTTCTATAAATTAAAGTGCTTTAGGCCACAAGTATGTCTATAAAGATACCATTTCTTCTGCAATATATGGGCACATTTACTTACTTATTGATTGGATGTATTTTGCAATTATAACTGAGAAACATAGGTCATAATGCAAATGATGTGCCACAATGACTAAAAGATTCCATTTCAATCCTTTTTTTGTATTTAAGTTACAACATAAATTAGCAAGATGTTCTAAATGAATGCAAAGCATGTTAACATAAAATCTGTTACCATCTCAAGGTTAATTTTCTAGCATAACCTTTGACTGTGTTTCATCTGTAGCTCCAGGGCCAGTGGTAAAATATGAAAGTACATCTAAGTCTGTTAAATTCCAAGAAGATGAGGTTACCCAGGACAAAAGTGAAGTGGAGGATGTTGAGAGTCCAGGTAAGAGGGGGAGCTAAAAACTATATGTAACATGGGTTCATCAAAATGCTGTGCAGCCATATTTTTTACAGCATTAAATTAATGATCACCTCCACAGGGTCACATGGCAGAGCCATTTTACTTTGCTCTTTCATCAAGAATTCTATCCACAGATTGGCCCAAGATTTTATGATAAAAAAAGAAAGCTGACACCACCACTTCATTATAATTAGTTTTAAACTAAAAGATTTCTTTAATATATGTGTGAAGTCCAACCTTTGGAGGGATGTTGTAGGAATATTTGTGTCTTGTTGAAAGATAAAAAAGCTGACATAAGAAACGTAATGTAGTTAGATCATTTTAATTAAATTTGGAGATCTAAATTAATGTAAGGTGGCTATTGGCAATCAAACATTATTATGTATTCTTTTTAATCTCAACCAGTAAGTACCTGTTAAATGCATTTAAGGTTGTAGGACTCCTAACTTTGATGAAGATGCTGATGTTGTATCGTTATGTAGAGGCTTTGTCTACTCTAAAAGATAACTCTTTTTATTTGTGTTAAATAGTTATCAATGGAATCACCATCCTTTGTGCGGTTGTTTGTTACTTTAATTCCATTTAAAAAAACCTTCTGTCACTGCTATCCCTGTACATCACATTTCTGATTCATACTCTCTGCTGCCTGTCAGCTTAGTTAAGAAATTTCAAAGACTTGTAGCTACGCTGACAGGGGGCAGCTGCAAATTGTCCCTTGACCTGTCCCCAAGGAAAATGGTTGAGATTTCATTTTCATAGACAGAAATCCACCCGAGGTTATTTTAAATTTAGCTAGAAAGTAGTAGATGCAGATGAATACAGCAAATCTTGTATTGAAACAAAAGAAGCATGCAGTTATTTAAATGATTCAACTATTTGTAAACAAGTACAAGGAACAAAAAAACTTTATGTAGTAAAACCAACTGCTTCTACTATTACTTTAATGTTTTTATTTGTTATTCAGTAAGCATTTCAATAAAATCAGTTATTAGGAAATGTAAACATTTTACATAAAACTGTAAACTATACCATAGATGGTCAATAAAGAATGTATTTATACTCAGAATAACACACTCATTCTCCATACCTGGGGGCCGCGTCTGTGATTGGCTGCCTTGCAGCCATTAACAGATGCGGATGCTGGTCCCGTCCTTAATGTTACTTCCTTCGCGGAAGTAACATTACTGGCAGAGGCTGCAGGAACGAAGGCTGGTAAGTAAGTGATCGGGTATTTTTTATAAAACTGACAATGCGGTTGGGTCTGGGAGAGGAGAGGCTGCACTACAGGAAAAAATATGGGTTTTAGGGTGGACATACCCTTTAATACTGTATGTCATAAAGATGTATAATACAATAGTTATTCGATATTTTCCATTTAAAAGTTTCAAACTTAGCAACTGAGATCTAAAATGAATAAGTAATAATCAGAAATAACAGCTGTATGTACAGATGTATACTTGGTGTGTTTGTCTTGTGAGTTATTTGTATCTCCTGTGAGTTAGTTTAGAGTTGAGCTATATGTGTGGTGGACATGATTAAATTCTCATTAAATTACATCATTGCCAATGCATATGATCATGTGCTCAGGTTGCATGATTGTCATTAGTTCTGGCTTATAGCACAGCACTGGCAAAGTAGGTGTGAGAAACCATAGATGAGTTTTGCTTGTAAATACAAATAGATTGACATGAAGGATATAAATTTAACTAAAGAGTAATTCAGAAGCAAACAGATAATACAGATTTAACATTGTGTGAAATTTGCTAACAGTTTAAGAACAATAATTTTGTGTGTTTCTTAAGGGCTAAATTACTTGTTAGTACAATTTTATAATCAAAAAAGGGTTCAAAAGTAATCAACTTTTTTCACATTTCTCTTGTCTACAAAATTTTAAAAAGGTTGTTTTGTTTCCCCATATTTAAAAATGCCTATTTATAAAGTAAAGTTCTTGAACTCAATATAAAATTGAACCTCACGTTAGCACCTCAAGTGCTCCAAATTATATTGACATCTCCACCTCGTTTGTTTAATTTAATGCTGTATAAAGTTCTAGTATGCTCTTGTTAAAATTTCCTATAAACCTCCTAATCTTTATGTCACTAAAGTTAATTGTATTCGGCCACAGGGAGATTCAAGACAATCCCGTAATGTCTTGAATAAAATTGAATGATACGATGCTTAGTTGGAAGCTTAGAACAGAATATTTCAAAAGAAAAGTATAGTTATATTGGCAGTAAACAATGAATTGTTCAGGTTTCCCTGTGTATCCATTCTTGAATTTTAAAACACTGTTCCTTATAACTCTGGAAACCTCAAGAGAATTCAGAACTGGTCTCAATGCTTTCCACTGAGAATTTGTGGCTTGGTTACCATGGAGACATCGTATTTCTCCAAGAATTGCTCATATTGATCCGTGGACAGGCGTAAATGGCCTGGCTAGTGAGAAGAATAAAAGAGGTGGGCAGTAGTAAAAATGACCAGGGGTTATGGGTTGAAAATAAGCTCATAACACACACATTTATGTGAAAAGAAAAGAAAATAGTATCATTTTGTTGCTGGGTTCTGGTTCTTGTACTTTGAATCATTGTCTTCTTTCACTACAGACTAAAAGAAACTTGTTAGTCACTTGTCATGTCACTTCTGTGGTGCTTGTCCTGACACAGCTGTCAACCTCCTAAGTCTCTGTGTGCAGTTCAGAGACACACAATAAAGAGCCAACAACATGAATTATTTATTGATTCCTGTGCGGATGAAATTCTTTGATAAGAAATTAAGACACTTTCAATAACTGCTGTAAAAAACATTTTGATTATATCGTTTAGGATTTAAGCTGTATTATTTTCTGATAACACACTGACCATACATTATATTTTAGGGTATTGTTTAGGGAATTCTAATTAAATATCAGAGTTGGGACTTAAGGTTTTGCATTGCTTTTTTTAAGCTTATTTTATCTTTACAAAATAACTATGTCTAAGTAGCTACTACCTCCTATATCACTATAATAAATTACATTTAACTATAATTAAAATAATAATAATAAAAACACATTCAACTATGAAAGCAAAAATGTCTATATAGTGTACAGTATATAAAATAAATGTAAATATCACAATGTTCCTGTTCTACCTTTTAGGTTTAACTGTAGTTCATTCCTGTTAAAAAGGTAGCCCCTTGTCTTAATATATTGCAGTTCAAGTATTCAAGGCCACAGTTCCACCATTATATAGTCAGTAAAGCCATCTGGGAAAAACAGCTAAATGAAATGCATTCACATGTGCAGTTTAAACATACCAATCACTGCCTGACTGAAATGTGATCGATTTTTCTTTAGCTAAGTACCAGGCAACATAATACCTTTATTATATGTTTGGTGATACTACGTATATAAAACCCTGAAAATTCTTCTTACCCTAGAAACCATAGAAAGTGGAAAAGCTAGCTTTAAATAAGACAAATGTATTATATATGGTATACAGTGTAGGAAAAATAGTGGATTGGCTTATATTTACTCACAAATACTGTGGCTTTAAATCAATCTAAAACAGTAGAAAGCATTGCAATGAAACACAAGCATATAACACTACACTACACTATTTTGCCACTTTGGAATCTATATAAGTCTTACTAATCTTAAAGTCAGGCTCCATCACAGGTTATTAGTTGTAATTGAACTAGGTTTGCCACCTAGTTGGGTTGTTTGACAACTATTTGTCCCATCGAGCAAAATCTGCTCTGGGAAAATCTACCAGAAGATATTTACTAGAGTCTGCGCTGCTCTGGATGAATCTCATCTGCTCATAAGTGTTTAACACCAGCTATCAGATGGAGTGCACACAGCCACTGGTAAATAGGCTTGGGGGGGCTGTGAGAGTCTCTCTTCCGGAATTGCATCAGTTAGCGTGACTTAAACAGTAAAAAACAATGATGTGGCCTCCCGTAAATCCGCTTCTTTATGTGTTAAAAAGTGAAAATGCCTCGTATAGTAGCCTTTCTCCCTGTATTTTTTTACTAGAGATAAGATATGAACAAAACTGGTGAGTTTTAATCCGCTAGTGGTTCCACATAACTTATTGAAATTCAAACTCAATTGAAGCAGAATTTTTGACCTCTTTTTTAAAAATTTTTACTGCCGTTTTTTAATTTTCAATAAGTTTTGGAATTTCGAGAAAATCCACCTGATCTGTGCATTTTTAAAACCAGCAATTCCTAAATTAAACCAGGTTTATTTTTATTTCCTTTTTCTAATCTCTACTAAAGATTTATTTGGCATCCTCTGTTTATAGAAAATATAATAGAAGAATGAGTAACATAAACTATAAAACACCTTATAAAAAAATTACTGGTTGTTTCTATTACAAATATACATGTTGGTTGCAGTAGCTTACCAATGCACAACAAGTACACCTAAAATATATCAATATGGATGTAAAAAATATTTAAACTGTTCAGAGAAAATTGTACATGGAAAAATTGACTTTTACTGTTTTATATTGCATAGATCATTAAAAGAAACACTAAACTGTGAGTACATAAAATCTGAATCTATTATTCATAGGGAGGTGATAACGTTTATCCCTACCCCATTGTGAATAATAGAATGCCCGGGTAACAATCTAGAACTTACCTTACCGGCCTTCCACTCGCTGCTCCTTATTAACTGATACCGGTCACAAGCCTATCTTTTGTATTGGAGTGCATGTGCCGAAGATAGGCACTCAGTTGGGACAGCGCACCTGACAACAGAGAAGGAGCCGTGTGGAGCGCCAGTAAGGGAAGTGCTGGAGTGTTATCTGGGCATATTATTCACAGGGAGGTGGGAATAAGCATTTTTACCTCCCTGTGAATAATAGAAACAGATTTTATGTACGAAACACAGTACAACAAAATCTGTTTCGTGTCTCTTTAATGTGGTAGGAAAAGTTTTACATTTTACTTCTTAACAAAATGACTGCACTTTTATAAATAAAAACTGTTTTTCTTTCCCAACAGATGACATGCAATCAAATGACTGGATGTCCAAAGTTTGCTATTGTAAAATATGCTGAAGAAGACACTGATACATCACATACTGTAGTAACATTTTACATTTGAGGCAAATTGTCAACATGATTTCTTAACTCTTAAGGTTATTTTCTGTGAAGATATACCTATATATCTTTGGTTTTCTTCTAGATTAACTGGACTTTAGTTTAGTTTAGTTTTTGAAGCTGTTTTGCTAGCCATTTGTCTTTATCAAATGTTAAATACCACTGATATTCTAGAAACAATTTCCATAAATAGATGTTTAAGCCATGTACAATAATGTTTTCATTCATGTCTGAGCTTTCTACAAATATTAATGTTTATAAAGTGCTGGAAAACATACACATTTTCTTCTCTGTAATAAAATTCTCTCTATACATTAAAACATGGAAATATTTGCAAAACTGTTGAAATTCCATTTGAATATCACTGTTGTAAAAATTATATAACTGACTCCCGATTATTCCAAAAGCGACAAAGCACTTGTTAACACACTTAACCATTGCATTTTTGGTTAAATTAAAAAACATTCATTTCATTTTCCCATTATCTCTAAATAGACATTAAAACTTTTAAATGTACTTTTAGATGTAACTTTCCATCTATGTTAACTATAGGTGTTTTAAAAAAATTGTAGCAAATCAATTTGAAAACATTTTTTTCTGTGAATTCAAAAGCAAATTTGCTTTAAAATTGAATCTAAGTTGCTAAAAAAGGGGGATTCAGTAAATTCACTGTATTTTAAGGTTACGCAACAATTTGTACTGTTTTTCTTGTTTCCATTATAAGAAAAAAAAGCCATTAAAATTGCATAGAAAATAATAATTTTTTAAAAATCTATGTGTGTCTAGGATATTTCTCAAATATAATAATGTATACCTGGACTCACCTATATAATTTTACCAGTAAACAAATAAACAGTGAGATTACAAAATAGTTACAGTAGGTAATGCATCTAACAGATAGTGATGGTTTTGAGGTGGAACCGCTGGTTTCAGAATTTAACAGATCTGGTGGAACTTTGTGAATTTCAGTGGAATGTATATTTTGGAAATTCATTGAAAGAGTGGGTCCTGTTTGTAAACACGCAATATCGCAATTTAGTGATGTCTCGAGTTATCAATAATCTATGACCGCAGCCATAAATGTACTGCCATGGTCGTACATTTACATCAATTGTTTAATATATAACGAATGTTCGGTCATAGAATACTGTGTGGTGGTAAACTACCGCAATGGTATTCTATGGGGATCATAAATCTACGATTGTGTTAGAGTAGATTTACGAAAATTTACTATTGTTATCGTTAATTTCCGATAATGATCATAAATTAACGAATATTAAACCGGTTGAAAATTAACGACCGGTTAACTAATCGTTAAACTAATTGTTAAAAGTGCGGTATCGCTGAAAAGCGATAACGGGCCTTTACATATAGGGCCCAAAGTTCCAAAAGATAGAATGAAGAAGATAGAGTCCGGGCTCTCAGGTGGAAAAGGTAAATATAATTTAATTGGATATTCCGTTTAATAATATTTTAGGTTCTGGCTAAATCATTACTTTTTTAATCTCAAAAATATTGTACTAACCGTTTACTTAAAAAAATAACATGTGCTGGCATCAGTTGACTTTCTGCTTTTAAAAGGAAGAAAATATTTCACAAGACCAAAATATTTACCGGTAAGTTCAATATCGCATTTCCTGTCACTGGGCAGTGCAGAATAGAAAAGCAGATTAGATATGGTTGTGATAGAAAGCTTGAATAGCAGAAAACATTTTTTTTCAAAGTTGAATGGAGTGATTTGTTAAATTTGAAAAAAAGACTAGGACTGCCATGTTATTGAATCAAGTTAAAGGAGAATTAAACCTATTTTTCATATGTTTAAGTCTATATTAAGTTTCATATGTTAAGTCTTCTCTGCCAGAAGGATTTCTAGTTGTTGCCAGTACAGCCATGTAGTCTTTAAATAGCCTTGTGAGTATGTACAACTATTGGCCACTCCCCTTGGCCCAGTATTCAAAGTCTCTATGCATTCAAATCTATGTATTTTCTATACAGTTGCTTCCCCATTAATATGGAAGTTTCTGATAATACTTTGAAAGCTGTTGTTAAACTTTTGTTTATTTTCCAGCAGGCATGAATTACAGATAGTCTACAAGGAACAATACAAAATAGCCAAAGCTAAAGTTTCTAAATGTACCTGTTTTTACTACAAGGAACAATAGAAAATAGTCAAGGCTAAAGTTTCTAAATGTAATTGTTTTCTTTTGTGTTAGCTCTGGTTGGTTAGTGGACTAGTGCTCTACTTTTATAAACACACATCCAATTATATTACACACAGCCAATGAAGCTACAGATTCAAAGCTCTACACTTAGTTCAGCCTCAGTAGTTAATACTAAATCAAATGCAAAGATTACTTTTTTGGTATGAAATGCATTTCCAAAAACTGTAACTTCCCTTTTCTGTGTCTGAGAGGCAGGGTCTGCTCTATCATGACCTGTGTGTAATAGAGGTGGCTATCTGTGCTGTAATGTGAATGGCTATCAGCTTCTAGGGGCGAGGCTGCAGCTTCCTTGTCTTGATCTGTTGTGCCCTAGAGACCATGTGAAGTGTACTGTGCACACTAATACTTCCACCAAAACAAAGAGGGTGGTTGTGGGATATGTCTTCTATTAATCATAGTTTAATTTCATAAAGCAACCAACCGCCACAGCAATTGGAGAAATGAGAAACTGCTTGTTTTATCTTTGTGAATGTGCTGTCTATTGGGACAAAGTTAACAGAGGACTTTACACACAGCCAATGATGTTACAGGTTCATCATGATGTATATATATATATATATATATATTTAACAATCTCACCAGGAACGCAGCACTATAGAATCAGTGCATAGCTGTAGGAGAAAATCCAATGTTCTTAGCAATACAGCAGCACTATAATAATGAAAGACTTTCACAAATTTTCCAATGCTTAACAAAAGTAATGGTTTATTAGGCTAAATTCAATACAATTATAGCAACTTTCGGGATCAACCCTTTCTCAAGCTATCAAACCAGCCTTGAAGTATCAATATACAAAAGACATTTTATACAATTGGCAACAGGAAATTGTTGCAACAGAGTTCCTTAATTAGAAGCAACACAGAAAACAGCTTCAGATAATTACAGAGACCTCCTGTGGCAGACCGAGAAAAAAAACAATATAACCAAATTATAAGTATACATACAGATCGTAATCTCTGTTTAACCCTTTGAGATATAAGGTGTCAAGTCTGTTAATCCACCAGACTTTCCTCTTTTTTAATAGTTGGAGACGATCACCTTCTTTCATTTGATCATTTTGTACATGTTCATAAATTCCATTTGGTCCGCTATATGGCCTTTCTCCAAGTAGTGGCGTGGGACTTGTAATGTGATCTGTCCTGTTCGTATAGAGGACCTATGTTGGGTGAATCTATGTTTGACCTTTTGAGAGGTCTCCCCCACATAAAGCAAACCACATGGACAGACAATTACATATACTGCAAAACGTGTGTCACATGTGTAACTTCCATGCAGTGTAAAAAGTTCCCCTGTTTGGGGATGTGTAAAATGACTCCCTTTAATCACGTTCTCACAGCATACCCCATTTAAACAGGGTACCCTATCTGGACTTTTTTTTTATATCAAAGAGTAGTTTTTATTACATAACAAGATGAGTGCTCCTTGGTTCTCCATATCCACATAAAAAGTAAAATGGACAGCAGAAAAAATGTGATGTGAGGGGGAAAAAGAAGGAAAGCAGAAGAGCAGGAGGAGAAAGCAGCAGTTAATGCTGAGAACAGAATATAAGGAATGTGCAAGGAGAAAAAAAAGAAGGGAAATATAAATAAGAGAAGGAAGAGACAGATGGAGCACTAAGAGAGAAAGAAAAATAATGTTCACTAGGTCATGGAAAAGTGATCAGTAAGGTGTGTGCCTGGAATTAGGTAGGAGGGCAAGGATGAGCAAGGCTTTCATAAAAGTGTTTTTGAAAATTACATCTCCGAGCATTTTCTAGATGCAGAGTTCTTGTGCGGGAATGCTTGGAGTTTTCAACATCTGGTGATTGGTGATCTACTGGTTGCTTATCCCTGATAAAAAAAACATGGGAGGCCTGCTATAATACAGTAAATGTTACCTATGTAAACAATGCAAAGATCATAAAGACAATTCCCAAAGAAAATACAACCATGCATGGATCCTGCCAAAAGAATGGCCACATTAGACAAGGTAAGAATGTTCTTTTTATGTTAGCAGGTGGAGCCTAGGACACATAGAATTAGTTAAATGATTTATTAAGTTACAAAAAATTTGTTTCTAAATTAGTTTTTTATCTAAATAAGGAAAAATGGGTTATACATAATAGAAAAGAAACATTATGACCTAGTTCCAGAGGTTTGTTAAGTATAACATAAATAATCCCCATTTTTTAAACCTAAGAGGTATGTATGTATGTATGTATGTTTAATTTTATTTATAAAGCGCCACTTTGGTACAAAGTGCTGTAAATTATAAAATACAGAGTATACAAACAAGGGGATAAGTGCAAACCATTATAAAGATAGAATTAAATTAAATACAATTTCATACATTGGTTAAGAAAGCATATATATAAATTATGTATATTTATATTTATATATAAATATGTATAAAGCTTACAGTCTAAGTAGGGGGGAAAACATACTGATACAAGTGGGGGGATGGGTACAAAGTGCTTAAAAGGGCTCAAAAAGGTAGGATAACATCAGCACAACAAAGCTTTAATAGATGTCACCAGGGCGAAGCGAGAGAGGGAGAGAGTTCCAAAGGTAGGGAGCAGCAAGAGAGAATGGTTTTAGGTGGGAGGCAGCAGTGTTTGTTGGGGGTTTGTGGAGTAGATTTCCTTGCGAGGAGAGAGAAGATAAGTAGGGAGGTTCAGTATAGTGAAGGGATTTAAAGGGCATGGATGAGCATTTTAGTAGTGGAGAGAGAGAGAAAAGGGCGGATCTTGGCAATATTGCGAAGGAGAAAATAACAGGTCCTAGTGAAATTGTTAATGTGATGATGGAAAGAAAAGAGTCAAAGATAACTCCAAGGCAGCATGCAGATTCAACTGGGTTAATGACCATATTGTCAATTGAGATGGAGAAAGGTGGACTAGGTCCCAGTTTAGGGATGAAAATGATTCATTCTGTTTTGGATCGATTGAGTTTAAGGTGGCGGGTGGAGATTTGGGATTAAACTTCAGGGGTTAGCGTGGGGGTGGACAACTAAATTTGGGTATCATCATCGTATAGGTGATACTTAAAGGTACTGCAACAATGTTTAAACAATGTTTAAATAAATAGCAAAAGGTTGTTGTAGATTTATTAAGATACACAACATAAACTCACTGGGTATTATCTAGCACAGAATATGATTTAAATCGCCACATATTATTTTATTGTGGTTCAGATACATATAAATTGGCAGAAATCATGCCAATTTAGGCAACAATTTAATAAAAAAAGCTAACAGAGCATGAATTCACTGCAGGGCATCCAAAGAAATGAAGACTTGATGACCTTTATAGTTGGTAGCTGTTTTTTTTTAGTACTTTATATGGAAGTCCCCTGTCAAATCAGATTATTTTATTATTCATTTGAATTCTCTTAATTGATGTAATTAATAATAATGTAAGATGTTTGAAATCTGAGATAGCACGACAACATTTTATGTTTCTCTTTATGTTGTTGTCTTCCCAAGATCTGGGAGGCAGCATAACTCAACTCTTTGAAATAAATGTTTTTGTGTTAGTATCCCTGTTTTGTTTTGTTTTGTTTTCCGTGTTAATAAAAAAACAGCAGTACTATATAAAGTATTCTGAAGTAATATAATTTATATGCAATGATTTCTTGCCATTGCCAAGTGTAGTTTGTGCACATCTACAAAAGAAATAATATTACTTTATACAATTGCTAGACTTTATTATAAGATGTTAGAAGTCAAGATAAACCACCTGCCAGCAATATAATAGAAATTGCTCCCTGGAGTTCTCTTTGAATATTTCTCCTTTCTCTTGAAGCATGAGGAAATGTAAGTTATTTTAAGTTATGCTAGCAAAACTTATATGTGAAACCATTAGAATTCATCATTATTCTGGGACTGAGATAATGGGTATTTTTCTTCAATGCTCCTGGTTTTCTTGGTTTTCTTTCTATAAATCTTGCTATATAGTTCAATAGAATCTGTACTGTGTTGTGGCATATGAAATAAAATTATTTATACTTTATGCATTAAATTAAAATCTATTGATATTTGAGAGGTTATAGCCCAAAAAATAATTCAATGACCCTCAATCATACACTGTTTTGAAAGAAAACTGTAATATATATTATTGTCTTTAGGAAATACAAAACAGTTACCAGCTATTACATATATTTTCAAAATATGCAAACTGTGAATTTGTCCATTCTAGTGGCACTATAAATCGGACTCTATTTGAGTAACAAAAACAAATGGTGTAAACTTTAGAAATACACAAAATGCACAATAAAAAAAATCAATCCTGTGTTGGGATAAAATAAAACAATATTTATTGGTTATGCTAAGTCATTAACAGAAAATATTACAATAAAGAGAAACTTCTACTAATTTTATATTAGAAATCAAATCAATTTTTAGATACAACACAGAGTGCTACACTTTTATAAAGCAGCTCTAATTTTGCAATTTTTCTTCCAACCAAATTTTTCAATGGTTTTTTACAACTTATCATGTATTTTTTGCTGTTTCAACACTGGTAAAATTTAAACAGTGGGAATGTAATTCTTATAATAGGTGCTATCCAGCACCAGAACCGTAAGGGGCCAATGGCACCCAACAGGCAAGCTAGATATAAGGGATTGTTATCCTCATTGGGTGGGAAATGTATTGGGTGGAACTTAGTGGAGAGTAAGTGGGCAGGATGCCACCCATTGCCAGCCATTTTTAGGTAGCAGGTGTCAGTGTATTTTCTATAAAAACTACTCCTGTTACTTCTTGTTTGATTTTTTTTAGTCAGTGTATTGCTCAGTAATATCTACTTAATATATTCTGATTCTGACTATTTTTGTCTTCTCATGTTTTTATGATGTTCCTGTGGTCCTGAGCCCGCTGAGACTCCTGGAATGTTGGTTGAGATCTTACGTGCTGGCTGGTGTCTGAGACTCCTGGAATGTTGGTTGAGATCCTACGTGCTGGCTGGTGTCTGACAAGGTCAGCTGCTGGTATTACCATTTTTTCTGCCCGAATTTTTGGAAATAAATTTATAGCAGGCTGGCCTTTTTCAGAGGATGTTATTGGACAGTTTAAAGGGGCAGAATATTGCCCATCAGCGGCCATGGAAATCTGGCAAAAAAAAGTCTGGTAAACAAAAGAATTAGTACAAAACAGAACATTTCATAAAGATCATGGCATACTGATAGGAAATAGGTAACATGCTGGTGACATTTCAAAATAATGCGAAAAGGGCAAAAACCCAGGTCATTGTATCTTATCAAAAGTTTCAGAACCACTCCTGGTAGTTTTTACAGCAAAAAGATATGTTAAATAAGGTAACACGCCATGGCAAATTTTAAACATTATTATAATAAATTAGAAAACAATAGTAACTTTAGATACTTTCATGTACAAAAATATCCTTAGAGCACACCATTGAAAAGAAAGGGGACTAGACCCTGTTTATTGAGATGCAGTAACATAGCAAGACATTTCGAGAAGTAACCTCTCTTTTTTTAAGTGAAAACTTAAACTTACACTTTGAATATTGTGTTGTGTAACTGTAGCACACTTTCAGACTCGTTTACCCAGAGCGGCTCTGGTCCTTTCGCTATTCAATATCGCATTTGCGAATCTGGGTAAATCCTGGTAAGGGATTTACTCACTGCGGGATTTTAATGCCAGCTATTTGCTGGCATTTAAATCCTGTGCTAAAACTAGCGCAAACGTGATTTTGAATTGTGAGCGTCGGATGTGTAGGTGATTTTAGCATAACCCGCGCTAATATGGATTTAAAGTCATGCTAACCAATAGCAAACCGGTTAGTGCAACTTTAACTCCATGTATTTTTTCAATGAATGAGGGTGGAATGAGCCTGTTTGTTTGCAACAGTGTCTCTAGTGTATGCTGTATGCACAGGCTCAACATTCACTTGTGAGTAGTAATGAATCCCGGTTTAGAAACTAACATGGTTTCCATTCAGAACTTCCGCTTTCAAAAATCCGCATATCCAACAAACTTTTTATCTAAAATACCATTCAAAACTTAAAAAAAAAATTATTGAAAAATCGAAAATGCAATTGAAAATTCGAATAATTCCGATTCAATCCATTTTTCAGATTTTCAAAATTTCAATTGGTTCCGCGGAACCTCTATCAGAACGAAACACTGCAGCATCGTTCAGCTTGGTGCATTGCCTTACGGGGACAAAAGAGATGGTATTGTATGGCTGATTGATTGTAAATGTATGACTATATATTAACGATAACCTGTGGTATCAAAAGGTTAGTGAATATGGCCCTTAGGGAGAGATTTTTTTTCTTCCGACTAGCACAAAGAAGTTTGGTATGGGGCTTATGATGCAGCTGATGATGCTCTGTTTTCTAGAAATGGGCACGCTCCAACCTTAAACCTGGGGTAGTCCAGTGGTGTTGGTGGTGTCACAGCTCACAGTGCTAGCAGGAAAAAAACACCCTTTATACGGCTGTAACTTTGGACAGATTACAGTTAGAAGTATGATTCTGGAATCATATTAAAGGTAAGAGTGTGCAATTTTTAGTAAATGCCACTTGTACGGAGACCACAGTACACCTTTAAATATATTATATATGGCTACATAAAAACAGTCTGCTTAATGCTTTAAATGTAAATACCAAACAGTCTTTCAGCATGTAGATTTTTATGTGTTTAAGTCTTAAAGGAAAGGTTGACAACTGAGTTGATCATCTGGTTTAGTAGGGACACACTTAATAAAAGTAATTAGCAGGGCTGCATTGATTGCAAAGTGATTGCAATGAAATAACACTCATTCTTATTCAAACATCGAAAAGATAATCAATGCACATTCCTAGGCCCCATACAATATCATATCTGCACACTGGTATTCTTTATAAACAAAGGGGTTTTAGTATACATTACTGTGATCACATGAATGAAAAGCCTTCCAACCATGTCAAGGTAACCCCAGTCTGGAACGTCCTAACTACTAACCTTTTTTAAATTTCTTTTACTTCAATTACGATTAGCAAACTTTTGCATTTCTCATTCTTACACACATGCCTGCTATATGGATCTAGTGTGTAAGAATGAGAAATGACGTGGTTGGAAGGCTTTTCATTCATGAGATCACAGTAGTGTATACTAAAACCCCTTTGTTTATAAAAAATGCCAGTGTGCAGATAATATGATATTGTATGGGACCTAGAAATGTGCATTGATTATCTTTTCTATGTTTTTATAAATGTCTGCGTTGTAAATTAGCCTAATTGGAGTGCTTCTACAATCCATGTATTTTACTCATTCTTATTCGGGCACTACATGTGTTTTCAATAGGTGTCCCTGCATGTTTCACTGATGTGGCATATCTATCTATTACACCAATATAACTTAGTTGGCATGACTTAAACTTCACAGTAGTGTTGCAACTATTGGTGCATCGCTCTGTAAATACACTATTTACAATAAAGGGTACTATTTTAAAGGAAGAGGCCAATAAATGGAAACAAGTATTTGGTCCTATCAACACCCTGTGCATTGTCAAATAAAAAAATGGAAACATTCTAAAGAAAAGCTTTTTCCCTTTACATGTGTTTTGTGTACATCTAATAAACTCTGCAACGGACACCAGACAAGCATGTAACAGGAATAAAAGCAACGGAAGAATGTGCTGTATTTATTAATATAATAATGTAATTACAAAATTAAATTTTCCTGTAAAAATTCCAGATGATCATGTGCACTTATTGAAATACAGAATCTGAAAAAAAGACTCATCTTCAGACAACAATGCTGAAGAAACAAAGTGTAGGTAGCAGCTGTATAGAATCGCTGCTGCTCTCAACTAAGTGTAGGATTGGTGTATTGCAAAAAATAATGGCACATCTTAATAGCAGGCACTCATTTTCTCTTATAGAAACTTAAATAACAAGGAGCAACCCCCCCCCCCCTTCAAACCCACTTTTGGCTATACATAATTACTAAAGAAGCTTTTAACAATACTTACACAGCACAAATCCATGCTGTGGCACTGCTCACTCCTCTGCAGTAGAGGAGGAGGCTTGTAGCAGATGAGGGATTGTGCTGGGTAAGTAAGGCCAGAATTGTCTTCTGTAAAGGTAAGGATAGTGAGATGGGTATAGGGAGGGGCTAATTAAGTGGCTTAACTGTCAGCAGTAATTTCATCTTAAAAGTCACTAATTTTGACAATTAAACTTGGCCTACAATAGAAGGACCGTGGAGTACTCCTTAATCTAAATTACAGTTATAGGCTTTCTGAATTGGTTAATATATATAGCTATACAAACACATTTTTGGGCACCATACAATTTCACACTATCTGTGCACTTACAAAAATTATAAACAAATGGGCTTTAGTACTAGAAACTAAAAATAAAGGATCTGGAGTCACCTTTATTCTCTCCCTATCCTATTTAATTTATTGGGGACACAGGTTTTTAGGCACTTGACTATACATCTTTTAGACCTATACAGGTTTTTAGGCACTATAGAGAGTAAAGGTTTTTAGGCACTTGACTATACATCTTTTAGACCTATACAGGTTTTTAGGCACTATAGAGAGTACATGTTTTTAGGCACTTGACTATACATCTAATTCCCTATAGAGATTAATAGTGTCATTTAGTATATTATTAAAGGGTATTGTTATCCATGTTGCCTTTCAATCAAATTAGTATTTCTGATTTCCTATATCTATGTCAATTACAGGTTTTTAGGCACTATAGAGAGTAAAGGTTTTTAGGCACTTGACTATACATCTTTTAGACCTATACAGGTTTTTAGGCACTATAGAGAGTAAAGGTTTTTAGGCACTTGACTATACATCTTTTAGACCTATACAGGTTTTTAGGCACTATAGAGAGTACATGTTTTTAGGCACTTGACTATACATCTAATTCCCTATAGAGATTAATAGTGTCATTTAGTATATTATTAAAGGGTATTGTTATCCATGTTGCCTTTCAATCAAATTAGTATTTCTGATTTCCTATATCTATGTCAATTAATTAATTACTATCTTTGATTTTTATATTTCATTAATGGTGATGAACTTTTTAATGGTATTAGCACTTATTATTTTATCCTAATAAAGCTTTATAATAAATAAATAATTGAATTTAAAATTTATTGTATATCTTATTATCACCTTACACCTATTTATTTGCATACACGGTGAGTCAAGTTTAGTAATGGGCCACTAACTTTAATTTACATTCTCACTTTTTCAATACACTTTATTAAAGAGCATGTCAACCCTTAAAACAAAAAACTGTCCCAACTGATATATTCAGCACATAATTATAAGTATTATTAACCAGATATTTAAGGATAATTATTGCCCCATTCTAGCAGAGTAAGCTGGCTCCTCCCTCCATGCAGTCAATCAAAGCTGTGCCTGCTGACATCACATTGAATGATTGACTGCTGTTTCCCCAGTTCTCTCCTCTGCATATCCTCAGGCTACTAACAGCTCATAGAGCATGGGGAGGGGGCGTCAACATATGTCAGAAAGAGAAATAACAGTGGCAAAACTTATCATCAAATATCTGCTTAGAAATATATGTGTTGTAAATAGCATTTGTTATTAGGGGTAGACATACCCTTTAATACATACTTTTAGCATATAGATTCAATATTCTATTTTTAAATATGCATTTAATGTTCATGGACATAATAATGTATACTGTTATGTTTAACTGGTAAACTGACAGCAGTCATTTGCAGCAAAATGATATCAATGTAAATATTTCTCATAAAAAGCCTGGTTAACATTTAACAGAACTGAGAAAGCTAGTAAATATTTAACCACACACCTGTCTAGCCATTTAACCAAAGTTTTCGTGACTAGACTGTATGAGCTTTAGAAAAACCAGGATACTTTAATTAAGAAAACAAAAGAAGATGGATTTCTTTAATCGCCTATATTATTGTCTGAACTAGATCTCGATTGTGGTTGATCAATAGTGCAGTATTTAATGCTTTAACCTGAATCTGATATTCCACATGTTTAACTACACAAACAGATCAATGGACAGCATTGATCACCATTGATATTTGACAGTTTTTCAAACAACTAAACTACTTTTTCACCACTAAAAGCACTTGAAATAAATAACCAGAGTCTATTTATACCTTAAAGAGCTGCTCAAAAAATACAATAGATCAAGTGTTTGTTTTGACAGTATCAATGTCAAGGGAGAAGTTTAAATCTATAATTTAATGTATAAATAGAAGCCTGAGAACCAATGTATTCTTTCACATGCCATGTAGTCTATAAAATCGGATTAAGCCGTTCAATGATGTAATAGCAGTATCATTTTGTGAATTGTTTAGCATGTTCGTTTTGCAGTTACGACAATGGAAAAATTAAAATTTTGTGAAGTAATTTCCGTTTTGTTAATTTTGTGACAAAATATGTTTTGAAGTATTGACAGAAGTTTCTCTGACAAATCTCCATTCTTTACCAGACACAAAAGCACTTATGTAGACCCTGCCTTACATTGTTTTTCTGTGGAGCCGCATAACTGAGTTGGGATTGTCAATATAGATAGAGGTGCTCTAAAATATGTTATTTTCTTATCTCTTTGCTGTTTTAGAAAAAGTTACCCTTTTGTTTTTATTTTATTTGTATTTAGTTTTGGATTTCTCTAGTTTTTGGTTATTTGCCATGTGCAAAACTGCTCCTTGGCACTCCTTACCCTACTGTGGTGCTCCTGTGATGTGGTAATCAATATGGTGAGTTTATGTTACAATACAATATGCGTTACATTTTAGGATACAGTAAATAGTAGCACAAAACACTTATGGTTATTGCATCATGGGTGCTCTGCCATTTCCGAATAGTTATCAATATTTGCACATGAAATTTCAGCAATTGAAATTTTACCTAGAATTGTTGGTTTTGTTGTCATTATCGTGACAAATTAAAATTTTTACATCACACCAGTTTCCAGGGGATGTGTTCAGCACTGTGTGCTTTCCCATAGCTGTAAAACTTAAGGCATGTGTGCCTTAAGAAACATTAAAGCCCTCTACCAATCTACTGAAAATACAATAGATATTCTTTTTGTTGATATAAATAACAAGGACCCACCTAGGATTTGCTATATCCCTCACCCTCACCAGATCCCTCTACTGCTGCTGTGCAAGCTTGAAACCCAAGATCTTGAGAGATTACTATCCTAATGAAACCTAGGTTTGGGGGGGTCCTATTTTTTAATATTATTAACACTTGTTTTGAAGGTGGACTTGCCTTTTAATGTGTCCAGAACGAATGGCATGCAATACAGATTAAAAGTACTGTGTGAAACAATTTAATCATTTTGCAGACATGACATTTTTCAATCTTTTTAGATCTTATCACTGCAAGATAGAAGTAGCTTATGCTTACGTCAACTTAAAGAAGCCTGAAAGCCATCCGCAAAACATAAAATGCAGCATTGCCATCTTAAAACAGAAGGTACTTTACACACTTGCTTGAAAATACCATTGTAGAATAATTTCCGGGAATATATCTCCCAGGGATTTGGGTGCATTATAATGTGCAGTACCGCATAAAGACAGTCATTGGCAGTTTTGACTGCTAACCATAAACAGTTTTAACCCATTCACTATATACAACGAGGAACATACTAACATCTGCTTCATGTGAATTGTATTGTGACATGATACATGAATGTTTCCCCCTTTGTCAGGAAAATTCACAAGAAGCAGATGTGAGGTTGTTCCTTGTTGTATATAGTTTTGGGCATTTAACACACACCATAATAAACACCCTTTTCCAGTTAAATGCACATTAACCCTTTCATGAAGTGTTAGCATGACTTTAAAAATTAGTGACAGCTGCAAGGTTTTGCAAAAGGCACACAGCAGCCGCTGCAAGTTATTTAATACTGCTTCTGTGACCATTTTAGCGTGACTTTGTAATGCCAGCTTACTGTATAACAGTCTGGAAAGTCACACGAGCGGGTGAATCCTGATTGGGAATTACCCAGATCCGCATAATATAATTAACTTGTATATTTTAGTATATTTTAATCTGTAGTTAAAATTATAATGTTATAATGAAACCAGTATGGTATCTAATTGCCACTGGTATTTTCAGAGCTAATCATGTTTTTAAGAACACTTTGACCCATTTTTGTAAAGGTATGGTATTGCAGATTTGCAATACAGCGCCTGTAACACCATTTTAAACTACAGATAACTTTGGTAGTTTTCAGTGGTGTTCTTCTAGTGCACCACACTCATCATATTTCCGCAGTGCAATATACTGATACCATGCAGTTTATTGCTATCATGCAGTATCTACAATTCAGTACCACCGTGGTCCATATTGTAAAGCTGCAGATGTAAATGTATGACCACATCTATAAAAGGACGACTGGCCATAAAGTAGTGTTACTTTATGGGCACATCATTACTGTCTGGAAACAGACACACGGTATCAGACTTTTTAGATAACACCGTGTTATAAATACCCATTTATAGTCCTGCCAGAGTACATTCATTTCTTACACTAAACTAAACAAATTTACATTTTTGTGACCTTATTATGTTTTTAGCAATGAGGAATTGTTTTCCTTTATTGTGACAACCAACCCTAAAAGACCTGGTAGCCATAGAGTACAGGACATAGAGTACATAGAGGAAAAGGGTACTGTATTTTTACTGAGTTTAAAGACACTGTTGCAGAGCATCTGGAAATATGCAGTTTACCCTTAATGTAATATAATGTGGTGCACACTAGGTGTCACTATAACAGAATGAAAGCATAGCATCAGAAACCAACTACAGTTTGTTTATTTGCACATTACCAAAATTGGATATGTAACCCAAAAGAACAGCAATTAGTCAGCCCTTGAATTGCTCCATAGTTCCTTGTATTTGAAAGCCACTGCTTCGTATGTATCGTATGTATTTGTTTACACAGTGTTCCTGAACCTCCTGAACCGGTCGGCTATCTCTTAAGAAACTTTCTTTCTTTCACCTTCTCACAGAAAACTCTCATTCCTATGCTTGTGCAGAGAACACAGCAATCAGTGTTCTAGCCAATACCACGGCTCTGTACTCTTTCTTGCCTAATGTAGGTCTATATTTAGCTATTCCTGGGTAGGACCCTTTGTATTCCTTGTTGCTTTTCTGTATTCCTTTTTTGTGACCGGTTATGGAATACTTGCCCTGTGTACCCAGTTCTGACCTTGGTCTCTTTCTAAATATGACTATAACTTTTTTTCTGGATTCGCCCTGGCCCACAAAGACAATGCATTAATTCTGTGCGCTTATACATCTTGCCCCCTGTCACATCATAAGATATAGAAAGAAAGGGTCAGTTCCAAGGTCAAAGGCGATTGTTATAGGTAGAAGAGCTTGCCAACAATGGAATCCATAAATTTCCCTGGAGCTGATGATTGCTTTCATGACACAATTATGACACCAGAGATTATAATTTTATAGTTGCTTGCTGGCCTTCAGAAAAGTGATGCTTCCTTTACAGACCTAAATGTGTAAAGGTCAAGAATATCAAAATGAGTTAATACCAGTGCAGGGTTCAAAATGCTCATATATGCACAGCAAAATAATACATTTGTCACCACAATATTACAATATTATCTGGCCACTTCATTTAAAAGAATCTAGCCATCAACATGTGCTGCCTAAAGACAGGTCACCCATGTTGCTTTCTAGCTGAGCAACTGTATCACCAAGCAATGTGCATATAACCATCTTAAATGGCATCGATTTTTCAAAATGCATTTTTGTCTCAAATATCAAGTTTATGTTCTGTTATGTCTACAATTGTACAACAACTACCACTATGGTCGCAGGTACAGGTACACAATACACAGCTCTATACCTGTATATGGAAATAATGGCTAATAAGCCCCAATGTTAAAAGGGTCATTTTATTGGCAAGATTAAATGAATAAAAACATAATTAAAAAATAGGTTACCAAATAGAATGACCCAATAAATATGTGTATATAAAGTGCACAAAGTGAAATTATAATCTGGAAGTCAAGATCCCTGTAGCCAAATGTGTCCTAGTATATAAGTCAATACCAGTTGTAAAGGGATCATTAAGCCTTGTTCATACTCAGAAATCAATATAGACAGTTCTGCCCATCCATAATAATCCATATGGAGGGGGTAATTCGCATCTACGCTAGAGTGGTGCATCCAGGTGTGAAATAAATTCCTACAATATCCTTGCAATTTGGTAGCATGATCAGATGAGCCCAATATACCTGTTCAGTAACATGGCAGGAATTAATTTGTACCATCACCAACAGCTACGAACCAGCTTACAGTACAAGGAGTTCGGATCCCGACATTATCTGGAGAGCACTTTCCTCTGGGTCCTTTGGGCTTCTCCGTTATGACTCAAGGGAGAAACACACTAAAGTAGTGACTCCAGCTCCCAATATGGGACTGCGGGCTTTATCAACCAAGTTTTCTTTAACTGTAAGGCTTTACATTTGAGGTGAATTATCTGACCAAAACCTTGATTGCAAACTGGTTCTAGTAAATCATCAGTATATTATATCAGCAAATATAGGCAGATTTGAAAAACTTTATTCATGAATGACCAGCACCCTGTATGTAGTATTATTTTGGAGAGGTGTCAAAGAGACTACTGTATATGATAGTATAATATATTATACTTCCTGTATACTTTCCCCCATTTCACAATGCAGTGCAAAACAGCACACAGTTTTTCCATCATTAGTTGTACATTCTCCAATCTATGAAAACAGGTATGAAACAATAGAGTCTGATGTTAATAAGCCAACTTAATGTTTGATAAATGAATAAATGTACATATTGCGATTGAAATTCCTGTCAGTAAACAAACAACTTTGTGCAGGTGAAATGTCTACTGAAAGTAGATATGCTAGGTGTTTTGTGGTAATCTATGAGAAAGAAAATAGAAAGTATATCTAATCAAGGTATTTATATCCAAATTGGGTGTAAATCCTATGATAACCCTTTTAGTAGTTGAGTTGTTAAAAACACAGTGTACAGTAGCTTTAAAGGGTCTACAGATCTTCAATAACTAATAAATAAATGCCCATTGAAAATAAGAATTTGTGATAAAACTACTAAATGCACAGACATAACGATGTGGAAAATAAATATCCTCCAGGTGTCTGCATCAAATTTCTATTTAAAGGTAAACTGTGCTCTCCAATTATTCCAAACTAGTATGGATTATATAAAAAGCCTTCCATTGTAACTTCAAAATTAAATCTAAATCCCATACCTAGATAATATTTGTGAGAAATTATTGCTGGAAAGGTTTAGCAATATTAGCAGAGGTCAGGTGATGTCACTCATCCAACTGGATACAGGAAATCTGAACATTCACCCCAATATAATTTCTCACAGGCTAAAGACAGAGATGTGTTTGCCAGCTTATTTTAAAGGAAATACTGCAGGCTCTTATTCACCCCCAACTGTTTTGGAGATCACAGTTGCCCTTTAAGATGCTTTACTCCCCTCTTAGCAAGTCAAACAAACGCACAAAAATTAAATATATAAGTTTAATAATAATAATTTAAACTGTGAAGAGACATTTAGTGACTATAAAGAACTAATAGGGAAATTCGGTTAGGCCAAAATCCGTGTAAAACCCACGTTAACCCAAAGTAATATCGAGTTAACATGGGTTTTACATGGATTTTAGGGCACAGCGCCATTTCCAAATGTTTTTGGAACAGCAGTGTACTACCGATAGAAAATCATTTTTTTTAAGTTTAGCAATAATTTGTAGCACAAAACTTAATGTGGTTCTGTATGGGACTTTAAGATCTGGTGCATCTTACCTTTACTGGATCCAACAATGCAATACCAGACACAATCTCGTATTGTCACGGGATCACACAAAGTAATGCGACTGGACCATATTGAATCTCCCCGTATGATTAAAATCATTTAAAGCATACTTTTAAATGAAGTTCAAATTTTGCAGCTAATTTTTTTTTATAATAAAGGGTTACAGGCCATCTTTAAAGAAATAGCTCAATGCAATAATGAACTATTCCTTTACTACATTGATTGAAGACCAGGAGGTTAAGACCTTGCATCCTGTTCTTCAATCAATTGTTGGAGAGCCAGGAACAAAGATGTCAAAAGCTTACCTTCTGTGCGATCCAGGGGTGGCCACTCTGAAATTCCCGACTGCTTCCTGCTTGTGTTCCGTTATAGTGGGCATTATCAGCATGCACGTTATAGCGGAACAGAAGCGGTCAGGACCTGTCAATGTGGCTTAAACATACTACCTACACAGTATTGCGGGATAGTCAAATTACCATGCATACTGTAGAAGAGACTCTGATTTGGTAACTAGTTAATGAAAATAATTACCCACCTAAACAGAGGGCCATTTTCATAAAGGCACGGTATCACTTTTTAGCAATACTGAGCCTACAACGATCGGTTTAACAATTGTTAAATCAATCGTTAATTTTGATAGATTTACGATCACAATAGAATACCATTGCGGTATTCTATGGTGATCTATGGGGATCTACTGGTATTCTACGACCGAACGTTTGTTAATTAACAAAAGTTTGGCGTAAATGTACGACTGTGGCTGTACATTTACTGCTGCTGTCCTAAATTATCAATAATGTGTGGTATTGATAAATTTAGATACCCCTTGTTTTTAAATAGGGCCCAGAGTCCCTAATCTGGTGTTGCTCTTGTTTAAGAAAGAAAGTGGAGACTGCAGTGTTTAGGCCTTTCTCCATAAATAAAGGATCCTTGTGGATTATTTTAAATAATAAGTCATTTTTGGAAAAGCCCAGGTCTATCCAGAAGCTGTAAAGCACTTGATGTATAACTGTCAGTTTAATCTTGAATCCTAAAGTGGGATTACATCTAGGTAGCAGATAAGTTTGTGTCAAACAACTATGATAAAAGACACCAGAATTATCTGTCCAATAGGAAAATAGCACTCTCTGTCCAATAGGACAATAGCACTCTCTGTCCAATAGGACAATAGCACTCTCTGTCTATAAGGACAAAAGCACTCTCTGTCCAATAAGATAATACCACTCTCTGTCCAATAGGGCACTATCATTCTCTGTCCAATAGGAAAATAGCACTCTCTGTCCAATAGGAGACTAGCACTCTCTGTCCAATAGGACAATAGCACTCTCTGTCCAAAAGGACACTAGCACTCTCTGTCCAATAGGACACTAGCACTCTCTGTCCAATAGGACACTAAAACTCTCTGTCCAATAGGACACTAGCACTCTCTGTCCAATAGGACAATAGCACTCTCTTTCTAATAGGACAATAGCACTCTCTGTCCAATAGGACACTAGCACTCTGTCTGTCCACTAGGACACTAGCACTCTCTGTCCATAGAGCATATCCACTCTCTGTCCAATAGGACACTAGCACTCTCTTGTCTGCATAGACACTACACTCCTCCTGTCCAATAGGACATAGCACTCCTGTCAATCGGACACTAGCACTCTCTTCCAATAGGAACACTAGCACTCTCTGTCCAATAGACACAGAGCACTCTCTGTCCAATAGGACACTAAGCACTCTCTGTCCAATAGGACACTATCACTCTCTGTCAATAGTGCACAATAGCACTCTCTGTCCAATAGGACAATAGCACTCTCTGTCCAATAGGACCATAGCACTCTCTGTCCATAGGACAATAGCACCCTCTGTCCAAGGACACTAGCACTCTCTGTCCAATAGGAAATAGCACTCTCTGTCGCAGTAGGACACTAGCACTCTCTGTCCAATAGGACAATAGCACTCTCTGTCCAGTAGGACAATAGCCGCTCTGTCCAATAGGACACTAGCACTCTCTGTCCAATAGGAATATTACACTCTCTGTCCAATAGGACAATAGCAAACCCCCGTCCAATAGACCTAGCACTCTCTTCAATAAGACACTAGCACTCTCCTGTCCAATAGAGACAATAGCACTCTCTGTCCATAGGACACTAGCACTCTCTGTCCAATAGGGACATAGCACTCTCTGTCCAATAGACACCTAGCACTCTCTGTCCAATAGGACACTAGCACTCTCTTGTCAATAGGACACTAAGCACTCTCTGTCAATAGGACAATACACCCCTGTAACCATGGACACTAGCACTCTCTGTCCAATGGACAATAGCACTCTCTGTCCAATAGGACAATAGCACCACTCTGTCCAATAGGACACTAGCACTCTCTGTCCAATAGGACAATGCATCTGTCATAGACATAGCATCTGTCCAATAGGAACTAGCACTCTCTGTCCAATAGGACAACTATACTCTCTGTCCAATAGACACTAGCACCTCTGTCCAATAGGACATTAGCATCTCTCTGTCCAATAGGACACATAAGCACTCTCTGTCCAATAGGACAAGTCTCTGCATGGCCATAGCACTCTGTCCAATAGGAACTAACACTCTCTTCCAATAGGACCTAGCACCTCTGTCCAATAGGAAACAATCAGCACTATCTGTCCAATAGGACATAGCAACTCTCTGTCCAATAGGACAATAACTCCTGTCCATAAGGACATAGCACCCTCTCATGTCCATAGGCCACAGCACTCTCTGTCCAATAGGACAATAGCAACCCCTCTGGTCCAATAGAAACTAGCAAACGCTCTGTCCAATAGGACATAGCACGTCTCTGTCCAATAGGACACTAGCACAACTGCTCTGTCCATAGACACTAGCACTCTCTGTCCAATAGGACACTAGCACCTCTCGTCCAATAGGACACTAGCAACTCTCTGTCTAATAGGAAATAGCACTACTCTGTCCAATAGAGAATAGCACTCTCTGTCCAATAGGACATAGCACTCTCGTCAAAAACAATACACTCTTGTCAAATAGGACATAGCACGCTCTGTCCAATAGACCCTAGCACTCTCTCCCAATAGGACACTAGCACTCTCTGCCCAATAGGACAATAGCACTCTCTGTGTCCAATAGGACAATTGCAACTTCTGTCCAATGAGACATAGCACTCTCTATCCAATAGGACACTAGCAACTCTCGTCCAATAGGACACTAGCACATCTCTGTCCATAGGACCTAGCAACTCTCTGTCCAATAGGACACTACACTCTCTGTTCAATATGACAATAGCCCTCTCTGTCCATAGGCACTACACTCTCCTGTCAATAGGACACTAGCACTCCTTGTCCAATAGGACACTAGCACCCTATGTCCAATAGCACTACATCGCTACCAATAGAACACTAGCCTCTCTGTCCAATAGAGACACTAGCACTCTCTGCCATAGGACACTACTCAATCTCTGTTCCAAAGGACACTAGCACTCTCTGCCCAATAGGACACTAGCACTCTCTGTCCAAAGGACAATTGCTTTCTCTGTCCAATAGGACATTAGCACTCTCTGTCCAATAGGACAATTGCTTTCTCTGTCCATAGGACACACACCCTCTGTCCAATAGGACACTAGCACTCTCTGTCCAATAGGAAAAATCACTCTCTTTCCATAGGACACTAGCACTCTCTGCCAATAGGAAACACTAGCACTTTCTGCTCATGGACACTAGCACTTCTGCCCAATAGGAACACTAGCACTCTCTGTCCAATAGCAACAATGTCAGCACTCACTCTGTTCCATAGACACACTATGGCACTCTCTGTCCAATAGGACACTAACACGCTCTGTCCAATGAACAATTGCACTCTCTGTCCAATAGGACACGGCACTCTCTGTCCAATAGGAACTAGCACTCTCTCCATAGTACAATAGCACTACTGTCCAGTAGCACTGCCTCTCTGCCAATAGGAAACTAGCACTCTCTGTCCAATACACAATTGCACTCTCTGTCCAATAAACATTGCACTCTCTGTCCAATAGGACACTAGCATCTCTGTCATAATAGGACAATAGCACTCTCTGTAACAATAGGAACACTAGCACTCTCTGTCCATAGGACACTAAGCACTCTCCTGTCCAATAGACACACTAGCACTCTCTGTCCAGTCGGACAATCCTCTTCTCTGTCCAATAAGATACTAGTCGCACCCTCTGTCACATAGGACAATAGCACTCTCTGTCCATAGGACACTAAACTCTCTGTCCAATACACTAGCACCTCTGTCCAATTAGGACACTAGCACTCTCTGTCCAATAGGACATAGCACCTCCATGTCCAATAGGACACTAGCACATCTCTGTCCATAGAACAATACACTCCTCTGTCAATAGGAACACTAGCACTCTCTGTCACTAGGACACTATCACTCTCTGTCTAATGGACACTAGCACTCTCTGTCAATAGACACTAGCACTCCTTGCAATATGAACATCACTCTCTGTCCAGAGGACCTAGCACCTCTGAAAAAACAATATGGTAGGACACTACACTCTCTGTCCAATAGGACAATAGCACCCCGTCCTATAGACGACTAGCACTCTCTGTCCATAGGACAATAGCACTCTCTGTCCAATAGGACAATAGCACTCTCTGTCCAATAGGACACTAGCACTCTCTGTCCAATAGGACACTATCACCTCTGTCCAATAGGACACTAGCACCCTATAGGTCCAATAGACACTAGCACTCTCTGTCCAATGAACAATGCACTCTCTGTCCAATAGGACACAAGCACTCTCTGGCCAATAGACACATAGCACTCTCTGTCCAATGGACACTACACTCTCTGTCCCAATAGGACACTAGCACTCCTTTCCAATAGTGACAAGTAGCAATTCTCTGTCCACTAAGGACATATAGGCACTCTCTGTCCAATAGGACACTAGCTTGTCTCTGTCCTCAATAGGAACACGAGCACCTCTCGTACAATAGTTCGTTCATAGACACTGCACTCCTGTCCAATAGGAAAATATGCACTCTCGTGTCCAATCTAGCACACTAGCACATCTCTGCCCAATAGGACACTATGCACTTCTCTCGCCCAATAGCAGAATCACTAACACTCTCTGCAATACAACAATTGCACGTCTCTGTCCAATACACAATTGCACTCTCTGTCACAATAGGACACTAGCACTCTCTGTCCAATACATTGCACTCTCTGTTCTCTTTCCACTAGCAGGACACTGCGTCACTCTCTGTCCAATAGCAACTTCCAATAGGACACTGGCACTCTCTGTTCAATAGTACAATATCACTCACTGTCCAGTAGGCCACTAGCCTCTCTTCCCAATAGGACACTAGCACTCTCTGCCATACACAATTGCACTCTCTGTCCAATACAACCACTTGCACTCTCTGTCCATAGGACTCACTACACTCTCTGTAATAGGACAATAGCAACCTCTGTAAAATCGGACACTAGCACTCCTGTCCATAGACAACTAGCACTCTCCTCTGTTCAATAGACAATAGCACTCTCTGTCCATATGGACAATAGCACTCTCTGTCCAATAGAATACCTGCACCCTCTCGTTCCAATAGACAATAGCCTCTCTGTCCCAGTAGACACCAGAACTCTCTGTCCCATAGGACACTATGCACCCTCTTCCAATAGGACACTAGCAACTCTCTGTCCAATAGGACAATAGCACACTCCTGTCCATAGGAACACTAACACTCTCTGTCCAATAGAACATAGCACCTCTGTCAATAGGACCTAGATGCACTCTCTGTCTAATAGGACACTAAGCACTGTCTGTCTAATAGGACACTAGTTGCACTCTCCTGTCGCACATAGGAACAAGCTAGCACTCTTCGTCCAATTAGGACACTAGCACCTCTTTCTAAATGACCTCAATAGGACACTACTCATCTGGTCTCATAGGAATAGCACCTTGCCATAGTAGCAACTCCTGCAATAGACAATAGCACTCCCTCGTCCAATAGGACACTAGCACTCTCTGTCCATAGGAACAATAGCACTCTCTCTGTCCATAGGACAATAGTCACGCTCTGTCCACTAGGACAATAGCACTCTCTGTCCAATAGGACACAGCCCTCTCTGTCCAATAGGACATAGCACTCTCTGCCATAGGACAATACATGCTCTGTAAACAATAGGACAACTAGCACTCTCTGTCCAATAGGGACACTAGCATCTCTGTTTCAATAGGAACAAATAGCATCTCTGTCCAGTAGACAAATAGCACTCCTGTCCAATAAGATACTAGCACCCTGTGTTCCCATAGGACAATTGCACTCTCGTCCAATATTACACTAGCACTCTCTATCCATAGGCACTAGCACTCCTGTCCAAAGGACACTAGCACTCTCTGTCCAATATGGGGGACACTAGCCCCTTGTCCAATATGACCTAGCACTCTCTGTCCAATAGAACAATACCTTCTGTCCAATATGACCTAACACTCCTGCCTACACTCTCTGCCCATGGACACTATCACTCCTGTCGTCATAGGCACTAGCACTCTTCTGCCACAATAGAAACACTAGCACTCTCGCGTCCAATGACACATGCTTTCTCTGTCCCAATAGGACATACACTCTTGTCCATAGATTTACTACACTGTCAGGACATAGCATTCTCTGTCCAATAGGGAACACTAGACCTCTGTCAATAGGACACTAGCACCTCTGTCCAATAGGAAAATAGCACTCTCTGTCCAATAGGAAACAACCGCACTCCTGCACCTAATAGGACAATAGCACTCTCTGTCCAATAGGACACTAGCACTCTCTGTCCAATAGACAACAATTGTCACTCTCTGTCCAATAGGAAATAGCACTCTCTGTCCAATAGAACCTAGCACTCTCTGTCCAATAGGAACAATAGCACTCTCTGTCCAATAGGACACTAAGCCTCTCTGTCCAATAGGACAACTACACTCTCTGTCCAATAGACAATACACTCTGTCCATAGGCACTAGCACTCTCTGCCCAATAGGACACTAGCACCTCTGTCCAATAGGCAACAATGTGCAACTCTCTTCCAATAGGACAACAATTGCACTCTCTGGTCCAATAGGACACTAGCACTCTCTGTCATAATAGGACAATAGCAATCTCGTCTCTGTAATAGGAACACTAGCACTCTCTGTCAATAGACACAGCACTCTCTGTTCAATAGGACAATAGACTCTCTGTCAATAGGACAATAGCACTCTCTGTCCAATAGACAGATACTAGCACCCTCTGGTCCAATAGGACAATAGCACTCTCTGTCCAAGTAGCACACTAGGACGCTCTTGTCCAATAGGACACTAGCACCCTCTTTCAATAGGACAAAAAAACTAGCACCTCTGTCCAATAAGACAATGCACCCTCTGTCAATAGGACACTAATGCACTCTCTGTCCAATAGGACACATAGCACTCTCTGTCCTAATAGGACACTAGCACTCTCTGTCAATAGGCAACCCCCCCCCCCCCCCACATAAGCACTCTCTTTCCAATAGGACACTAGCACTCTCGTCCAATAGGACAAGATTGCACTCTCTGTCCAATAGGACACTAGCACTCTGTTATCAATAGGCAACATAGCACTCTCTGTCCCATAGGACAATAGCCTCCTGTCCAAAGGACACTAGCACTCTCTGTCCAAAAGGCAATAGCACATCTCTGCAATCTGACCTAGCACACTCTCGTCCAATAGGACAATAGCACTCTCTGTCAATACACACTCCTGTCCAATAGGACACTAGCACTCTCTGTCAATAGGGACACTAGACAACTCTCTTCCAATAGGAAACAAGAGGCACTCTCTGTCACATAGGACAATAGCACTCTCGTCCACATAGACACTAGCACTCTCTGGTCCTCAGAGGACACTGCGCACTCTCTGCCAATAGACACATAGCACTCTCTGTCAATAGGACACTAGCCACTCTCTGTCCAATAGGACACTAGCACTCTCTGTCAATAGGACAATAGCACTCTCTGTCCAAGTAGGACAATGCAATCTCTGTCCAATAAGATACTAGCACCCGTGTCCAATAGGACACTAGCACTCTCTGTCCAGTAGGACACTAGAACTCTCTGTCCAATAGGACTAGCACCCATGTCCAATAGGACACTAGCACTCTCTGTCCAATAGGAAATAGCACACTCTGTCCAATAGGACACTAGCACTCTCTGTCCAAGTACAGCACTTCCTCATGATCCCGGAATAGGACACATAGCACTCTCTGTCTAATAGGACACATAGCACTCCTGTCTAATAGGACACTAGCACTCTGTCCAATAGGACATTGCACTCTCTGTCCAATAGGACACTAGCACTCTATCAATAGGATTGCATCTCTGTCAATAGGACAATAGAAACCGCCCCTGTCCAATAGGACACTAGCACCTCTCTGTCCAATAGGACAATAGCACTCTCTGGTCCAATCTAGGACAATAGCACTCTCTGTCCAATAGGACACTAGCACTCCCGTCACTAGCTCTCGTCCATAGGACACTAGCACTCTCTGTCCAATAGGGACAATAGGACAACTCTCTGTCATAACATGCTCTGCTCTGTCCACTAGGAACATAGCACTCTCTGTCCAAGTTGACACTATGCAATCTCTGTCCAATAGGACACAGCACCTCTGGCCAATAGGACAATAGCACACTCTGTCCAATAGGACACTACAGCACTCTCGTCCAATTGGACACATACACTCTCTGTCCAATAGGACACTAACACTCTCTGCCAATAGGACCTAGCACTCCTTCTGTCCATAGGACACTAGCACTCTCTGCTCCAATAGGCACACTAGCATCTCTTCCAATAGGAACATTGCCTTCTCTGTCCAATAGCACATTAGCACTCTCCTTTCCATAGGACAATGCACCTCTGTCCAATAGGACACTAGCACCTCTGTCCAATAGGACACTAGCACTCTCTGTCCAATAGGACAATAGCACTCTCTTCCATAGGACACTCGCAACTTCTCTGCCCAATAGGACACTAGCCACATCTCTGCCCAATAGGAACACTAAGCACTCTCTGTCCAATACACAATTGCACTCTCTGTCCAATAGCACAATTGCACTCTCTGTCCAATAGGACCTAGCACTCTCTGTCCAATGAACAATAGCATCTCTGTCAATAGGACACTGGCGCTCTCTGTCCAATAGGACACTAGCACTCTCTGTTCCATAGGACAATAGCACTCACTGTCCAGTAGGCCACTAGCACTTCTCTGCCCAATAGGACACTAGCACTCTCTTCCGTCCAATACAACAATTGCACTCTCTGTCCAATACAACAATTGCACTCTCTGTCCAATAGGACACTAGCACTCTGTAAGGACAATAGCCTCTCGTAAATAGGACACTACACTCCGTCCAAAGGACATAGCACTCTCTGTTCAATAGACAATAGCACTCTCTGTCAGTAGGACAAAGCACTCCTGTCCAATAGATACTAGCACCCTGTCCATAGGACAATAGCACTCTCTCAGTAGGCCACTAGAGCTCTCTGTCCAATACGGACACTAGCACCTCTGTCCAATAGGACACTAGCACTCTCTGTCCAATATGACAATAGACAACACTCTGTAGACATACCTAATAGGACACAATACACTCTCTGTCAATAGGACACACACTCTTGTCCTAGGGACACTACATCTCTGTCATAAGATCATGCCACTTGTCCAATAGGACAATAGCACTCCTGCAATAGGACTAGCCTCTTTACCAATCGATAGCACTTCTGCATGACATCAACCTCTGTCAATAGGCAGCTAGCACTCTCTGTCCAATAGGGCAACGGCACTCTCTTCAATAGGACACTAGCACTCTCGTCCAATAGGAACTAATAGAACCCCCTGTCCAATAGGACCTAGCACTCTCTGTCCAATAGGACACTAGCACTCTCTGTCCAATAGTGACAATAGCACTCTCTGTCCAATAGGACAATAGCACTCTCTGTCCAATAGGACACTAGCACTCTCTAGTCAAGACAATGCTCTGCCAATAGGACAATAGCATCTCTGTCCAATAGGACACTAGCACTCTCTGTCCAATAAGGACACTAGCACTCTCTGTCAATAGGAACAATAGCACTCTCTGTCCAGTAGGACAACTAGCACTCTCTGTCCAATAGACATACTAGCACTCTCTGTCCAATAGGACAATAGCACCTCTGTCCAGTAGGACACTAGACTTCTCTGGTCGCAATATGACACTAGCACCCTTTGTCCAATAGGACACTAGCACTCTCTGTCCAATAGGACAATAGCACACTCTGTCCAATAGGACACTAGCACTCTCCCCACTAGCCTCTCTGTCCAAAAGACTTAGCACTCTTGCCAAGCACTAACACTCTCTGTCCAATAGGACAATAGCACTCTCTGTCTAATAGGACCTAGCACTCTCTGTCAATAGGACAATACACTCTGTCAATAGACAAGCACTCTCTGTCCAATAGGACACTAGCACTCTCTAGGTCAGTCAATAGGACAATAGAACCCCCTGTCAATAGGACACTACACTCTCTGTCCAATAGACAATAGCACTCTCGTCCAATAGACAATAGCACTCCGTCCAATAGGCAATAGCACTCTCTGTCCAATAGGACACTAGCACTCTCTGTCCAATAGGAACAATAGCACTCTCTGTCCAATAGGACAATCGCATGCTCTGTCCAATAGGACACTAGCCACTCTCGTCCAATTGGACACTAGCACTCTCTGGTCCAAATAGGACACCACTCTCTGCCAATAGGACAATAGCATGCTCTGTCCAATAGGACACTAGCACTCTCTGTCCAATATGGACACTATCACTCTCTGTCCAATAGGACCTAGCACTCCTGTCCAATGCAATACACTCTCTGTCCAATAGGAACTAGCACTCTGTCAATAGGACACTAGCATCCTGCATAGACATCACTCTTCAGTAGCCGAACACTAGCACTCTGTCCAATACAAATTGCACTCTCTGTCCAAACAACATTGCCTCTTCTGTCCAATAGGACACACTAGCACTCTCTGTATAATGAGGACAATAGCACTCTCTGAAATCGGAACTAGCACCTCTCTGTCAATAGGACACTAGCACTCTCTGTCAATAGGGACACAATAGCACTCTCTGCCATAGACAACATCTTGTCCACTAGATCTACACTGTCCAATAGGACAATCGCACTCTCTGGTCCAATAGGACACTAGCACACTCCTGTCATATAGGACACTAGCACTCTCTGTCCAATAGGACATATGCACACATACTGTCCATAGGAACATCTAGCACTCTCGTCGAATAGGACACTAGCCTCTCTTGGGCCGATAGGGACACTAGCACCGCTCTGTCATAGGACATAGCACTCTCTGTCCAATAGCGACACTACAATCTCTGTCCAATAGGACAATATGCACTCTCTGTCCAATAGGCACCTAGCACTCTCTATCCAATAGACACTAGCACTCTCGCTGGTCAGCATAGGACACTCTATAGAACCCCCTGTCCAATAGGACACTAGCACTTCTGTCCAATAGACAATAGCATCTCTGTCCAATAGGACACATAGCCTCCTGAGACATACTGTCTGCCAATAGACACTAGCACTCTACTGCCAATGGACACTAGCACTCTCTGTCCAATAGGACATCAGCACGCTCTGTCCAATAGGTACACTAGCACTCTCTGTCAAACAGGACACTAGCACTCTCTGCATGGACAATACAATGGCGCAATAGGACACTTACTCTCTGTCAATAGGACACTAGCACTCTCTGTCCAATAGCAGAGCACCCCTGTAATGACTTCGTAAGACAATCACTTCTGTCCAATAGGACAATAGCACTCCTGTCCAATAGGACATAGCACTCTCTGTCCAATAGGACAATCACCTTGTCCAATGGACAATAGCACACGTCTGTCCAATAGGACACTAGCACTCTCTGTCCAATAGGACATAGCGCACTCTCTGTCCAATAGGACAACACTCTCGTCTAAGGAGAATAGCACTCTCTGTCCAATAGGACAATAGCACTCTCTGTCAATGGACACTAGCTCTCTGCGAATAGAACTAGCACTCTCGTCCCATAGACAACCTAGCACTCTCGCAAATAGGACACTAGCCACTCTCTGTCCAATAGGAACAGACTATCACTCTGTCCAATAGGACATAGCACTCTTGTCCAATAGGACACTACACTCTCTATCCAATAGGGACCTGTCACTCTCTTCCAATAGCACTAGCCTCTCTTCCGAATAGACGGCACACTAGCACTCTCTGTCCAATAGGACAATGCTTTCTCTTTCCAATAGACATTAGCACCTCTCGTCCAATAGGCAAGGCTTTCTCTGTCCAATAGGACAACAGCATCCTCTGTCCAATAGGACACTAGCACTCTCTGTCCATAGGACACTAGCACGTCTCTGTCCAATAGGACACTGATGCAACTCTGTCAACGAGGACACTAGCACTCTCTGCCAAGGACCTAGCATGCTCTGTCCAATAGGACAGATCACTGTCTCTGTCCACAATAGGACAATGCACTCTCTGTCCATAGGACATAGCACACTCTGTCCAATAGGACACTAGCAACCCTTCTTTCCAAAGACAATACACTCTCTGTCCAATATCCTAGCACGCTCTGTCCAAGTAGGACCACTAGCACTCTCTTCCATAGGACACTAGCACATCGCATGCCAATCGGACACTACACTCTCTGTCAATAGGAGACTAGCACTCTGCTGGTCCCAATAGACACTAGCACTTCTCTTCCAATAGGACTCTAGCACTCTCTCATAGTCCTAAATAGGACACTAGCACTCTCTGCCCAATAGGACACTAGCACTCTCTGCCCAATAGGGACCTAGCACTCTCTGTCAATAGGACACTATCATCTCTGGTCCAATAGGACACGGCACTTCTCGTGCCAATAGGACACTAGCACTCTCTATTCCATAGGCAACTAGCACTCTTGTCCAATGGACACTAGCACTCTGCTGCCGTAATAGGACACTATCAATCTCTCTTGTCCAATAGGACAATGCTTCTCTTCCAATGGACACGATCCCTGTCCAGTAGGACACTAGCACTCTCTGTCCAATAGGACAATAGCACCTCTCTGTCCAATAGACAATAGCACTCCGTCCATAGACACTACACTCTCTGCCCCAAAGGTAACACTAGCACTCTCGTCCAATAGGGCACTATTTCACTCTCTGTCCAATAGGACCCAACTCTCTGTCCAATAGACACTAGCAAATACCCCCTCTGTCCAATAGGACACTACACTCTCTGTTCCAATAGGACACTAGACTCCTGTCCAAATAGGAACACTAGCACTCTCTGATCCAATAGGACACTAGCACTCTCTGCCCATAGGACACTGACACTCTCTGCCCATAGACCATAGTCCATCTATGTCCAATAGGACAATTGCTTTCTCTGTCCAATGGACATTAGCACTCTCTGTCCAATAGGACAATTGCTTTCTCGTCCAATAGGAACATAGGCACCCTCTGTCAATAGGACACTAGCACTCTCTGTCCAATAGGAAATAGCAACTCTCTGTCCCATAGGACACTAGCACTCTCTCCAATAGACGTAGCCTCTTGCCCAATAGGACACTAGCACTCTCTGTCAATAGCACAATTGCACTCTCTGTCCAATAGGACACCAGCACTCTTGGCCAATAGAACAATAGCACTCTCTGTCAAAAGGAACTGGCACTCATCTGTCCAATAGGACATAGCACTCTCTCTGTTCAATAGGACGATAGCACTCTCTGTCCAGTAGCCACTAGCACTCTCTGCCCAATAGGACACTAGCATTTTCTGCCCAATAGGACCAGCACTTTCAGCACGATTGCACTCCATCTTCCAATAGGGACATAGCACTCTCTGTCCAATAGGACAATAGCACTTCTGTAAAATAGGACACTGCACTCTCTGCCCAATAGGACACTAGCACTCTCTCGCCCAATAGGACACTAGCACCTCTCTGTCCAACATAGGACGATAGCACTCTCTGTCCAGTAGGCCACTAGCACTCTGTGCCCTAGGACACTAGCACTCTGCCAATAGGACACTAGCACGTCTCTGTGCAATAAACGATTGCACTCTGTCCATAGACACTAGCACTCTCTGTCCAAAGGACAATAGCACTCTCTGTCCAATAGGACACTAGCACTCTCTGTCGCAATAGGACACTAGCACTCTCTGTTCAATAGGACAATAGCACTCTCTGTCAGTAGGACACTAGCACTCTCTGTCCAATAGGATATAGCACACCTCTGTCCAATAGGAACAATAGCATCTCTGTCCAGTAGGACACTAGCACTCTCTGTTCAATAGGACACTGCACCCTACTGTCCATTAGGACACTAGCCTCTCTGTCCCATAGGTTCATAGCACTCTCGTCCATAGGACACTATTCACTCTCTGTCCAATAGGACACTAGCACTGCTCTGCCCAATAGGTACCACTAGCACTCTCTGTCCAATACGACAATAGCACTCCTCTGTCCAATAGGACATAGCACTCTCTGCTAGGCACTAATTTCGCCAATAGGTACTCTCTTCCAATAGGACACTTAGCACTCTCTGTCAATAGGACAATAGCACTCTCTTCGCAGTAGGGACACTAGCACTCTCTGTTCCATAGGACAATAGCACTCTCTGTCAAGTAGGGACACTAGCACTCTCTGTCCATGGACACACACCCTCTGTCCAATAGGAACTAGCACTCTCTCTCTCTCCAATAGACACTAGCACTCTCTCTCGTCCAACTAGGAAACAATAGCCGCCCTATTTGTCTACTGGGAACAGAAAACTTACCATGGAGAAATCAACATTTAGAAAATTATGAGAACTATCACATGTCTTCTAATTATTACTGTAAGTCTGAGGAGTGATAAATAGAAATGAAAAAAAGCTGTGTGGCTAAATACTCATGATATGGTTATTAAAAAAAAGTTTGATTAAAAGCATAGTAATTTATATGTTTTTAGTTATTACAAAAATAATTTGTTAATGTGTCCCAAGTAACTAATAATACTTTATATTCTATGTTTGCTTAGTTCAGTTATCTAATTTCAGGTTTGCACTACTGGCAAGTTGGCAACATAGTCAAGTAAAATGTAATAATAATAACAACAAAGCAAGGCACAAACTGCAAGGTAGAGCTTTTGTCATATATGCCCAATGTATATGCATAAAATAAGTGTTAATGATGTAATTGTCCCTTTGCCACAGAGTCAATATGTGTTATAGAAACTAGCAAATTGATACATTATTTTGTGTCAAGAAATGTATTTTACTTACAATCATTGCTTCAATAATAACACATTCAGGAGAATCAACAACGCAATGATGTCTTACCTGCGAATCGCCGATACAATACACAATTACATCTGTTATCTAAAATCCCCATGCAGTGCATCCTTAAGTTTCGCACTAACGAGATGCAAAAACTTACTTGGGTTGCAGCCATACTACAGCACACAGTAACGCGATGTAATGCTAAATGGGTTTCACGCACGTTACCGGCATTGCTGTCTGATTCCTCGTAATAATACATACATCAGAGCACACGTGATTACAAAAAAACGGTTGATTGCATACTTTGAAAACTGATTACAGCGCACCACATCGTGGCCACCCAAAGGCTGGCATGTTATTTTCAAGGATCATTATAACTGTAAGCACGTGTGGCCTAGCCCTTGATTGGGAGCGCTGTGCTATTCCCAAAAACATTTGCAAATGGTGCAGCCCCCATAAAATCACTGCAAATTCCACGTAACCGATTTAATTGCGTGGGTTTCGCAGTTATTTTAACGATATTGAATTCCATCATATGTTTTAAAAGAGCCCCACAATCAAAACAGGATTGTGAATATGTGCACTCTTATTCATTGTGCGAAAAATTCTGGAATTGATCTGTTTGAAAAACTATAAGTCCATTGTTCAACCTGATTCGTAGCATAAACCACCACGGAGAAACATCCTTTGAGCTGATTGAGCTCTTTGATTAAAAAAAGTCATATCCATATATTTATTTCTAACAATGAGTGCCTTAATGTGTTTGACACTTGTTGAGTTATTGTTCATTGCAACTCTTTGGCAATATACAGTTATATAGAGTGCACAAAGAAAAAAGCAGAGTAAGCCCAATGCATATAGTTTGTGACCAAACAGCCCTTTAGTTATTTTAAGTTCTTCATTCAATAGTGTAATGTCAACTTTGATGTTTTATTCTCATTTTAGTGCAGTCCATGTCTATTTCTTTACCCACAGTCATAGGTTTAGGAGGTTTTCATGGCTATTGTCAATGGATCTAGAGACTGTTAATAGAATAGATTGCCAATAACTTGCTGAGCTCTAAAAACAAAAATTACATTCATAGGATTTTAGCTTTCAAGTATCAACCTTTGAATGTCCATTCAGATGAAAAGACCTTGTGTCATTTCTGTAACACCTGCTATTATAAGTAACAGGAGCTTCAGTGTCTTACATAGGAAAACATTTGCTTGTTTATTAGAGACTTAGAAGTGTGTATTTTCAAGCTACACAAAATATTGTTATTTGTGAGCTTTATAAGTCACCATTGTTGCAGGACACGTTGAAAATCAGAGTGTGTTCCTTTCTATCAAACCATAAAATCAACAGACATTTTTATTTCTGAACAAACATAGCATTTCCCATAGCTAAGACAATCTAAAACAGGAAAGAGCATGCAGGTAAATACTTGCATACACATCCAGGAAGGCAGACAAATGGGGGGTGGTTCTTCTATATAAAAATGGGTGTAAAAGTAAGTCTAAGGTTAATAGAAGGCATAGTGAGGGGAGAAGCCAATGGGGGGTCATAGGAGGTTTACAAAATTTAGGCGCAGGAAAGAAGTCACCATTTGAGGTCACTAAGTGGTCAAAGGGAACCAGGCCCACTCCCTCCAAGGTCCCTTCTCTATTTATCAAGTCAGGTGGTCACAGTTATTAATATTCATGCAGTTGGTGGGTTTCCATCATGTGAGTGTATTGAGTTAAGGTCCCCTTTATTTATTTGTCACACACTTAGCGAATCCCTGTTAGTCGGTCATGAAAATAAAAAGTGTTAAGTAAGGTAACTGAGTGTAGTTACTGTCCTGGTTGTCTAAATATTACAATGTTACTGATTATTACATGGTTGTGATTCTAACACATTCCAGCTGGTTAAGGACACTAGCACTCTCTGTCCAATAGGACAATAGCACTCTCTGTCCAGTAGGACAATAGCACGCTCTGTCCAATAGGACACTAGCACTCTCTGTCCAATAGGACACTAGAACCCTCTGTCCAATAGGACACTTGCACTCTTTGCCCAATAGGACACTAACACTCTCTGTCCAATAGGACAATAGCACTCTCTGTCCAATAGGACACTAGCACTCTCTGTCCAATAGGACAATTGCACTCTCTGTCCAATAGGACACTAGCACTCTCTGTCCAATAGGACAATAGAACCCCCTGTCCAATAGGACACTAGCACTCTCTGTCCAATAGGACAATAGCACTCTCTGTCCAATAGGACAATAGCACGCTCTGTCCAATAGGACACTAGCACTCTCTGTCCAATAGGACAATAGCACTCTCTGTCCAAGAGGACACTAGCACCCTCTGTCCAATAGGACACTAGCACTCTCTGTCCAATAGGACACTAGCACTCTCTGTCCAATAGGACACTAGCACTCTCTGTCCTGTCAATAGGACCTAGCACTCTCTGTCAATAGGACATACACCTGTACCTAATACGGACACTAGTCACTCTCTGGTCCAATAGGACAATAGCACTCTCTGGTCCAGTAGGACAACTAGCACCCTCTGTCCAATAGGACACTAGCACCTCTGTCCAATCAGGACAATGCACTCTCTGTCCAATAGACAATAGCACAGCTCTGTCCAATAGGACACTAGCACTCTCTGTCCCAATAGGACAACTAACTCTCTGTCCATACTGACAATAGCACCTCTGTCAATAGGACATCTAGCTTCTCTGTCCAATAGGACATAGCACTCTCTGTCCAATAGGACAATGCAGCTCACTCTCTGTCCCAATAGGAACTAACACTCTCTTCCAATAGGACTAGCACCCTGTCCAATAGGACATCGCATTCTGTCCAATAGGACATAGCACTCTCTGTCCAATAGGACATATAACTCTCGTCCATAAGGACATAGCACTTCTGTCTAGCCACAGCACCTCTGTCCAATAGGACAATAGCACCCCTGTCCAATAGAACTAGCACCTCTGTCCATAGGACATAGCACGCTCTGTCCAATAGGACACTAGCACCACTGCTCTGTTCCATAGACACTGAGCACTCCTCTGTCCAATAGGACACTAAGCCCTCTCGTCCAATAGGACACTAGCACTCTCTGGTACTAATAGGACAATAGCACTTCTGTCCAATAGCAGAATACACTGCTCTGTCCAATAGGACACTACACTCTCGGTCAAATAGACAATACACTCTCTGTCAAATAGGACACTAGCACGTCTCTGTCCATAGACACTAGCACTCCTCTCCCAATAGGACACTAGCACTCTCCTGCCCAATAGGGCACAATAGCACTCTTCGTGTCCAAAGGACAACTTGCAACTTCTGTCCAATGGACATAGCACTCTCTTCAATAGGACCTACAACTCTCTCCAATAGGACACTGCAGCTTCTTGTCCATAGGACTAGCAACTCTCCTGTCCAATAGGACACTAACACTCTCTGTTCAATAGCAATAGCCCCTCTCTTCCATAGGCACTAGCACTCTCTGTCAATAGGACACTAGCAACCCTATGTCCAATAGGACACTAGCACCTCTATGTCACAATAGCACTAGCACTCTCTGCCAATAGGACACTAGCATCCTCTCTGTCCAATAGGACACAACACTCTCTGCCATAGGACACTATCACTCTCCTGTATCCAATAGGACACTAGCAACTCTCTGCCAATAGGACACTAGCACTCTCTGTCCAATAGGAACAATGCTTTCTCTGTCCAATAGGACATTAGCACTCTCTGTCCAATAGGACAATTGCTTTCTCTGTCCATAACACTACACCCTCTGTCCATAGGAACTAGCACTCTCTGTCCAATAGGAAAATACACTCTCTTTCCATAGGACACTAGCACTCTCTGTCCAATAGGAAACACTAGCACTTTGCCATCGACACTAGCACTTCTGCCAATAGGAACACTAGCACTCTCTGTCCAATAAACAATGCATCTCTCTGTCCAATAGACACTGAGCACTCTCTGTCCAATAGGACACTAACACGCTCTGTCCAATGAACAATTGCACTCTCTGTCCAATAGGACACGCACTCTCTGTCCAATAGGAACTAGCACTCTCTTTCCAATAGGACAATAGCACTACTGTCCAGTAAGCCACTGCACTCTCTGCCAATAGGAACTAGCACTCTCTGTCCAATACAACAATTGCACTCTCTGTCCAATACAACAATTAGCACTCTCTGTCCAATAGGACACTACACTCTCTGTCAATAATAGGACAATAGCACTCTCTGTAAATAGGACACTAGCACTCTCTGTCCATAGGACACAAGCACTCTCTGTTGCAATAGGACAATAGCACTCTCTGTCCAGTCAGGACAATAGCACTCTTCTCTGTCCAATAGATACTAGGCACCCTCTGTCACATAGACAATAGCACTCTCTGTTCCAGTAGGACACTAGACTCTCTGTCCAATAGCACTAGCACTCTCTGTCCAATAGGAACACTCTAGCACTCTCTGTCCATAGGACATAGCACCTCTGTCCAATAGGACACTACACCTCTCTGTCCATAGACAATAGCACTCTCTGTCCAATAGGAACACTAAGCACTCCCTGCACTAGGAACACTAGCACTCCTCTGTCAATCACCTAGCACTCTCTGCAATGGACACTAGCACTCCTTGTCAATATGAACAGTACACTCTCTGTCCAAGTAGGACCTCACCTCTGCAATTGGTGACACTAGCACTCTCTGTCCAATAGGACAATAGCACCCTCTGTCCATATAGGACACTAGGCACTCTCTGTCCATAGGACAATAGCACTCTCTGTCCAATAGGACAACTAGCACTCTCTGTCCATAGGACACTAGCACTCTCTGTCCAATAGGACACTAATCCACTCTACTGTCCAATAGGACACTAGCACCTCTTGGTCCAATAGCACATAGCACTCTCTGTCCAATGAGACAATCAGCACACTCTGTCCAATAGGACACTAGCACTCTCTGTCCCAATAGACACTATAGCACTCTCTGTCCAATGGACACTAGCACTCTCTGCCAATAGGAACACTAGCACTCTCTTTCCAATAGTGACAATTGCTATCTCTGTCCATAGGACATTAGCACTCTCTGTCCAATAGGACATTGCTTTCTCGGTCCCAATAGGAACACAGCACCCTCGTCAATAGAGACACTAGCACTCTCTGTCCAATAGGAAAATACACTCTCTGCCATGACACTAGCACATCTCTGCCCAATAGGACACTATGCACTCTCGCTCCAATAGGACACTACACTCTCTGTCAATACAACAATTGCACTCTCTGTCCAATAGCACAATGCACTCTCTGTCCAATAGGACACTAGCACTCTCTGTCCAATAGGCATTGCACTCTCTGTCCATAGGACACTAGCACTCTCTGTCCAATAGCACCTACACTCTCTGTCAATGGACAATACACTCCTGTCCATAGGCACTAGCACCTCTTCCCATAGGACACTAGCACTCTCTGTCCAAATAGACAAATAGCAACTCTCTGTCCAATACAACCATTGCACTCTCTGTCCAATAGGACACTACACTCTCGTGTATATAGGACAATAGCAACTCTCTGTCCAGATGGACCTAGCACTCTCTGTCCATAGGACACTAGCACTCTCTGTTCCAATACGACACATAGCACTCTCTGTCCATATGAGCAATAGCACTCTCTGTCCAATAGAATACACTAGCACCCTCTGTCCAATAGGACAACTAGCCTCTTCTGTCATAGACACAGAACTCTCTGTCCATAGGACACTAGCACCTCTGTCCAATAGACACTAGCACTCTCTGTCCAATAGGAACAATAGCACACTCCTGTCCAATAGGACACTAAGCACTCTCTGTCCATAGGACAATAGCACTCTGTCAATAGGACCTAGTCACTCTCTGTCTAATAGGACACTAGCCCTCTGTCAATAGGACACTAGCACTCTCTGTCCATAGGAAATGCACTCTCGTCCAATAGGACATAGCACACTCTCTTCCAATAGGACACTACACTCTCTGTCCAATAGGACATAGAACTCCCCGTCCCAATAGGACCTAGCACTCTCTGTCCATAGGACAATAGCATCTCTCTGTCCATAGGACATAGCACCTCTGTCCAATAGGACAATAGCACTCTCTGTCCAATAGGACACAGCCCTCTCTGTCCAATAGGACATAGCACTCTCTGCCAATAGACAATATCATGCTCTGTAAACAATAGGACAACTAGCACTCTCTGTCCAATAGGGACACTAGCACTCTTCAATAGGACAAGCACTCTTCCAATAGACAAATAGCACTCCTTCCAATAGATACTAGCACCCTGTGTTCCCATAGGACAATTCACTCTCGTCCAATATACACTAGCACTCCTCTCTCCATAGGCACTAGCACTCTCTGTCCAATAGGACACTAGCACTCTCTGTCCAATATGGGGGACACTAGCCCCTTGTCCATAGACCTAGCACTCTCTGTCCAATAGAACAATACCTTCTGTCCAATATGACCTACACTCCTGCCTAGCACTCTCTGCCCAATGGACACTACACTCTGTCGACTCATAGGTCACTAGCACTCTTCTGCCAATAGACACTAGCACTCTCGGGTCCAATATGACTAATGCATCCTCTGTCCCAATAGACATACAACTCTTGTCCATAGGACAGCACTCTTGCTTTCTCTGTCCATAGGACACTAGCACCCTCTGTCCAATAGGACACTAGCACTCTCTGTCCAATAGGAACAATAGCACTCTCTGTCCAATAGGAACAAGCACTCCTGCCTAATAGGACATACACTCTCTGTCCAATAGGACACTAGCACTCTCTTCCAATACAACAATTAGTCACTCTCTGTCCAATAGAACATATGCACTCTCTGTCCAATAGGACCTAGCACTCTCTGTCCATAGAACAATAGCACTCTCTGTCCAATAGACACTGCACCTCTGTCCAATAGGACACTAGCACTCTCTGTCAATGACAATACACTCTGTCCATAGGCCACTAGCACTCTCTGCCCAATAGGACACTAGCACCTCTGTCCAATAGGCATACAATGGTAGCACTCTCTTTCCAATACAGACAATAGCACTCTCGGTCCAATAGGACACTAGCACTCTCTGTATAATAGGACAATAGCAATCGTCTCTGTAAATAGGAACACTAGCACTCCTGTCAATGACACAGCACTCTCTGTTCAATAGACAACTACACTCTCTGTCATTAGACAATAGCACTCTCTGTCCAATAAAGATACTAGCACCTCTCTGTCCATAGGACAATAGCACTCTCTGTCCAAGTAGCACACTAGCAGCTCTCTGTCCAATAGGACACTAGCACCCTCTTCCAATAGGACAAAACAAAACTAGCACCTCTGTCCAATAGACATGCACCTCTGTCAATGGACACTAACACTCTCTGTCCAATAGGACAATAGCACTCTCTGTCCAATAGGACACTAGCACTCTCTGTCAATAGGAACACATAAGCACTCTCTTTCCAATAGACACTAGCACTCTCTGTCCAATAGGACACAATGCACTCTCTGTCCAATAGGACACTAGCACTCTCTTATCAATAGGCAAATACACTCTCGTCCATAGGACAATGCCTCCTGTCCAAAGGACACTAGCACTCTCTGTCCAAAAGGCAATAGCACATCTCTGCCCAATTAGACCTAGCACTCTCGTCCAATAGGACAATACGAAACCACTCCGTCCAATAGGACACTACACTCTCTGTCAATAGGACACTAGCACTCTCTTTCCAATAGGAACACAAGAGGCACTCTCTGTCCATAGGACAATAGCACTCTCCGTCCACATAGGACACTAGCACTCTCTGGTCCCAAGACACTCGCACTCTCTGCCAATAGACACATACACTCTCTGTCAATAGGACACTAGCCACTCTCTGTCCAATAGGACACTAGCACTCTCTCGTCAATAGGACAATAGCAACTCTCTGTCCAATAGGACAATGCATCTCTGTCCAATAAGATACTAGCACCCCTGTCCAATAGACATAGCACTCTCTGTCCAGTAGGACACTAGAACTCTCTGTCCAATAGGACTAGCACCCTATTTTTGTCCAATAGGACACTAGCACTCTCTGTCCAATAGGAAATAGCACACTCTGTCCAATAGGACACTAGCACTCTCTGTCCAGACTAGCACCCATGAACTACCTCTGTCAATAGGACCATAGCACTCTCTGTCTACATAAACATAGCACTCCTTCTAATAGGACCTAGCACTCTTGTCCAATAGGACATTGCACTCTCTGTCCAATAGGACACCTAGCACTCTCTATGTCCAATAGGACAATAGAACCCCCCTGTCCAATAGGACCACTAGCCCTCTCTGTCCATAGGACAATAGCACTCTCTGGTCCAATAGGACAATAGCACTCTCTGTCCAATAGGACACTAGCACCGCACTCTCTGTCCATAGGACACTAGCACTCTCTGTCCAATAGGACAATAGCAACTCTCTGCATAACATGCTCTGCTCTGTCCACTAGAACCACTAGCACTCTCTGTCCAATATGACACTCATGGCACATCACTCTGTCAATAGGACACTAGCACCTCTGTCCAATAGGACAATAGCACCTCTGTCCAATAGGACACTACAGCACTCTCGTCCATTAGGACACATCACTCTCTGTCCAATAGGACACTAACACTCCTGCCAATAGGACACTAGCACTCCTTCTGTCCATAGGACACTAGCACTCTCTGCTCCAATAGGCACATAGCACTCTCTCAATAGGAACCATTGCATTTCTCTGTCCAATATACATTAGCACTCTCTTCCAATAGGACAAGCCCTCTGTCCAATAGGACACTAGCACTCTCTGTCCAATAGGACACTAGCACTCTCTGTCCAATAGGAAATAGCACTCTCTATCCATAGGACACTCGCAATCTCTGCCCAATAGGACACTAGCCACTCTCTGCCCAATAGAACACTACACTCTCTGTCCAATACACAATTGCACTCTCTGTCCAATAGCACATTGCACTCGTCTGTCCAATAGGACCTAGCACTCTCTGTCCAATGACAATAGCATCTCTGTCCAATAGGACACTGGCACTCTCTGTCCAATAGGACACTAGCACTCTCTGTTCCATAGGACAATAGCACTCACTGTCCAGTAGCCACTAGCACTCTCTGCCCAATAGGACATAGCACTCTCTTCCGCCATACAACAATTGCACTCTCTGTCCAATACAACAATTGCCCTCTTGTCCAATAGGACACTAGCCTCTGAAGACATGCCTCTCTAAAGACCTACATCCTCCAAGGACATAGCACTCCTGTCAAAGACAATAGCACTCTCTGTCAGTAGGACATAGCACTCTGTCCAATAGATACTAGCACCCTCGTCCATAGGACAATAGCACTCTCTTCAGTAGGCACTAGAGCTCTCTGTCCAATCGGACACTAGCACCCTCTGTCCAATAGGACACTAGCACTCTCTGTCCAATAGACAATAGCAAACACTCTGTCCAAGGACATACACTCCTGTCAATAGGACAATAGCACTCTCTGTCAATAGGACACTAGCACTCTCTGTCTAGGGACACTAGCACTCTCTGTCATAAGATCATGCGCCACTTCTGTCCAATAGGACAATGCACTCCTGCAATAGGACATAGCACTCTTTACCAATCGACACTAGCACTCTCTGTCCATAGGACATCAACCTCTGTCAATAGTCACTAGCACTCTCTGTCCAAAGAGGCAACGGCACTTCTTCAATAGGACACTAGCACTCTCGTCCAATAGGAACAATAGAACCCCCTGTCCAATAGGACACTAGCACTCTCTGTCCAATAGGACACTAGCACTCTCGTCCATATGACATAGCATCTCTGTCCAATAGGACAATAGCACTCTCTGTCCAATAGGACACTAGCACTCTCTGTCAAGACAATGCCTCTTCCAATAGGACAATAGCATCTCTGTCCAATAGGACACTAGCCACTCTCTGTCCAATAAGGACACTAGCACTCTCTGGTTCAATAGGAACAATAGCACTCTCTGTCCATAGGACAACTAGCACTCTCTGTCCAATAACATACTAGCACTCTCTGTCCAATAGGACAATAGCAACCTCTGTCCAGTAGGACACTAGACTTCTCTGGTCGCAATAGACACTAGCACCCTTTGTCCAATAGGACACTAGCACTCTCTGTCCAATAGGACAATAGCACACTCTGTCCAATAGGACACTAGCACTCTCCCCACTAGCACTCTCTGTCCAAAAGACTTAGCACTCTTGCCAAGCACTAACACTCTCTGTCCAATAGGACAATAGCACTCTCTGTCTAATAGGACCTAGCACTCTCTGTCAATAGGACAACACTCTCGTCAATAGACAATTGCACTCTCTGTCCAATAGGACACTAGCACTCTCAGTCGTCAATAGGACAATAGAACCCCCTGTCATAGGACACTAGCACTCTCTGTCCAATAGGACAATAGCACTCTCGTCCAATAGACAATAGCACTCCGTCAATAGGACAATAGCACTCTCTGTCCAATAGGACACTAGCACTCTCTGTCCAATAGGAACATAGCACTCTCTGTCCAATAGGACAATCGCATCTCTGTCCAATAGGACACTAGCCACTCTCGTCCAATGGACACTATGCACTCTCTGGTCCAAATAGGACACCACTCTCTGCCAATAGGACAATAGCATGCTCTGTCCAATAGGACACTAGCACTCTCTGTCCAATATGGACACTATCACTCTCTGTCCAATAGGAACTAGCACATCGCTGTCCAATAGACACAATACACTCTCTGTCCAATAGGACACTAGCCTCTGTCAATAGGACACTAGCACTCTCTCATAGCATCACTCATCCATAGCTAGCCTGCAATGACACTAGCACTCTCTGTCCAATACAACATGCACTCTCTGTCCAAACAACATTGCCTCTCTGTCCAATAGGACACTAGCACTCTCTGTATAATGAGGACAATAGCACTCTCTGTAAGGAACTAGCACTCCTGTCCAATAGACACTAGCACCTCTCTGTCAATAGGGAACTAGCACTCTCTGTCCATAGACACAGCACTCTTGTCCATATACTGCACCCTCGTCCAATAGGACAATCGCACTCTCTGTCCAATAGGACACTAGCACACTCCTGTCATATAGGACACTAGCACTCTCTGTCCAATAGGACATATGCACACATCTGTCCATAGAACACTAGCACTCTCGTCCAATAGGACACTAGCACTCTCTTGCCGCATAGGACACTAGCACTCTCTGTCAATAGGACATAGCACTCTCTGTCAATAGGACACTAGCAATCTCTGTCCAATAGGACAATCGCACTCTCTGTCCAATAGGCACACTAGCACTCTCTATCCAATAGACACTAGCACTCTCCTGATCAGCAATAGGACACTCTATAGAACCCCCTGTCCAATAGGACACTAGCACTTCTGTCCAATAGGACAATGCATCTCTGTCCAATAGGACACATAGCTCTCTCTCAGGCATCTCTCTGCCAATAGACACTAGCACTCTACTGCCAATTGGACATAGCACTCTCTGTCAATAGTGACACAGCACTCTCTGTCCAATAGGACACTAGCACTCTCTGTCAAACAGGACACTAGCACTCTCTGCCATGCAATACAATGGCAATAGGACACTAACTCTCTGTCAATAGGACACTAGCACTCTCTGTCCAATAGACAAGAGCACTGTCAATGACATAATCTCTGTCCAAGGACACATTCACTCTCTGTCCAATAGGACAATAGCACTCCTGTCCAATAGGACACTAGCACTCTCTGTCCAATAGACAATACACCTCTGTCCAATGGACATAGCCACTCTTTGTCCAATAGGACACTAGCACTCTCTGTCCAAGGACACTAGCACTCTCTGTCCAATAGGACACAGCACTCTCGTCTAATAGGAATACACTCTCTGTCCAATAGGACAATAGCACTCTCTGTCCATGGACACTAGCTCTCTGTCAATAGGAACTAGCACTCTGTCCACTAGGACAACTAGCACTCTCTGCCAATAGGACACTAGCACTCTCTGTCCAATAGGAACAGACTATCACTCTCTGTCCAATAGGACACTAGCACTCTCTGTCCAATAGACACAGCACTCTCTATCCAATAGGACACTGATCACTCTCTGTCCAATAGGCCTAGCACTCTCTATCCAGAATAGAGGACACTAGCACTCTCTGTCCATAGGACAATGCTTTCTCTTTCCATCAGACACTTAGCACTCTCGTCCAATAGGCAAGGCTTTCTCTGTCCAATAGGACAACAGCATCCTCTGTCCAATAGGACACTAGCACTCTCTGTCCATAGACACTAGCACTCTCTGTCCAATAGGACACTAGAGCTACTCTGTCAACAGGACACTAGCACTCTCTGCCAAGGACCTAGCATAGCTCTGTCCAATAGGACAGACACTTCTCTGTCCAATAGGACAATGCACTCTCTGTCCATAGGACAATAGCACACTCTGTCCAATAGGACACTAGCACCCTTCTATTCCAATAGACAATAGCACTCTCTGTCCAATATCACTGAGCACTGCTCTGTCCAAGTAGGACACTAGCACTCTCTTCCATAGGACACTAGCACTCGCTGTCCAACTCGGACACTAGCACTCTCTGTCAATAGGACACTAGCACTCTCTGGTCCCAATAGGACACTAGCACTCTCTTCCAATAGGACTCTAGCACCTCTCTGTCCAATAGGACACTAGCAACTCTCTGCCCAATAGGACACTACGCACTCTCTGCCCAATAGGGACACTAGCACTCTCTGTCAATAGGACACTATCATCTCTGGTCCAATAGGACACTGCACTTCTCGTGTCCAATAGGAACTAGCACTCTCTATCCAATAGGAACTAGCACTCTTGTCCAATGGACACTAGCACTCTGCTAGCCTTAATAGGACACTAGTCAATCTCTCTTGTCCAATAGGACAATGCCTTCTCTTCCAATCGGACACCAGCATCCCTGTCCAGTAGGACACTAGCACTCTCTGTCCAATAGGACAATAGCACCTCTCTGTCCAATAGACATAGCACTCTCGTCCATAACACTACACCTCTGTCCCCAAAGGACACTAGCACTCTCTGTCCAATAGGGCACTAGTTTCACTCTCTGTCCAATAGGACACTACACTCTCTGTCCAATAGGACAAGCAAATACCACCCTCTGTCCAATAGGACACTAGCACTCTCTGTTCCAATAGGACATAGACTCCTGCCAATAGACACAGCACTCTCTATCCAATAGGACACTAGCACTCTCTGCCCATAGGACACTAGACACTCTCTGCCCAATAGACCACTAGTCACTCTTGTCCAATAGGACAATTGCTTTCTCTGTCCAATAGGACATTAGCACTCTCTGTCCAATAGGACAATTGCTTTCTCTGTCCAATAGGTAACACTAGCACCCTCTGTCAATAGGACACTAGCACTCTCTGTCCAATAGGACAATAGCAACTCTCTGTCCATAGGACACTAGCACTCTCTTCCAATAGGACTAGCACTCTTGCCCAATAGGACACTAGCACTCTCTGTCTAATAGCACAATTGCACTCTCTGTCCAATAGGACACTAGCACTCTCTGGCCAATAGAACAATAGCACTCTCTGTCCAAAAGGACACTGGCACTCTCTGTCCAATAGGACATAGCACTCTCTCTGTTCAATAGGACGATAGCACTCTCTGTCCAGTAGGCCACTAGCACTCTCTGCCCAATAGGACACTAGCACTTTTCTGCCCAATAGGACCAGCACCTCTGTCAAACACGATTGCACTCCATCTTCCAATAGGACATAGCACTCTCTGTCCAATAGGACAATAGCACTTCTGTAAATAGGACACTGCACTCTCTGCCCAATAGGACACTAGCACTCTTCGCCCAATAGGACACTAGCACCTCTCTGTCCAATAGGGACGATAGCACTCTCTGTCCAGTAGGCCACTAGCACTCTCTGCCCAATAGGACCTAGCACTCTCTGCCCAATAGGACACTAGCACTTCTCTGTGCAATCAACGATTGCACTCTGTCCATAGGACACTAGCACTCTCTGTCCAATAGGACAATAGCACTCTCTGTCCAATAGGACACTAGCACTCTCTGTCCAATAGGACACTAGCACTCTCTGTTCAATAGGACAATAGCACTCTCTGTCAGTAGGACACTAGCACTCTCTGTCCAATAGGATACTAGCACCCTCTGTCCAATAGGAACAATAGCATCTCTGTCCAGTAGGACACTAGCACTCTCTGTTCAATAGGCGACACTGCACACCTCTGTCCATTAGGACCTAGCACTCTCTGTCTCCATAGGTTCAATAGCACTCTCTCCCAATAGGACACTAGTTCACTCTCTGTCTCATAGGACACTAGCACTGCTCTGCCCACTAGGTACCACTAGCACCTCTCTGTCCAATGCGACAATAGCACCCTCTGTCCAATAGGACACTAGCACTCTCTGTCCAATTTCACAATAGTACTCCTTTCCAATAGGACACTAGCACTCTCTGTTCAATAGGACAATAGCACTCTCGTTGCAGTAGGACACTAGCACTCTCTGTCCATAGGACAATAGCACTCCTCTGTCCAAGAGGGACACTAGCACTCTCTGTCCATGGACACACACCCTCTGTCCAATAGGACACTAGCACTCTCTCTCTCTCCAATAGGACACTAGCACTCTCTCTGTCCAATAGGACAATAGCACCCCTATTTGTCTACTGGGAACAGAAAACTTTACCATGGAGAAATCAACATTTAGAAAATTATGAGAACTATCACATGTCTTCTAATTATTACTGTAAGTCTGAGGAGTGATAATTAGAAATGAAAAAAAGCTGTGTGGCGTAAATACTCATGATATGGTTATTAAAAAAAATGTTTGATAAAAGCATAGTAATTTATATGTTTTTAGTTATTTCAAAAATATATTTGTTAATGTGTCCCAAGTAACTATAATACTTTATATTCTATGTTTGCTTAGTTCAGTTAATCTAATTTCAGGTTTGACTACTGGCAAGTTGGCAACATAGTCAAGTAAAATGTAATAATAATAACAACAAAGCAAGGCACAAACTGCAAGGTAGAGCTTTTGTCATATATGCCCAATGTATATGCATAAAGATAAGTGTTAATGATGTAATTGTCCCTTTGCACAGAGTCAATATATGTTATAGAAACTAGCAAATTGATACATTATTTGTGTCAAGAAATGTATTTTACTTACAATCATTGCTTCATAATATACACATTCAGGAGAATCAACAACGCAATGATGTCTTACCTGCCGCAATCCCGATACAATACACAATTACATCTGTTATCTAAAATCCCCATGCAGTGCATCCTTAAGTTTCGCACTACGAGATGCAAAACTACTTGGGTTGCAGCCATACTACAGCACACAGTAACGCGCATGTAATGCTAAATGGGTTTCACGCACGTTACCGTGCATTGCTGTCTGATTCCTGTAATAATACATAATCAGAGCACACGTGATTTACAAAAAAAACGGTGATTGCATACTTTGAAAACTGATTACAGCGCAACCCTCGTGGCCACCCAAAGGCTGGCATGTTATTTTCAAGGATCATTATAACTGTAAGCACGTTGGCCTAGCCCTTGATTGGGAGCGCTGTGCTATTCCCAAAAACATTTGCAAATGGTGCAGCCCCATAAAATCACTGCAAATTCCACGTTAACCGATTACATTGCGTGGGTTCGCAGTTATTTTAACGATATTGAATCTCCATCATTATGTTTTAAAAGAGCCCCACAATCAAAACAGGAATTGTGAATATGTGCACTCTTAGCATTTGTGCGAAAAATTTCTGGAATTGATCTGTTTGAAAAACTATAAGTCATTGTTCAACCTGATTCGTAGCATAAACCACCACGGAGAAACATCCTTTGTAGCTATTGAGCTCTTTGATTAAAAAAAGTCATATCCATATATTTATTTCTAACAATGAGTGCCTTAAATGTGTTTGAACACTTGTTGAGTTATTGTTGCTATTGCAACTCTTTGCAATATACAGTTATATAGAGTGCACAAAGAAAAAGCAGAGTAAAGCCCAATGCATATAGTTTTGTGACCAAACAGCCCCTTTAGTTATTTTTAAGTTCTTCATTCAATAGATGTAATGTACCTTTTGATGTTTTATTCTCATTTTAGTGCAGTCCATGTCTATTTCTTTACCCACAGTCATAGGTTTAGGAGGTTTTCATGGCTATTGTCTAATGGATCTAGAGAATGTAATAGAATAGTTGCCAATAACTTGCTTGAGCTCTAAAACAAAAATCTACATTCATAGGGATTTTAGCTTTCAAGTATCAAACCTTTGAATGTCCATTTCAGATGAAAAGACCTTGTGTCATTTCTGTAACACCTGCTATTATAGTAACAGGAAGCTTTCAGTGTCTTACATAGGAAAACTTTGCTTGCTTATATTAGAGAGCTTAGAAGTGTGTATTTTCAAGCTACACAAAATATGTTATTTGTAGCTTTATAACATCCATTGTTGCAGACAGCGTTGAAATCAGAGTTGTTCCTTTCTATCAAACCATAAAATCAACATGACATTTTTATTTCTGAACAAACATAGCATTTCCCATAGCTAAACAATCTAAAACAGGAAAGAGCATGCAGGTAAATATTGCATACACATCCAGGAAGGCAGGACAAATGGGGGTGGTTCTTCTATATAAAATGGTGTAAAAGTAAGTCTAAGGTTGAATAGAAGGCATAGTGAGGGGAGAAGCAATGGGGGGCATAGGAGGTTACAAAATTTAGGCGCAGGAAGAAGTCACCATTTGAGGGGTACACTAAGTGGTCATAAGACCAGGACCACCCCTCCCAAGGTCCCTTCTCTATTGTCAAGTCAGTGGTCACAGTTATTAATATTCATGCAGTTGGTGGGTTCCATATGTGAGTTATTGAGTTAAGGTCCCCTTGTTTATTTGTCACCACTTAGCGAATCCCTGTTAGTCGGTCATAAAATAAAAAGTGTTATAGGTAACTGAGTGTAAGTTACTGGTCCTGGTTGTCTAAATATCTACAATGTTACTGATTATTGACATGGTTGTGATTCTAACACATTCCAGCTGGTTAACACTACACTATCTGCCAATAGGACAATAGCATGCCTGTCCCAATAGGACACTAGCACTCTCTGTCCAATTGGACACTACACTCTCTGTCCAATAGGACACTAGCACTCTCTGTCCAATAGGACAATACACCTCTGTCACTAGGACACTAGCACTCTCGTCCAATAGGACAATAGCACTCTCTGTCCAATAGGACATAGCCACTCTACGTCCAATAGGACACTAGCACCCTCTGTCCAATAGGACACTAGCACTCTCTGTCAATAGACATAGCACCTCTGTCCAATAGGACACTAGCACTCTCTGTCCAATAGACACTAGCACTCTTGTCCAATAGGACACTAGCACTCTGTCTAATAGGAAATAGCACTCTCTGTCCAATAGGACAATAGCACTCTCTTTCAATAGGAACTAGCACTCTCTGTCCAATAGGACACTAGCACTCTCTGCCAATAGGACCACTAGCACTCTCTGCCAATAGGACATAGCACTCTCTGCCAATAGGACAACTAGCCACCTCTTGTCCAATAGACATATCACTCTGTCCATAGGACAATAGCAATCTCTGTCTCCAATAGGACACTAGCACTCTCTTCCAATAGGACACTAGGCCACTTTAAGTCCAATAGGACACTAGCACTCTCTGTCAATAGGACACTAGCACTCTCTGTCCAATAGGAAACAATGCTTCTCTGTTCCAATAGGACATAGCACTCCTGTCCAATAGGACAATTGCTTCTCTGTCCAATAGGCACAAGCATCCTTGTCCAATAGGACACTAGCACTCTCTGTCCAATAGGACACTAGCACTCTCTGTCCAATAGGACATAGCACTCTCTGTCCAATAGGACACTAGCACTCTCTGTCAAACAGGACACTAGCACTCTCTGCCAATAGGACAATAGCATGCTCTGTCCAATAGGACACTAGCACTCTCTGTCCAATTGGACACTATCACTCTCTGTCCAATAGGACACTAGCACTCTCTGTCCAATAGGACAATTAGCACCCTCTGTCCAATAGGACCTAGCACTGCTCTGTCCAATTAGGACAATAGCACTCTCTGTCAATAGGACAATAGCACTCTGTCCATAGGACAATAGCACCCTCGGTCCAATAGGACAATAGCACTCTCTGCCAATAGGAAATACGCTCTGTCCAATAGGACACTAGCACTCTCTGTCCATAGGACACTGCACTCTCTGTCCAATAGGACACTGCACTCTCTGTCAATAGGAAATAGCACTCTGTCCAATAGGACAATAGCACTCTTGTCAATAGGACACTAGACCTCTGTCCATAGGACACTAGCACTATCTGCCAATAGGACACTAGCACTCTCTGCCAATAGGACACTTAGCACTCTCTGTCAAATAGGACACTAGCACTCTCTGTCCAATAGGACAATAGCACTCTCTGTCCAATAGGAATAGCCTTTTATATCCAATAGGACACTAGCACTCTCTGTCCATAGGACACTAGCACTCTCTGCCAATAGGACACTAGCACTCTCTGTCCAATAGGACAATGCCTCTGTCCAATGACATAGCACTCTCTGTCCATAGGACAATGCTGTCTCTGTCCAATAGGACACCAGAATCCTCTGTCCAATAGGACACTAGCACTCTCTGTCCAATAGGACACTAGCACTCTCTGTCCAATAGAACACTAGCACTCTTGTCACTAGGGACACTAGCACTCTCTGTCCAATAGACAATAGCACCTTGTCCAATAGGACACCAGCATACTCTGTCCAATGAACACTAGCACCCTCTGTCCAATAGGGACAATAGCACCTCTCTATCCAATAGGACACTAGCACTCTCTGCCCATAGGACACTAGCACTCTCTGCCAATGGACACTAGCATCTCTCGTCCAATAGGACAAATTGATTTCTCTGTCCAATAGGACATTAGCACTCCTGTCCAATAGGACAATTGCTTTCTCTGTCCAATAGACACTAGCACCCTCTGTCCAATAGGACACTAGCACTCTCTGTCCAATAGGACAATAGCACTCTCTGTCCAATAGGACACTAGCACTTCTGTCCAATAGGACACTAGCACTCTTGCCATAGGGACACTAGCACTCTCTGTCTAATAGCACAATTGCACTCTCTGTTCAATAGGACACTAGCCACTCTTGGCCATAGAACAATAGCACTCTCTGTCCAAAAGGACACTGGCCACTCTCTGTCCAATAGGACACTAGCACTCTCTGTCAATAGACGATAGCACTCTCTGTCCAAGTAGGCCACTAGCAATCTCGTGCCCATAGGACACTAGCACTTTTCTGCCCAATAGGACACTAGCACTCTCTGTCCAATACAACGATTGCACTCTCTGTCCAATAGGACACTAGCACTCTCTGTCCAATAGGACAATAGCACTCTCTGTACAATAGGACACTGCACTCTTGCCAATAGGACACTAGCACTCTCTGCCCAATAGGACACTAGCACTCTCTGTCCAATAGGACATAGCACTCTCTGTCCAGTAGGCACTAGCACTCTCTGCCCAATAGGGACACTAGCACTCTCTGTCCAATAGGACACTAGCACTCTCTGTGCAATCACGATGCACTGCAATAGGACACTAGCATCTCTGTCCAATAGGACAATAGCACTCTCTGTCCAATAGGACACTAGCAATCTCTGTCCAATAGGACAATAGCACTCTCTGTTCAATAGGACAATAGCACTCTCTGTCCAGTAGGACACTAGCAACTCTCTGTCCAATAGGATACTAGCACCTCCTGTCCAATAGGACATAGCACTTCTGTCCATAGGACACTAGCACTCTCTGTCAATAGGACACTAGCACCTCTCGTCCAATAGGACACTAGCACTCTCTGTCCAATAGACAATGCCTCTGTCATAGGACACAGCATCCTCTGTCCAATAGGACACTAGCAATCTCTGTTCAATAGGACACTAGCACTCTCTGTCCAATAGACACTAGCACTCCTGTCCAATAGGACACTAGCACTTCTGCCAATAGGAACACTAGCACTCTCTGCCCAATAGGACACTAGCACTCTCTGCCCAATAGGACACTAGCACTCTCTGTCCAATAGGACAATTGCTTTCCTGTCCAATAGGACATAGCACTCTCTGTCCAATAGGAACAATTGCTTTCTCTGTCCAATAGGTCAGCACCCTCTGTCCAAGGACACTAGCACTCTCTGTCCAATAGGACAAAGCATCTCTGTCCAATAGGACACTAGCACTATCTGTCCAATAGGACACTAGCACTCTCTGCCCAATAGGACACTAGCACTCTCTGTCTAATAGCACAATTGCACTCTCTGTCCAATAGGACACTAGCACTCTCTGGCCAATAGAACAATAGCACTCTCTGTCCAAAAGGCACTGGCACTCTCTGCCAATAGGACACTAGCACCTCTCTGTTCAATAGGACATAGCACTTCGTCCAGTAGGCCACTAGCACTCTCTGCCCAATAGGACACGAGCATTTCTGCCCAGAGACCTAGCACTCTCTGTCAATACAACGATTCACTCTCTGTCCAATAGGACACTAGCACCTCGTCCAATAGGACAATAGCACTCTCTGTAAAATAGGACACTAGCACTCTCTGCCCAATAGGACACTAGCACTCTCTGCCCAATAGGACACTAGCACTCTCTGTCCAATAGGACGATAGCACTCTCTGTCCAGTAGGCCACTAGCACTCTCTGCCCAATAGGACACTAGCACTCTCTGCCCAATAGGACACTAGCACTCTCTGTGCAATACAACGATTGCACTCTGTCCAATAGGACACTAGCACTCTCTGTCCAATAGGACAATAGCACTCTCTGTCCAATAGGACACTAGCACTCTCTGTCCAATAGGACAATAGCACTCTCTGTTCAATAGAACAATAGCACTCTCTGTCCAGTAGGACACTAGCACTCTCTGTCCAATAGGATACTAGCACCCTCTGTCCAATAGGACAATAGCACTCTCTGTCCAGTAGGACACTAGCACTCTCTGTTCAATAGGACACAAGCACCCTCTGTCCATTAGGACACTAGCACTCTCTGTCCAATAGGACAATAGCACTCTCTGTCCAATAGGACACTAGCACTCTCTGTCCAATAGGACACTAGCACTCTCTGCCCAATAGGACACTAGCACTCTCTGTCCAATAGGACAATTGCTTTCTCTGTCCAATAGGACACTAGCACTCTCTGTCCACTAGGACAATAGCACTCTCTGTCCAATAGGACACTAGCACTCTCTGTCCAATAGGACACTAGCACCCTTTGTCAATTAGGACACTAGCACTCTCTGTCCAATAGGACAATAGCACTCTCTGCCCAATAGCACAATAGCACTCTCTGTCCAATAGGACACTAGCACTCTCTGCCCAATAGGACACTAGCACTTTCTGTCCAATAGGACAATTGCACTCTCTGTCCAATAGGACACTAGCACTCTCTGTCCAATTGGACAATAGCACTCTCTTTCCAATAGGACACTAGCACTCTCTGTTCAATAGGACAATAGCACTCTCTGTGCAGTAGGACACTAGCACTCTCTGTCCAATAGGACACTAGCACCCTCTGTCCAATAGGACACTAGCACTCTCTGTCCAATCGGACACTAGCACCCTCTGTCCAATAGGACACTAGCACTCTCTCTCCAATAGGACACTAGCACTCTCTGTCCAATAGGACAATAGCACCCCTATTTGTCTACTGGGAACAGAAAACTTTACCATGGAGAAATCAACATTTAGAAAATTATGAGAACTATCACATGTCTTCTACTTTATTTACTGTAAGTCTGAGGAGTGATAATTAGAAATGAAAAAAGCTGTGTGGCAGTAAAATACTCATGATATGGTTTATTAAAAAAAATGTTTGACTAAAAGCATAGTAATTTATATGTTTTTAGTTATTTACAAAACTATATTTGTTAATGTGTCCCAAGTAACTATAATACTTTATATTTCTATGTTTGCTTAGTTCAGTTAATCTAATTTCAGGTTTGACTACTGGCAAGTTGGCAACATAGTCAAGTAAAATGTAATAATAATAACAACAAAGCCAAGGCACAAACTGCAGGTAGAGCTTTTGTCATATATGCCCAATGTATATGCATAAAGATAATGTTAATGATGTAATTGTCCCTTTGCACAGAGTCAATATGTTTATAGAAACTAGCAAATGATACATTATTTGTGTCAAGAAATGTATTTTTACTTACAATCATTGCTTCAAATAATACACATTCAGGGAGAATCAACAACGCAATGATGTCTTACCTTGCCGCAATCGCCGATACAATACACAATTACATCTGTTATCTAAAATCCCCATGCAGTGCATCCTTAAGTTTCGCACTACGAGATGCAAAAACTTAACTTGGGTTGCAGCCATACTACAGCACACAGTAACGCGCATGTAATGCTAAATGGGTTTCACGCACGTTACCGTGCATTTGCTGTCTGATTCCGGTAATAATACATAATCAGAGCACACGTGATTTACAAAAAAACGGTGATTGCATACTCTGAAAACTGATTACAGCGCACACATCGTGGCCACCCAAAGGCTGGCATGTTATTTTCAAGGATCATTATAACTGTAAGCACGTGTGGCCTAGCCCTTGATTGGGAGCGCTGTGCTATTCCCAAAAACATTTGCAAATGGTGCAGCCCCACATAAAATCACTGCAAATTCCACGTTAACCCGATATTACATTGCGTGGGTTTCGCAGTTATTTTAACGATATTGAATCTCCATCATTATGTTTTAAAAGAGCCCCACAATCAAAACAGGAATTGTGAATATGTGCACTCTTTAGCATTGCTGTAGAAAAATTTCTGGAATTGATCTGTTTGAAAAACTATAAGCTCATTGTTCAACCTGATTCGTAGCATAAACCACCACGGAGAAACATCCCTTTGTGAGCTGATTTGAGCTCTTTGATTAAAAAAAGTCATATCCATATATTTATTTCTAACAATGAGTGCCTTAAATGTGTTTGAACACTTGTTGAGTTATTGTTGCTATTGCAACTCTTTGCAATATACAGTATATAGAGTGCACAAAGAAAAAGCAGAGTAAAGCCCAAATGCATATAGTTTTGTGACCAAACAGCCCCTTTAGTTATTTTTAAGTTCTTCATTCAATAGATGTAATGTACCTTTTGATGTTTTATTCTCATTTTAGTGCAGTCCATGTCTATTTCTTTACCCACAGTCATAGGTTTAGGAGGTTTTCATGGCTATTGTCTAATGGATCTAGAGAATGTAATAGAATATTGCCAATAACTTGCTTGAGCTTCTAAAACAAAAATCTACATTCATAGGGATTTTAGCTTTCAAGTATCAAACCTTTGAATGTCCATTTCAGATGAAAAGACCTTGTGTCATTTCTGTAACACTGCTATTATAAGTAACAGGAAGCTTTCAGTGTCTTACATAGGAAAACTTTGCTTGCTTATATTAGAGAGCTTAGAAGTGTGTATTTTCAAGCTACACAAAATATTGTTATTGTAGCTTTATAAACATCCATTTTGTCAGACAGCGTTGAAATCAGAGTTGTTCCTTTCTATCAACCATAAAATCAACATACATTTTTATTTCTGAACAAACATAGCATTTCCCATAGCTAAAGACAATCTAAAACAGGAAAGAGCATGCAGGTAAATACTTGCATACACATCCAGGAAGGTAGGACAAATGGGGTGGTTCTTCTATATAAAAATGGGTAAAAGTAAGTCTAAGGGTTGAATAGAAGGATAGTGAGGGGAGAAGCAATGGGGGGCATAGGAGGTTACAAAAGATTTAGGGCGACAGGAAGAAGTCACCATTTTGATCCTAATGGTCAAAGACCCAGCCCTCCCTCCCAAGGTCCCTTCTCTATTTGTCAAGTCAGTGGTCACAGTTATTAATATTCATGCAGTTGGTGGGTTCCATCTGTGAGGTATTAGTTAAGGTCCCCTTGTGTTTATTTGTCACCACTTAGCGAATCCCTGTTAGTCGGTCATAAAAGATAAAAGAAAAAAGTGTTAAGGTAACTGAGTGTAAGTTACTTGGTCCTGGTTGTCTAAATTATACAATGTTTACTGATTATTAAATGGTTGTGATTCTAATTAAAGCTGTGGCCAAATGGTGTGCCATCCTTAATTACTCTCAAGGAGTGGTGGTGATATAAGGTATGCATTAGCTTTGCCATGTCATGTATATATGCCTATATGGTATTAAAGTGTGTTCTTTGTAATCTAATCCCTTGCAATTTACTGAACTATCAGAAACAAAATATGAAGTTGTCATAAAAAAGCAACAAAAACAGCTGAATTCTGTATTAAGACAGTGAAATTGATAGACTGTAATTAGAGTACATGTAAATAAATAAATTGAACAATATCTGTATTCAGTTAGATCAACTAGCATCTGAATAGCTTTCTTAATTCAGAATGACTTGAACAAATTGTGACAAACCTTTACATGGTGAAAGTGGAAAAACAGGCGCTTAATACCTTTAAGGGCATAGCACCCAGCCACTGGTTCAGATACGTGGATGACACCTGGGTTAAAATCCACCAGAAGGAAGTACAAGCCTTCACAGAACACATCAATGCTGTAGACCAAAACATCAAATTTACAAGGGAAGATGTACAGTACAACACACTGGCTTTCTTGGGTTGCTTGGTAGAAGTCAGGAAGAATGGTAAACTGAAATGAAGTGGTTTACAGAAAACCAACCCACACAGATCAGTATTTGATGTTTGACTCCCACCACCCTTTAGATCACAAGCTGGGTGTCATCAGAACCCTGCAACACAGAGCAGAGAACATCCCCACTAGCACAGAAAGCTAAAGAAATAAAACATCATAGAGGAGCCCTTAAAACTTGTGGATATCCAGATTGGGCCTTTTGTCTAAAGAAGTAGAATAAAAGAAAAGAACACGAATACCAACAGTGAAGGGTAAAAGCAAGACAATAGAAAGAACATGGTCATCCCATATGTAGCAGGGGTTTCCGAGAAATTAAGAAGAATTTTAAAAAAATACCGTATCCCTGTCTTCTTTAAACCAAAAAACACACTGATGCAGCAATTGGTACATCCGAAAGATCATCTTGGCAAAGGAACATGACTTGTTCATGGGAGGTGTCGAAGAGGCCATTAATGTGAAAATAAAGAAACCAAGCCTGAATACAGGTGGGGGGGTTTGACACCAACTGTCTGTCGTGTACAATGCTTGCTGCTTAAAAGTAACTACAAGTATCCCTAAACTACGAATGATGGCGCCAGTGCCGGCCTTTGATATGGGCGACCTGTGCGACCACACAAGTTGCATTACCAGGGGGGCGACAGCTGGGAGTCTTAGGTCACGGACCTGTAGCTCAAAGTTGTGCATCAGTGCCACAGCCCCTCTAGTTATGGTCCTCCAGATCAAATATACATATCAGCACCTCACCACATACTAAACCCCAACACATATAAGCTTTACTTTAGATGTCTGTATGCTGTGTTGTTCTGTCTGTGCTTATAAAGGGTTATTCAATAAAAGTTCTTATCGTTTAAAATGGTGCTAATTTTGCCCCAACCAATCAGATCTTATTTAACATTTGAAAGCTAACATCTGATTGGTTGGGGGAAATTAGCACCATTTTTAAGGATAAGAACTTTTATTACATCTCCCTGTTAGCACCATATATACAAAAACGCACTGAAGATACTGAAATACAGTAAGCACAAGTGGGGTACTTGATTTGAAGGCAAGCAGCATTCAACGGAGTATTGTGTGTGCCCAGGGGGGTGTTTTTTTGGGGGAGGCATTGGGTGCTAGGCGTCAGTAACAAATCTTGCACAGGGTGCTATTTATCCTAATGCCAGCACTGGATGGCACACCTAACACCTTTTTCTTTTTCCTGTGGTAACAATTGATATATTTGCAAAGTGCTTTATTTATGTACAACATGAGCCCTAACACATAGAAACACTAGCTAACAATGTTCAGTGATCTACAGAACATTTACTGCTAGAGGAATCCGCAGCTTCTTTGTCTGGGCAGCGTTTTTTTTGCTTTACTAGAACAGTCAAGTAGCCATCAGACGAAAGAATGTTGGGCTTATCAGGGGTTATGTTTGTCTCTAATCAACTTCAAATATTTAACTGTGGCTACCTCTTTATGTCTGATAACATTATGAAAATGTAATGTGATAACAGCTTGCCAGAATAAAGAGTTACTTTTACGAAGAGAAATTATTGATTGACCTGGGGAAAATGACTTACCTTAGGAAAAAATGTTTCAGTGATTCTGCTTTCTATTTTCCTTCCTTTATTTTATCTCCCCTTCTTCAAGGACAAAGATAAGATGCTTTTCCTGATTTACTTGGAAATCAGCTTGCGGTGACCCAAAGGTCTGTAACAGAAGCATCCAAATATTTGATAATATTTTATTATCAACATTCAGTACTATATAAACATGAACAATGCTGGGATTCTGAGCAGAGAAAAACTCTTAATGACTTTTCTCTAAAATACAGTTCATTTGCAAAGGGCCTTTATAAAAGCTTTGGCGTTTCTGTTTTTCTAACTTTACTGTTTATCCTCAAACACAAATATGATAAAATAGGACATAGACAGGCCCAGGCCAACTTATTGAACTAATTGCTTTTATTTATCCAGGGTTTAGCAGACTGTTTGTAGTAGCAACCTTATGGAGGTAGCCAATATGCTATTAGAATTGTTTGTGCACTAGAATTCTATTTTTTGTATATATGATACATTTTGCACTTTATTACCTGCATTAGTTAACAATATTTCAGGATAATTGTTTCCTCTATTCTGGCAGAGTAATCTGGCTCCTCCCTCCATACAATCAATCAAAGCTGTGACAACTGACATCACAGCCAATGATTGACTGCTGTTTTACCTGCTGCCTCATCTGAGCAAAAGCTCATTGAGCAGACGGAGGAAGCAGATACCTTTACCAAAACGGTATAGAACTTATAATTTTTAACTAGACAATTATTAACTAGAAATGTGAGTTAGGGTCCATTATGAATGTATAATGGAAGTCTATTTATTTGACCCTTACTTGTTTGGACACTACAGTTCACATATTCAGGGCAATGCACCAACAGGTGCATCGCTCCTGATTTGGAATTTAAGTCACGCTAAGCGATGTTATAGAGGTTGGGTGGCTAACACAAAAGTTAACAGCGCAGCCACCGCACCCGATGTTATATGCTGAAATCTGCATTTTATTTCGGCACTGTGAAAGTGCCGAAATAGAACAGTGCCAGGTAACAATGTTCCGAGCGCCGCCATCGGCATATAACATGGCTCGGTGCATCCCCCTGTTAATGTCTTGCAATTTATTGTTATTTTTAATTAGATCAAATTAATGTTGAGACAAATTAAGTTCACCCTATTGGCCCAATCATCCTCAACAGTCCCGGTTTCTAATGTGGCCCCTTGGAAAAATGTAATCGCCCACCCCTGGTTCATAGTAACAACTTTGTGTTTCTTAATATAAACAGTAGATACTAACACTATCATAGATATGTTGCAGAATGCTGCATAATAAAACAGAGTAGCACGACACAGGAAGTGAGGTAAACATTATTTGCATGCAGGGTTGCCACCCCAAAAGCCAAACAAATACCAGTCTGGTAGTCATTCCATTGGTGGGGCATGAAGCAGGGCTTAAAAGTGCTCAAACACTTACCTCTTATGTTTCTGTGACATTCTGACGTTCTAAAGGCATCTTCTAGAGATAGTGATATAAATATGCACATTATTTAAAATTATTTGATGTCTAATATCATATTCCTGTATTACATTTTACATACAATACATCATTGCAAACGCTACCATTGATTCACAGTTTCTAGCCTTATGCAAAGTTATTTGTAATATGTTTTAGAAGCTAGCAATAAAATTTACTAAGTTTTGTTTGTCTCTGTTAATCTAATCAGTAGATTTTACATGAAATATTTTAGGCTGCAACACTTATACTTGGTACTTACATATTAATAACATATCATTAATTAAAATGATGGATCATGTATGTATTAGTGTACTTGAGATGACTATTTAATCACGTTTAATGTTCTTTTCTTGTAGATAGTGATGTTGTGTAGCTAAATAATTCTGCTAATGCACACTTCTGCCGGGAAGCTTCCCGTTGTGGGGCACAACGGATGCTTAGTGTCAGGCATGATGGGTTGAAAGCCATTAACACTCCAAAGGCAAGGTCATATTTGATGCTTTTGTTTGTTTCCAGTATCCAAATGAAGCAGACACATTTGAACATTCACTGTTACATCACTGTCCTAAATAGACTCCTGGGTCATTTCAGATTGGGTCATCTCTAACTATTAGCCGGCCATTAACAAGCCAGTTGAAAAAATGCCAGAGTTGTTTACACATAAAAGTGCTTAGCACTTTCTGGGAAGAATGAATTTCTCATCAGGTTTGTACAAAAGAAAGAAGGAAAGAAAGAAAGAGAATGAAAGAAAAAGAAAGAAAGAAAGAAAGAAATCACTTTAGATAAAATTCGGTCATTTTTGTTCCCCCCCTCCTCCTTTTTTTTTTGCTTTCGTTTCCAAAGCCAATATTATCACTAGACATTTTACTTGTACTTTACTATTATTATCCAGGTGATGGCTGTGACATGTTGATCATATATGGCAGTAAGAAAATTGATTTCCCTCAACAGAAAGGCATCCAATTTTCTGAGGGCCATAATTTCATGTCCACAACAAAATAAAAGGGTCATTTTCCTGAAGATGAGCAGAATTGCAATCTTGCAGAAAAATCAAAATTTATCCTGTTTTGGGTGTTTGGAAACTGCTGCAGGGTGCCGAAACATTTAATGCCAAATTAAAGGGTTAATTAGAAACAAAAGCTGTGACTTAAATTGTAAAATATACACAATTAAACAACTCATGACACCTTTTAAACTTTTTAAAGCATGATCTGGATAAATATAGCTCAATAAATGCTCGACTTAATGACTGAAAATAACCAAAAGGTTTATAAAACTTTATACTTAAGGCCAGTGCCTCAACATTTTTTAACTGTTTAATGTATTAAAAAGGGCAATTTTATATGCATTGAAGACTGTCATTAGAGTCCAATTTGCACACATTTGACCATGGTAATTCTTAATCATGCAGAACAGTATACGTCCATATTTTTATTATAACCTTAAGCCACAACAGTATGTACTACATTCTTTTACTGGTCGGATTGTTTAAAAATCAACTAATTATTATGCTTTGATTTTATGCATGTAACAAATATTTTGTACACTTGTATACTTGTTCACTTAGGGTGAAGTGAAAGATAAGTGTTAGCAGTTGCACAGAAGTTGCGCGTGGGAAAATAGAATCAGCATGCACAGCCATTCGCCAATAAACATACCAATAAATGGCACACACTACACTTTGTGGGACAATAGCCACAGGAATGTTGTTTAAACACATAAACCAAAAAGATTAATAAATGTATTTATGATCATTCCACAGAACGCTTGGGATAATCTAGCAGAAAACCCTTAAACCCTAAATTAGACTCAGTCTGTTTCCTAATTAAGTTATTTGTTTAGATTAATGGACAATAGCTGTATACTTACCTCCTCACTCGCAGAGTGAGGACCTAAGCCACTAAATCCTCACCAGTGTGTACATTACCGTTAGGTAAGGTTTATGAGTGGGGTATAAAGGTTAGACTAGATGGATGTATATGTCTTTATTCAACCTCCATTACTATGTTACCGATAAGCTGGAATTCTTTCCCTCACAGCTCTGGGTGTCTTCCTGCCTGTCTCTGCAGTCATGAAGCCAAGACATGCTCTGCAAAAGGTATGTCTTCGCATTGGCAAGATTGTGGACCGTCACTAATAGTAGCTGAGGGGCAGAGCCGACTGGAATGGCGAGGGAAACTAATCGGCAGCGTGCCCAGGGGTAACGACTTATTGGTTAAGGTCCTTACACAGGGTAATAATCAGATTTGGAGCATGGGAATGGAGAGTACTATTGTCCTATAATATTATCTCCTCCTCCAGTTGCTTACAACCTCATTGATTGCAATGAATATATGATTTGCACATGATTTGCAAATGTCTTTCAATATGGGGTGTTTGAAAATACAACTTTAACATCTTCTACAATAGTTCTGAGCTTATATGGTGACACACTAATATGGTGGTCCTATAAATAAATGGAGCAGATTCACTTATATTTTTACTAACATTTGTTATTACAATTTATTTTATAAAGTATGTAACATGTGCATAGTATATAAGAGCGTAGATTACTTTGTAATCTGTTGTTATAAAGTAGAGATGAACGAAACTAGCAAGTTTTGAAAATCCACAGAATCAGAATTTTTCTGAAATTTTCGATTGTAATTTTTTACTACTCTATAGCATTTTTCAAAATTTCATTATATGAGTTTTCATTTTTTCGAATGGAATTTTACATTTTCAATGAAAAGTTAAAAAATTTTGAAAGATCCACTGGGATTTTCGACACCAGCAGTTCCCAAATGAAACAAGGTTAATTTTGAATCCGGGATTCATCACAATGGAAAATTCTTTGAAATATTTAGAATGCTGTTTAATTTTACAGGATAAATGTGTGTTGGCATTTGTGTTTTCTATTGTATTATTTGAAAAGTTTCTATGATTATGTAATATCACAACGAGTTAATGTAACTGTTACTTTTTATAAGGAAAATCTGTTGAAGGACAACTAAAATCTGTTGAAGGACTCAGTATACTTACTTTAAGTTTGCATCACGGCTCCAACTCCGTTTCCGCCTTCACGACCCCAGACAATGAGAAGACAGGCTTCTTCAAAGCATGTTTTCTCATTGGCCGGAGTCGCCGACTAAATAGAGGATAAAGCCATGATGCAAAGTGTAAGTTAGTATTGCAGAAGATAGAAGATGAACCCATCGGTGAGGACCTGGGTATTCACCCTGGGTACTAACCATAGGTGGACAGTGGGTAAGAAAAGTATAGTTGTCCTTTAATGATCAATGCAGTGTACACAGAAATTAAATATTACCCCCATGTGGCCCCAAAATGGTAAAGCTGAAACACTAGATGTTTCAACACTTTAATAAAAATTATTATTATTATTATTGGGATTTATATAAGGCCAACATCTTCCATAGAGCTTTACTATTACATGTATACATTTACATCAGGCCCTGCCACAAAGAGCTTACAATCTAAGCACATTTATTTGACACATACAACCTATCAGTATGTCTTTATAATTGTGGGGGAAACCGGAGTGCCCAGAGGAAACCCACGCAAGCATGGGGAGAACATACAAACTCCTTGCAGATGTGTCCAAGGGTGAAATCGAATTTAGGACTTCAGCACTGCAAGACATCAGCACTAGCCTCATGGTCTACCATGAGGCTACCTCTGTTTTGAAGGCTGGGATTTAACAACAATTTATTAGTATTTGTGTGTACCTCCCCCAACAGAACTGAAATGATAAATGTTCATTTGGTATTGTAGAGGTGAGTGTGTTTTCTAAAGCTTTACTGGGTTGTTTAAGAAATGCTGGAAAAGAAATCATAGCTGTATTTTTAATTTAAACTGGTTTTAAGACTTATTAAGTATTATTTTTTTTTGTAATTGCTGATTAATGATTAATTTGTTGCTATGATATTCCAGCCTATCATAGAAGATCTTGACTGTAAAACATGGAGCCTTAATTTCCCAGATGACCATGCAGCTTCTTACTTAGGCCTCACTCTGGTTAATCCCACTGTCATTCTCTCAATAGATTGCCTTTTGACATCTTCATCTGCAAAGGGATTGAACAATCAGCCTTGACTATGCTAAATCAGTCCATTTTACTTAAGTGATCAAGACTTGGCTGTTTGTGATGTTATGTTTGTATGTTTGTAGCTGGTTCCTGTTCTCAGTCTTTCATTAGCGTATATAAAATAAAAATGTACATTAATAAAACAATACAACTTTCTAGAGTGGTTTCTATTTTATTTTTGCTATGTGTTCAAAATGCTGTTTCCAAATCTTTCCTGAAAAAAAGGCCCATAATGCAATCTTAGAAAACAGAAAAACAATGTCTTAAATATTAATCACATAATAATCAAATTTGGCAAAACTGAATAATATTAGGGAAATGCAATATTTGTTACTCTCCTGAAAAAATGCTAACCTCTTTGTAGTAATTGATTTTGCTGCCACAATCAATGCAATGCAATTTTAGAGAGGATTGCGACCCTTTTTAGTGCTAATGCAAAATAATTTGATGTCTTAAACACCTGCAAAAGTGTAAGATTAATCAACGTGTGATATAAGGAGCAAAGTCTTTACTTTATCAGGATCACAATGGGGGTGAGTAAAGATTTCATGAATTTATTGTTTCACCTTGTAAGTGTTTGTGTTTCTGTGTAATGGATTATTGCATTATTTACATTTTAGCAAAGCAGAAAGTTGGGCACCTTATTGAAACCCAACAGTTTCATTTGCCCTAAAAACAAATTTAGAGGTTTAGTAACAGTTTCTTGAGGCACTGAGAGGCAGCAATTGTTTTCTTTTCCAGGTAGGTGAGTTGAAGTGTCTGCCTAAGAGATCTACAAATATTACAAAAAATAGTTGCAGGGCCACTATGCATCTATATATCAGACTCCATACAGTACATAAAAGGTTGTAATGCTTCCAAAATATCACCAATTACCCATCTGCCCAACATGATTAGTCTTTTATTCCTTTTCTTAACTGTAGTCCATGCACAAATGGTCCATAGAAGGTCTTTATCAGCCTTCTTAAGAATGTTGTATGTTACTGGTATGGATACATAAAAATTTGTTATGGGGCATAAAAAAAATCTTTGGAAAGGCTTTAATTTCAGTAAAAGTTATTTTATATTTGCAGGAGAAATCAACCTACATATCATCCTTGAGTTCTTCTCAATTGAGTTTCAATTTTGTCTCTTTTAAATAAATACAAATTGCATATACAGTATAAGCCTTAAGCTGGGTACACGCATTAACGATACAGGGCCTATACCGTCAGTACCTATGGGATTGGTCCTTTACCACAACTGTATGTTTGTGACTGAAATTACCATTTCCAATAGCACCGAACATTCTGTATCGGCATCAGAAACGGTCATTCTGAACAGAAAATTTCCCTATACTTTATATATTTATAGAGGGACAAAACATGTGACTGTGTGTAATTACATTTTTCAAAGGTGAAAGACAGAATCTTACAGTCTTTTTGGCTCAGTGGTTATCACTGATGCCTTGCAGCGCTGAGGTCCTGAGTTCGATTCCACCCTTGGACACATCTGCAAGGCCTTTGTATGTTCTCCCCGTGCTTGAGTGGGTTTCCTCTGGGCACTCCGGTTTCCCCCACAATCATAAAGACATACTGATAGGTTGTATGTGTACATAAAAGTGATTAGATTGTAAGCTCTTTGGGGCAGGGCCTGATGTGACTTGAGTAAATAATTTTAAAAGCGTTGCGGAATATGTAGCGCTATATACTGTAAGAAATAAAATACATACATACATCCAAATGAGTTTGGGCCCCATCCATTTCTTTTACAAATTGTGAATAGGGATGTTTTTGAGTGGTTTGGTTCCTTAATCCTGTGTTCCAATGTTGTTTTATGCACTGTCAACATCTTTTATGATTTCATGTAAACATCTATGAGCCATAAGCCATGTACATGCTAGATAATTGTTGGCTGACCGTATGGCTCCAGTAAATGTACAATTACTTTTTAACATTAATACCCTGATCTCCACCCCTTGCTTCACCTATAGACAAGCCCCTGCTTGTCTGCACACAGGCAAAGCAAGCATGGTTGCCCCAAGTCTTAAAAGGTATTGATGCGGAGGCCAAAGTAACCAAGTCAATTCCAGAAAGCCAGAAACAAGGAAAGGGAAAAAAAAGAATGGTCAGACGGTTCAGAAACAGCAACAATTAGTGAAAATCAAGGTACAGAGGAGTTTACAGAATCATAGTTGAAAGTCATGATCATGGAGAGCTATCATATCAGGCCTAAATCAGCTAAATCAGATAAGCAGAATTGTAGTCAGGTCACAAGCAATGGTTTAGTCCAGGCAGCAAAGGACAGGGAATAGTTGCAGCTCTGTAATTACTGTAGCTTTAGAAAAAAACATTTGGGGGGTGGGGCTTCATACACAGCACATCATGTAACCGTCACAGTCAGGGCAGACAAAGAAGTGCATCTCAGCTTCTTTAAAAGGTATGAAAGGACTATTTTAAATAAAGGACATTTGTATGGAGACCACAGTTGCCTTTTAATGATTGTTTGTAAGAATTGCTTAGCTAATCCTTGGTCCTTATTGATTCAAAAAATGTCATGTCTCTTACTCACTTATTTCTGTATCCAGTCCACCTGCACTTCTTTACATTGTCCAGCTTTTTATCTCTGCCTCCTCTATTCAAGACCATTTTTTTGCTCCTTATCCTGTTCCACTGCCCTCAGACTATCTTCCTGTTATTTGACATTGGCTTGGATTTTGACACTGACTATTCTTGACTGATGTAACCTTTGTCTTGTAGTTGGTCTTGTTTTCTTTTTCAGTTTAAGATGCATTAGAACATACTGTTAACTCCTGCATTCAGACTTTAAAGGTTTGTATACTCATCTTAACCTATAAATAAATTCCTGCAAGTAGAACTTACTCTGGGGTGTATGTTACTGCATGTCTTCAATCCAGTACTTGTTATGCTCAGGCTCAGTATCATCCACCCTCTCTTATAGGAGAATTCAACTCATGCAATATCAGATTTCTTTTTGACTCCTCCCACAGACATTGTCACTGATGATTCTCTCATCTCTGATATTGGATAACAAATGTTAATGAAGGAGGGGGAGGAGCTTTAAAACTGTCAGTTACTGCTAGAAAGCAGTATTACTGTTAAGTAATTCTCCTTTAAAGCTAGGTACACACAGTACAGATTTCTGAAAGATGACAGACAGGATCTGCAAGCTGCCATCTTTCAAAGATCTGCATACACACAGTCCTGAGCATTCTCCCTATGAATATCATAGGGAGAATGCTCAGGACTGTGTTTCCATCGGCCGCGCTAGACTCCTCTATAGGGAGTCTAGCGCGGCCGATGGAAATTTTCGGCTTTTCCCGGACGAGCGTTCGGCCGACCCGATCGTTTGGTGGCCGCGCGCTCGTTCGGGAAACGAGCATACACACATAACGATAAATCCCCGATACCGTCGGATCCGACGGTATCGGGGCTTTATCGTTACTGTGTGTACCCAGCTTAACAGACTCCTCCTTTCCTCACATGGATTTTTTAAACTGAGCATGCTTGGTAATCCTCACTGAGAGAGGGAATTTCCAACCATGTAATTCATATATAACAACCCTTCCAGTAAAACAACACCCCCACCCCCAAATCTAAAAATGCCCACATTGTAGGTACCCCCCCCACCCTAAACGCCATATTTAAATGTTTAAAATTGGACCATAAATTTACTTACCCATTCCCTTGGCCTAACCCTCTTTTGTTTCTTCCGGGAATGGGAGATCAGAAGAGGCGTAACCGGCAGCCGCGTCAGTGAGTGGCTGGCAAAATCCAGTAATTGTACACAACAGAAGAGTTTATAATAATAAGGTACTTAATTGACAGCTGAAATGAAAGATGCTTCAGATTGGATGGAATGAAATTGGGCACAGAACAACAAAAGTACATACATACTTACGTACAGTACCCTTTAAAATTACCTCTAATCTCCTAGTTACCTGTAGTCTCCTATTGGGCTAATGGGTCCAGTCCACCATTACAGTAAATAGTATACAGGAAAACATACGACTAGTGTACATATTTTTTTAAAAATATTTATATATTTTTGCCTTTTTAATTAGAACATAAGAAATGCATTACTTCTAGTCAGTGTTATGAAAGCCATGACTTTGTACTTTATATAAAGCATGCAGACGATAAAGTCCTTGTTGTGAAATCAAGCAACATTAACTCATTAAGTCAATAATTCACAGACTCTTTTATCTAAAGTGGCAACATCACACCATCAATTCTTTTCTGTGAAGGGTATGTGATGATAGTAATGGATTTTTGAACAATACACACACAGAGCAAGGTCGCTGTGCTCAGATGCAATGGACATAGCAGTCAGACCTAGGTCACCAACACAAGCTTTATTATTGAACCTAATTATACACCATCAAGACAATATTCTTGGCTAAACTGGTTCCTTTGGGAATATTAATAATACGTGGAGAAATGCTGAAGAAAGCAGAAAAGTCGTTTGATTTTGCTAAATCATTAAAAAAGTTTGTGACTTTTGTGTAAGTCTTGCATTTCATTGGTGTGCCTTGTTTTATTTGCAACCCTAATTATTATTTTAATTGTAATGCAAAAATCTAATGTGTAAGCAGTACTGTATGTTAAACACAATGGTGTGTTACCTACCTATAATTCTTGATTAAAGATGGACTAGAACTCGAACTTGAACCCGAGTTTGAGCCGAACTTATCGAGTTCGAACGGACTCTGAGTTCTCCAACTATCCCGGACCCGTATTTCTTGGACTTTCGAACTTACTTTTGAAATTATCGAATTTGAAAATCAATCGAATGTTTGAATCGTTTATGGGATAATTATTGTATATTCAAATTGTTTATGGGATAATCATCAAATATTCAAATAGTTTATGTGATAATTATCAAATGTTCGAACGTGGGAGCTCGAAAGTACCATGCGTGGGAATAAAATAGATTTTTTTGAAAGTCCTGGATATTCGAATGTGTTCCCCAGACCATTTCCCAGGTCCCACAGCCATTTACATTTAGTTACGATTGATATTTTAATTGTATTTCATTAGAACTTTCAAACTGTTTGACTCCCATTGACTTTAATGGGTCCGTTTTCGAACTTTCGAACTATATGGAAAGTTCGAAAGTTGGAAAACTTTCAGAAGTTCTGCCATCTCTATTCTTGATGCATGTATATGAGTGCAAAATACATTGCAAAGTGAATTTTAGCCTTTACTTCCCCTTTTTCTAGAAATTTGTGTTTCAATCTATATTTAAACATTTCAGCCAAATAATTAACACAGGATTCATTTTTCTTTTGTAATGTTTGTAGTAGCAGAACCAGTAAAAAAAAGAAAAAAATAATCAAACTATTGATATTCATATTTATTAAAGAGCAAATTGACATGGCAAATGTAAAACTTTGGATATCCACTGGGTTTTATGGTACAATTGATGTTGTAATTCCCTTTGCAATTCATAATGTATTATGCTGTATTTTTGCTTTCTAATTTATAAAGCAGCTAAAAGTAAACCGTACTAATTTTACTGCATTTAAAATTGAAATTAGTGGATGTTACTTCATTTTTTTACCCTTAATGTGAAAACTTTTCTCCCCAGAACACCTTTATATTGTAAGATTCTTCTCTAGTAAGTTGCATTTACGTATATAAGTATATTCTGTAATTAAGAAGGCTACCAGGGGTGTAGGGTGTTTTGGTGTTTTCCATTAAAGGGCATCACCACCCCAATGAACTTTGGGGGTAAGGTAGGTGACCCCTACCCACCCCCAACCGCAATAATATTTCTTTTTAAAAAAAAAACAGATTTCTACTTACACAGCCTTCTCCCAAGCAGATGGCTGAGAAACAGCCAATCACAGACGCGGCTGACGACGCTGGAAACGCTGACGACGCTGGAAACGCTGCGGGAGAGAAGGCTCTGTAAGTATAGATCTTGTTTTTTTTTTAAAGAAATATTGTGGCGGTTGGGGGTGGGCAGGGGTTACCTACCTTACATCCACAGGATTTCAGGCTAGGTGCAACGATGGCTGAGCATGGATCCAGATGGTGGTGGTGGTGGGTGGGGGGGTGCGCATGCCTCAGACCTTGATGAGGACGAGGAATCAGCATGGCTCACAGACAGCTTGGAGTCCTCAGTTTCCTGGACCTTCAAAAGGCATAGCTGGAGAACCATAAGGAGCAGAGATGTAAGGTAAGGTTTATTTTAAACTACAAAGTGGGGCCAGTATGGGGTTAAATTATATTTTTGGGGGGGTAGACATGCCCTTTAACAATCCCCCCATATACATGACCACTTCGAGGGGTAGGGTAAATCAGGATCACTGGAACACAGATTTAATCTATTAAAAACGGTGGGGAATGCATCATTAGAACAATAAATAGGTGTAATATTTAAACAATATGGATTTTTATAGTTAAGATTAAATTAAATAATCTAGTATATGGGATTGTATAAACATTGCTTTAGCAGTGAGTCACTTACAAGGCTGTTTCACTGTTTTCATTCTCTGTATATTTGGAGGTGACAGTGTAACCAGTGGGAAGATTAGTTACTTTTGTTTCTTTTTCGATACCTTGGCAGGTTCAAAGCTCCATCACACTACATCAGTTTGTATCCGTTTTTCTAATGCAGGTGCGTTTTAAAAAAAGGGACAGACAGTAAAAGCCCATAGGTTCTCAAAATATCGTTCACACCTTCTGCGTTACATTCCATTCCGTTCGAGTCCGTTTTAAAAACCCACTGCGGTACACACTTCTGTCCTTCTAAAATGAATGTAGATGGATAACAAAAGATAACAATGCACGTGTTTGCTTTTCTGTCCATTTTTTTAAAAGGATGGCTGGGAGTTCCTGTAATATAATTTTTGGTCCGTGGGTTATAGGTAACACGCGGAGGAGGAGCCATTTTGTCTTCCAGCAAGAAGAGAGTCAACCAGCCTTTAGCAAGCCAGTCTTCCAGCCAGCAAGCCAGTCTGCCAACCTGACAGCCAGTTTGCAACCAAACCCAATTGTGCCACAGTTGCAGATACATTTTTCTCAACTGAAGAATTAATAAATGCAGTATGAGGCCTTCCTTAATTGTTGGATAAAAGCAAATAATTTCATTTGGCTGGAAATTGGCAGGGGCAAAAAGGTATGTGCCTTATTATTTTAGTAGTAATAAAAACATTATTATTTTAGTAATAATAAATAAATTTATTTTGGGTGAATTAAAAAAAGTGACAAGTTATGTATTTGTGTTTTTGGACACCAAACTGGGACAGAAGCAGTGGAGGAGGACTGGCAGTAGTCTCCATGTGCTGTGGTCTCCATCTTGAATATTTGGTAAAATGCATTTTAGTACTGTAATTGGAATTCACACTGGGACAGGGCTATGAGTAATGTGTTGCACAGAAAAAAAACTATTTGTTGGTTAAAAAAATATATTTTCCAACAACAATAAACCATAATAAAAACAGTATTTTCAAAAATATATAAACTTTATGTACATATTATATACAGTTTTCTTGCCATGAAGCTTATACAGTAACTTGGAGACTTCAAAGATAGCGCACACCGGAGAGTCCAAACTCGCCGAATAGGTAAAAACAGTACTTTATTCAGGCGCCATCCACCACACACGTACAAACATGGAGGCCCCGTCTCAAAACTATTCCTGAGTATCCTGAGCACTGAGGTTCCAAATTTCAGGACAGTGTGTTAGCGACAGGCACAGGGTTTGCTACACCTGTGCCTTTAGCATAACTAAGTGAGTGTACTAATTGCCAATTATTTAGAAATTTTGTTTGCCATATAGTGGATATGTCAACCTATAATTTGTATATTAGAATTGTTTTCTTGCCATGAAACTGCCCTAGCAGGGTTAACAAAGTACTGTAAGAGCTTGTCTCTCAGACTTACTCAGTCTGTGTTCTCCACACATGATACCCCTTCTTCTCATGGACATAGTTATGCTGGAGACATGTAGCTTTAATTACCGTTACAACATGCTCCGGCTTCATTTGAATTTCACTGCAAAGCATTTGCCACATATTGACCAGAATTCCAAAGGTGCATTCCACCACTCTCCTTGTCCTGGTCATGCCCCCCTGACCCCAGTATTCATTGTCTCTAGACACATTGCTAAGTTTATTCCCAGGAGGTGTAATGTGTTGGGATTGCTTTACAGATATTAATAAAAATCCATCTACTGCATAGATCTAATTTTCCCATAACATGCTCTGTTCCATATGTTCTATCTTAGTTTGTTTTTTTTTGACTTACAGCAACATGCTTGTGAAGGTTCTCTTTCATCCAGGTCATGGTATATCTGTTGTATTCAATTAGATCAACTGGACTTGAAATGTAGTTCTTGAAGACGTTTCGCTAGTCATCCGACTGGCTTTCTCAATTCAGAATGACTTGTACAAGAATCTGTGGCAATTATGTACCCTGGAAAATCCCAATTAGCATATCACAGCCAGGTGTTAAGGGTGTGATTGGATAGTGGCTAAGAGGTGTTATAGGAACGCCCAGAGTAAGGTGTTAAAACAGCATTGTACATGGCAGACAGTTGGTGTCGAACCCCCCCACCTCTATTTAGGCTTGGTTTCTTTATTTTCACATAAATGGCCTCCTTAACACCTCTCTTGAACCAGTCACGTTCCTTCGCCAGTATGTTAACATTACAATCTTCAAAGGTATGTCCTTTATCCTTAAGATGCAGATACACGGCTGAGTCCTGACCCGAGGAATTGGCTCTTCTGTGCTGGGCCATACGTTGATGCAGTTGCTGTTTGGTCTCCCCCACATACATATCAGAGCATTCTTCACTGCACTGCATATATGATGTCGCTTTTCTTGTGTTTAGGTATTGGGTCTTTCGGATGTACCAATTGCTGCCTCAGTGTGTTGTTCGGTTTAAAGCAGACAGGGATACGATGTTTTTTGAAAATTCTTCTTAATTTCTCGGAGACCCCTGCTACATATGGGATGACCATGTTCTTCCTCCTGTCTTGCTTTTCCCCTTCACTGTTGGTATTTGTGTTCTTTTCTTTCCTTCTACTTCTTTTGACAAAGGCCCAGTCTGGATATCCACAAGTTTTAAGGGCTCCTCTGAGATGTTTCAAGAACTACGAAACGTCTTCAAGAACTACATTTCAAGTCCAGTTGATCTAATTGAATACAACAGACTTACAGCAACATGTATTCTGTTTTGTTGGCTTGTCCTAAAATGCTTTGTTCTACTTTTCTCCCCATAGCACTGCCACTGCAAAAGCAGAAATTCAAAACAATCTCCACTCCTATATAAATATGAGACACTGTGAATGTGTTTATGTTTCATTGTAAAGGTTATTTTTACAAACAGTGGTACCAGTTTTGTGGGCATGTGACCTTTTTTTTATTTTAAAAAAAAAATTTTTATTTTTTTTTTACTAAACTAGGTAAATAGCTTTCAGGATTAAAAATAGTCTTTCTAGATATTTTGGGTTAGGGCAACAAGTTTCTTTTAGTAGTTGGCTAAATAATCTAACATTTCAGCTGCACCTTTTTAATTCTTTGTTTTTAAATTCACATTTAAGTTTGCTTAATGGTTCCTTGATTGGTAAGCTAAAGTTATATTTAGCATCAATAATAATCAATACTAATGGTTTATAATTAGGGTCCTTAAAATTCCATTCAAAAATGAATAAAAATTGTAAAAAATGAATAAAAATTGTAAGCTCCTATTACGATTGAATGTTCGAAAAATTCCTATTTAATCGGGTTTGGATCGGATTTTCGGTACTTCAGTAAGTTCTATGGAACTGCTCTCGGAATGAAATTTGCATGTTTCGTTCCTCTCTAATCTTCATTTCAGAAACAATTTCTACTGCTCTAAACACTTACAATGATTTACTACTCAACTTACACACCACTTAATTGATGCAAAAGCTTTAAGGGGGGGAGGTTTATCTTGCATGAGCTCAAAAGAAAGAAGAGGATTATACAGAGTTTACAATAGAACTTTTTTTCTGGATAGTATCAAAATGCAGTCAGTATCAGATAGCTCCTAAGCTAAAAAAAAGGGCAGTTTTCTAGTGTTTGAATATACCATTGTCCAAACATAAGAATTTAATTATTTGTTTGTAACCGTTTTGTAACCATTTTGTTTTGATACACATGCGATCTTGGCTAATGCATCTGAGCTACTTTAAGGAGATGATAAGGAATGCAGAGTTTGAAAACCGAAGCTAGAGGACAAATCTAAATAGAAATAAACAAAACTAGTGAGTTTCTTTCTGACAGCTTTTCCAAGGAATGTGTTGAAATTCCCTCAAACCGAAAATCCACTTCTACCCAATTGAAGCAGATATTTTTTAATTTCAACAGTAAACTTTTAAATTGGACATCGATTTAAACTTCTTGACTTTGATTTTCACCTTTGCGACACTTTTTTTTTTACACAAACTTTTTGAGTTTTCGAAACCCACAGCTCCACCTCAAATACAGGTTCAGTTTAAACTCATTATTAAAGGGGAACTGTGGTCTCCAAATAAGTTGAGTTTAAATGAAAGGGCAGTTTCCTACCTTTAAAACGAGCCATCAACCACCTCTGTACATGCTCCACAGCCCAAGATATAAAGAAGTGACTGACCAGAAAGTTAATGGGTGGGAGGCTGACATGTCATCTACAATATGCCCAAAGGGTTTCGTGCTAGGTGCAATGGCAGCAGAGAATGGATCTGGAGAGTAGGAGGGAGGCGGGGAGGGCTCCTCTGCACATGGTACTGTTCTTGCTGGGGTTAAGGAAGTAGCAGGAACCAGATGACTCACAGACAGTACCTACTCTTCACTTTTTGGAACTTTGGACAGACACTACAGGAGAACCATAAGGAGAAGAGATGTAAGGTAAGTATTTTTTAACACTACACAGTGGGGCCAGTAGTGTATTAAATTTTAGTTTTGTGTGAACATGCCCTTTAAGGAATGTTGTCCTTTTTAAAGAAAATAAATATGCTTGTATGGATGGATGAACACTTTGCTTGTTTCACTGTTAAACGTTGGACAAACCTTTAGATCAAAAGGGAGGTATTGGCAAGTTTTCTGATGCTTGCGTATTAAATCAATCTAGCCCCTACTGCTTTCTATTTATTCCATACTAGAGGTGAAATATGATTTAACCTTAATAATCACAAACCTTTTTTTTGTAAATCAGGGATTTAAATGATAATTTTACATTATATCTATATCTTAGGCACAGGTCCTTAAGCATTTTATCAAGCATGCACACTGTTCTGGGTCACGTCTTAAAATAACTTTCAAAACCAGGAAAACAATGCATAAATCATTTGCAAAAGCTTGTTAACACTAAATCTTTAGGTTATTTTACTGTTATGCACAAAAGCTGCTGAGTTGTGCAAATCCACACATTTAGAGTACACTGTAAAAGAAGCAGTTGGCCTGAACCTAATCTATGTTTTATGATGGATGCAAGTAAGACAAAGAAGGACATTTAGATCAGCAAGACAAAAGATTCTCTGACTCCTGCTAATTGTATATTTAGCCTAAATGTCTTAAGGGACCATTATCCATAAAACTTAGCTATCTGCAAACTACTAAGATCTAAAGGAGGGAAATAATCCTGTTTGATTATTTCCTTCTTCTGTATAACAGATGTATTCCACACTTTGGGCCATATTTATAAAGCCGCAGTATCGCTTTTAGAGCAATACCGTGACTTTAACAATCGGTATCGTAAATTTACCATATCGATCATAAATCTACTATAACAAAATCGTAGATTTACAATCCCCATAGAATACCATTGCGGTAGTTTACTACCACTCGGTATTCTACGATTGAACATTCGTTAATTAACAAACGTTCAGTCATAGATGTACGATTACGATCATACATTTACGACCGTGACCGTAAATTAACTAACCCGCGGTGTCGCTAAAAAGCGATACCGAGGGTTTATAAATATGGCCCTTTAATACTTGTTTAGTATTTAGTTTTATTCACTGGATATTCAAGTTAAATTATGAAATTAAAGAGTTTTGTTTCTGTGACCCTAACAATGAGATAGGTATGGCAGGCACTAAGTTGGTTCAACAGAAAATGAAAAAGAAGCTGTCCATTGGTATACTTGCTGTAATCAGCCAATCAGGAAAAGGAAGGAATTAGCTCAATGTCAAGCATATTTACTAAAAGCTTCAATATTCATTGCCACTTCCCCAAATTGCTTTGACTTTCTTATATAAAATACAAACAAATCACTTAACACCAAGAAACTGGGCAAATGGGGGTAGCCTTTGTAAGGCGAATAAATTACATGGGGAATAAATGGAGTAAGCTCTACCTGCAGTGTCATAACTGTACTTTTTTCTTTGCCTGGCTATCTGTATGGAGTCATTATTGTCCAACTTACCTTCCTGATCTGCGTGACATCATTAGCACAATCTGAAAATCAGCATTTGTTTAAATTGTATTGAGTTGCCATTTATATGTGCATGGTACACATTTAAATGGCAACCATCTACCATTTTCATAGGTCTCTGGGGTAAAGAAGAAAAAGGGGGTGCTGTGTATGGATCAGTATAGGCGAAATGATGACCGCACACTCCAATAGTTCAAAGGGTCCTAACCCATTTATTCAAATGTGAAACAACCAAACGGATAACGTTTCGGGGGCCTAGCCACCCTTCATCAGTATGAATGTGGCTAGGCACCCCCCGAAACGTTTCCGTTTGGTTGTTCACTTTGAATAGAATGGGTAAGGACCCTTTGCACTATTGGATGTGTGCGGTCATCATTCTCTATACTGATCTTACCTAGGACGTGGCAGAACGTTCCAGTGACCAGCACCACCAGGAAACTAATTAGAGGCACATGCTAGTGCCCAGGGTGTGCAGTACCTTTTCTATACAAATTGGTGCTGTGTATGGACTCTTGAGGAACAGGAACGGATCTGCTGCCCTAGGTGGAGAAAGAGATTGGATCCAAATAGGTTCTCAGTGGCGCCATTAACTACATGGAAGATTGGAGCTGTTACCTGAATAAAGCTGATTAAGACCTGAACTGCTTCCAACTAGTGACAGACTTCAGACTGGGAGCAGTGAGTGTTATAGAGAAAACAGCTAAGACTGTAAGAATAATGATTAGCTTTATAGGTTAAGGAGAGGTGGGGGTTAAAGAAGCTAAAAACTATAAAATCAAATAGAGCCTTCTTATAACTGAAGGTACCTCACAGCCTTGTGTTATTGTATTAGAATTACCCTAATAATCTAACATATAATCACGTTTCTCACTCCCAGCTAGATGCAAACTATCATGCTTTATATCCTCTTTCCTACATACACATCACTTCCTGTGTAGCATACAGAAGGGTTTTTCTTGGTTGGCTAAGACTGTCACATATTTTACAAACAGCACATCATTGGATGTTACACTGACATTACCACTTTCTTTAAGTATTCACATGGAGACCCTTTTTCAGTCACAGGGGTGTGGTTTAACCTCCCATTTTGACTGTCCCATATTAAAATAGGAATCCCAGCTCTGTATGTAATTTTATATATTTTTTATAAGTTGTATATTTTGTCTTGTACCTAATATAAGTCAGTGCTATACTTTATATACATTTATTGATGGTCATTTAAATGGTAATAGTGAGATTGTACACACATACATATACACCTTTCTTATATGTAATATCCTATACCCCCTTACCTCATTGGTAGCTCCTAAAAACTCAATGCAATCTCCTATGAAAATATAAATATATTTATATAATATAAAGGATATAGTTAGTGTTATACTTACATGCAGTAATTTCTTTAGAACAGAAGTGTGCTTTTAATAAAATTAGGAATTGCATAGCTTTGAAATTTTCCTTTGGTGTTCTTTTGGGGAATTCTGGTGTTGCCAGAGATAAAAGTGATCCCACCAGGGATGCACACGAACCAGAGTTTGGGCCGAACTTTTTGAGTTTGGACAAACTCAAACTATCCAAACTCTTTCCGAAATATGCAAACTTCGAACTAGTTCAGGTTTTCTGAACTCGCTGACTCATTTTCGATAATTATTGAAAATTCGAATTAACCCTCAAATGTAACGTTCAAATTTAGTACCCCTCAAATATATCCTTTGATTTTGTTAACCCTTGAATGTATCGGTCCATTTCAGTAACCCTTGAATGTATAGTTTCATAACCCTCGAATGTAGCGTTCGATTTCAGTAACCCTCAAATGTAGCAGTCATTTTCGGTAACCCTCGAATGTAGTGTGCAGAAATATGACAATTGCCCAATTGTGGGAAAAGAAATGTTTAAACAAGCTTTGGTAATATGTAAATGTTCCCCAAACCATTTTCCAGGTGTCACAACCATTTACACTAAGTTACCATTGATATTATATCTGTAATTTATCCAAACTTTTCAAACTATTTCCTCCCATTTGATTTTAATGGGTTTGTTTCAGAACTTTTACTGAAGTTTTGGAAACAAATCAAACTTCGTCCATCTCTAGTTATTACAAGCTAACACCTACGGGTGTGCTACATATGTTATTTTAAATAAAATATTCTTTTAATATTTGTCCACCATTTCAATATTTTGACTTTGTTTCTTCAGTGATGTTGAGTAATTATCTTTGCAATGGAAATTGGCAGCTCACATGCCTATGCTGGTAGTAGGCTGGTTCAACCTTATATCAATTTGACATTTGATTTAACACAAATGTTGAAACAATTGTAATGTTGTGCAGAGAGATGGTATTATCCGCCGATATTAAACATTAAGCATAATGCCAATCACAAAATTATTACCCGGGGCAGATGTCATAGCATTGCAGATTGTCAGGAAGTAGATTGTATTTATTTCCAAAATAATTCCTACTGTTTATGCAGAGACAAACCCTTAACCCCACCCATCAACACAAGCCACACCCCCAAGCAAAATTCATTTTTTCTCATAGATTAAAGCAATCTATATTATGCTGAAATTTCTAAACTACAAAAAAAACTTTTAAAATATTAACTGGACCACGGGGGTAGGGAGATGAGTGGGGGTTTAAAACCAAGGGGGAGATGCAATATGTTTCGCTATCGCAACCTACGTGCACTCGTTTCCGCAATGCATTAATCACTTTGCGACCATTAATACATGGTACATACAAAAATCAGCGCAAAATTTATTGCATTGCTTTGCTTTGCGCAAAGGAAAAACAATAGCGACATGGTGCAGGCAGTGCAAACCTTTGCTAAAACGTTAGTACATTGGTTAGCGTGATTTTAACGCTTATTTTCTCTTTAGTGCGGGATATTGCACCTCCCTGCTAATGTGCTGCAAAATAAAGTGTCAACAGTGGGGAATTAAAAAATAGGGGAGACAGACAGCTGCCCCTGCAAACACTGATAAATGACTAGTGCCTAATGGTAAATTCAATCCTGTGTATATTAAACTTATTATCATCTGAAACAACAAAAGTGGATATTTTTAAAAATGATCAGTAGCATTAATAGCAGAATTGTTGGAACTCTTTATTGACACTTTATATTTTAAAGGAGAGATAAAATCAATAACCCTGCATGAATTCATTCATTGCTAACTGACCGGTTACATTTCTTTGCTTGTTAACTGTGCTGGATTTCCCACAAGGTAACTTAGGCACCTACCTGGGCCTGCTTTTAAAGGGTGCTTGGGGCCCTTACAGATCTTTACAATATAGTGTATTCTATATTCTCTTTCCTGTTTCCCTTCACTTAAGATAAATCTCATTTTCCCAGATTTACAGCCAATTTATTCATCATTCTCTCATGCAGGTTTGAACTTAATTTTTCCATTTCTCTTCTATTCCTTCCAATAACTTTGCAGAACATCTGCTTTACTTTAGCTACACCCAAGCATATAAACCAAAAAGCTGTGTCAACTGCATTTTTGATGCCATGGTTAGAGATGGGATCTGGATTCGACACAAACCCAGATCCAAAAGATCCATCCGAATCCAGACAATCGTCCGGATTTCTGGACTTCGAAATTAATTTTCAAAGATGTACGGAGCTATTTTTGATAATTTCTGAAAATACCTTTGAACGTTTGAAAAGCCTCGAAAATACAATCGAAGACCACTTTCTAGTTTCCGATCGTATTTTCGAAGATCGAAAGTTCAAGGCTATTTTCGCTAATTTTCAAAAATAACCTCAAACGTTCGAGAATCTTCGAAAATACGATCGGAATCCTTGAAACTATTTTCGAACATTCAAAGAATTTTTTTTGTTTTCGAATGTACAAAAGTACATTCGAAAATCCTAGAAAATTCGTTCCATCTTCGGATCTTTGGGATTTTCCTTAGATTCGGGGAAGACAAAACCGAAACGAAACTATGTAGTTTCAGCTATCTCTAGCCATGATACTGGTGTATACATATTCAGGCTAATTTATCCAGGGGTTCACTGTTTACAGAGTTTAAGTTGTGATAACCAATTCAATATCAGTTAGCGTGACTTTAACTTCTTCCTTGTGCCTGCTGTGTGGGTTTCACAAAAGACACCCCTGTGCATCCTGCGCAGATTCCATATCGCATTTGCAGCAGTTTTTGCAATATCTGGCATTAAAAGTCCTTAAGTGTCAGTGACATTTTCCCATTTATCATAAAATGTATTAAATTGCATATGTGAGATTTACCCAGAGTGCCAGCAGCTTGGGGTAAATATCCAAAATTGTTTTTTGGGTACAATTATTAGTATTTGTCAATAATGCATGCAATGTTAGTATTAACATAAGGAATATTATTTCTGGGTTCCTTTGTATGTATACATTTCTGGTAAATGAAATGTATTATGTCAGTTTAAAGATCATTCATATATATTAGTATATAAACAAATGTATTTAGGAATAATGAAGCAACAAAAGAATTTGCACTTGGAACAACCTTCTTCCTATGTAGTTGTGGATTAATTCATTTAACTGTAATCACAGTGTAGCCTGTATTAGATTACAGAACTTGTGAATTTACCCATTTAATGTGTAAGGGCATATTAAAATTGTTGCCTAAAGTAATCATACGTCTCTAGAATAAACATTTCATTAACTTGAGATTTTAACTTAAGATAAAAAATAGAATATTTAGACCTTGTAGAGGAAATTTAACAATGATTATTTTTCCTTGAGGCAAGTAAAGTTTTATAATATATTTGTGACACATATATTCAATACACAATGTACTTGTATGGACTTATCAATGGCTAAAAATATTTGACTTGTTAGAGCAGCTGGTCAGGAAATTAGCTTTTATTTTGTCTGATTTTAACATAAAGGCCCCCATACACATGATCGACATTTGAGAGATCTGATTTAATTTATTGCATTGCTCAAAATGTCGAAAATTGTTTTCTGTTTTTCCAAGTGACCATTCAACATAGTTGAGTTGTTTATCGGAAAAATAAAGATCGAGCCGGGTTGAAAATTTTTCTGCCGACCCTATCTTCAGTCCCCACCTCTCCACAGGTTTTAGGTGGAAATATTGGAGCCTCAAGGTGGGTGGCTTTGAGCATTTCCGATCGTTGCACTCAAATAGAATTCCAGACGGAGGAACATCTGTCTGTGTATGGCCAGCTTAAAATCTTATTTTCCATCCTGTCCTTTTAAAACTAAAAAACTGTTTCAAATCATGTATTGCCATATAAACCTATAATAAATACCAATGTGGCAAGTCCCACCTTTTTCTTCTTCGCTAACCCTTTGCTTCCAATAGATATCTGCAATATCCATAATTGTTATTTAACTCTGTGGGAATAAAAAAAACCTTATCAGAACAGCCATGCTAATATTTTTTTTTTAAATTAATATCTAATATAATTTTTCAGCATGTTATTTGCATGTTAACTTATTAAATCAGTTTATAATATTTTAATGAATGTTACTATTTTAATTAATAAACCTTCACTAAACACCATTTTCAAAAACCTACGTTTCCACAAATGCAATCAATTCTTTTGAAGCCGGCTAATATAATCTACTGTCCACTAAACCATCCAGATAATCACACACATTAATCTTTAATAGGTCAATTTACTTAACTTTCCAGATGATTTTAATTAAAATGCTGTCTTGCATGATACTAAGACCTAAGCCCTTTCCTGTTGAAGGTGCATGAAAGAGACCACAGAAGAGACTGTTCATGTATCTTTTGGAACTATAGAAGAAATATGATCATTTTTATTTGCCAAGTGTGATAAGATAAGCAATGTTTTAAAAAGGCATTATCATGCTTAAGTTTCGAGACCGGCTTTAAAGGGGTATATATTGGCTTATAATACAGTATATTTAAAGTGTACTAACTTGCTTATGTTTAGAGATGGCCGAACTTTCGAAAGTTCGGTCTGTTTTCGAACTTTCAAACTAAAAAAAGTTCAAAAGTCCAAAAACGGACCCATTAAAGCCAATGGGGGGTAAATAAATATATATCTGGGGAACACGTCCAAGCGCGGGGAACAGCATAAAAATCGGACATAGCGCACAGGCGCACTACTTCTGGTTTCCGCATGCTGCTTTTGGTAATCCAGGGGACTCGTGGACATACTTTAAGAATATAAGAAAATAAGTTTCATCTTCATATTAGGAAAGCTTTCTTTACCATTAGAAAGGTGAAACCGTGGAACTTCCAGCAGATGTGATAATGGTAAGTTCATTAAATAGCTTTAAAAGTTGGCTGGATTAGTTTCTAAAATTCAAAAGCATAGACAATTACTTGTATTAATACATTAACAGGGTTATTCAAATGAAGTTCTTATCGTTAAAAATGGTGCTAATTTTGCCCCAACCAATCGGATGTTATCTTTCAAATGTTAAATAAGATCTGATTGGTTGGGGCAAAATTAGCACCATTTTAAAAGATAAGAACTTTTATTGAATCTCCCTGATAGTTCTTCTTGATTCAGGGATCCTTTCCAATTACCCTTTAGTGGCAGGTAGGATTTTTTCCTCCTTTTCAGATGAACCCAATTGAAGCAGAAGCAGTTGTTTAGATTTTTCAACCATGATTTTTAACTTTTTGATCTAGTTTAGATTTTTGCAACCACATTTTTTATGTTTGGATATGTTTAAAGGGGAACTGTGGTCTCCAGAAAGTTAATGGGTGGGAGGCTGACATGTGACATTCTTAAGGCTTCGCCTGCACAGTGCCGCCGGCGAGCACAGCCTCAGACTCAGAGACAGGAAGTCCCTCCTCCTCTCTGCTGTGTGAAGTCCTGACAGAGAAGGTAAGGGGGGTCTGAGTAACCCACAGCACCCGTGAGTGGGCGGGGCTTAGACACCCATGAGTGGGTGGGGCTTAGACATCAACAAGTGGGTGGGGCTTAGACACCCGCAAGTGGACGGGACATAGACACTGCCATGGGGACACTGCAATGGGCCATGGGGGGCCTGCAACTGGAGGGACCATGGGGTCCATGGGTGGGAGGGACCAGGAGGGCTGCAAAGGGGGGGAGGAGACACAGGACAGATTGACTGACAGTTTCAGAGCAGGAAGCAGGAAGTACAGGTGACCTGGTGATGCTGCTGCCATATCACACACAAAAAATGTAAATATCTTCAAAACTATGCAAAATAAACAATGGAAATAAATTGCAAAAATTCCCAGGGGAGCAATTCCTATCAATTTACCTAAAGTCATTTTTGGACCACAGTTCCCTTTTAACACAATATTATAATACCAAAAAACTTACAAAGGGGGTAAAATAATGTAAATAAATACATAAATCAACAGGGAGATATAATAAAAGTTCTTATCATTAAAAATTTACTAATTTTGCCCCAAACAATCAGATGTTAGCTACCATTTGAAAGCAAACATCTGATTGGCTGGGGCAAAATTAGCACCATTTTTAACTATAGGAACTTTTATTACATCTCCCTGAAAAAGTCTACAAGTGCTTGAACCATGTAACACGAGAAAAGAGGTCTCTCCCACATACAGCTTACAATCTAATTAGATGGAACATACAGATGCATAGGGAAGGATATAATTGGCACCGTTAACACATGAGCGCGGTATAGTGTGTTGTGTGCAACACACTGCATGCAGCAGTTTGGTGTGTTAACGCACAACGTTGCCACTGAAAATGGCATGCGTAGTGCATTAACACGTGGAGCATCACACAAAATCTTAAACGCGATGTTCCACTGTGTTTGAAAAAATGCCTATTATGAACGTAGAGAAGAGAAGATTTTGTAAACAATATATTGTTTAGGGGAACCAGGCATTTTTGCATTTTCTGATTTTTCTATGGTGATTTTAAAATTTTCAGTTGGATCTGACTTTGGGATTCCAAACATGCTACCGGATCCACTGCATTTCTGCAGAAGCCAGGTTTGTTTCGAAACTTGGACTCATCTCTAAGTTGCTGTAGCAGTAGCTTTGTTTAGCTATTGGCAACAAGATTGGCTGATATACAGTAAAAGTAAATACTAACAATAATTTAAGTGATACATTAAGTATCATGAACTGCTATGCTTTAATGTAATTACAGACATAGGGGGCTATTTATAAACCCCTGAAACTTTTAATAATCAGTACTGTAGTATTGTTGATGCTTGCTTCACTAATGAACTATGTAAACTACTGAATACTAGCAGTATATGGCAGTGTAGTTATGTTTCAGCTACAATCATAAAATTCCAAGCAAAGGTGTAAAATATTGGTAGCGATGGTCAAATATGGCACTTTGCAGAATAATAGAAAATTTTGACATCAGAATTTCAATGTTGAAACTGAATTTCCTCATCAAAATCATGAAATTTTGATGCAGAAACTTAACTGATCAGTTCCATGACAAAATTCCACCTATAGTTTTGACAGGTGAAATTTTCTCCAATTAAATTGGTACTTTCCTAAATACCAGCCATGATGCAAAATAAAGACATTGCTGTAAAATATCAATATCACTCTGTTTTACAATGGCATTAAAGGTGCAGTTTTCCAAAAATTATTGTGTACTATATGGGCATCATATGATTTGAAAAAGCTTTTTGGACACTATATGGACCTTTGATTATGGACCCACACAATTAAAGCTGCTCCTGTATGGCGGGAGTGGAGAATACGGTTTCTTACCTTTAGATCACTTTTATAAGTATTCCCACTTAATGGTCATCTTATACCTGAATAAAGGTGTGGCCCCTGAAATGTATTTTTGCCACATTTGGCTAACTTGCCACGGCGCCTCTGTATTTTTTTTTAATTGTTAGAAAACCATCAGATTCTTGACTTATACGGCCAGTTGTAGGTTTTAAATAGTTTCAGAAAGGAGGTGCCTTTACACAACAGGAAAGCAGCTATTGAAGGTGAAATATCTATGGGAAGGCAAATGCGCAGGGCAAACAACTTATTGCAGACTAGAGATGGCTAAACTTCCAAAAATCTGGCAAGGATTTTCGAGCTTCTGAAAAAGTTTGAAATTTTAAAAATCTGAAGTTGGACCCATTAAAGTAATTGGGGAAAAATAGATTTAAAAGTTTGAAATAAGACATCAGGTTAATATAGCAATAGTAGCTTGCTGTACATGGTTCTGGAACCTGGGAAATAGTCTGGGGAACACTTGATCCAGAACTTCACGCTTGCTATATTCAAGCTTCCCTGTTCATCATTTGATCATTTTCCCTGAAAGTTCTATATTCTTTTCCAAAATTCAAAATTTCAGGGAAATCCGAAAACTTCTAGAATCTGTCTCTGAATCCTTCCCTGAATCTCTTAAAAAGAGGTGCTCATTATTAAACAAGAGGAATCATGCCGAGCATGAAGTGGCAACAAAAAAGTAAAAGGGAAGGTTCAGTGGAAAATATCATTATTTTTTAAATTCTTAGTTTATATTAAGCATACTTAGTTCCATGTGCTGGGTCAAGGGCTGGGTCAAGGGCAAGACCATAACTGTTTCTATTAGAGGTCCTGCAAAAAGGAAGTCAGTATTTTGGAAGCATTTATTTATACACAGACAAAATGCTGAATGGACAGGTTAGGTAATTAGGGTGGATAGGTCAAGTCTTAGGGACATATTTATAAAGGTTCGTTAACTTTTCGCGGCCGTTTCGCGGACATTAACGCATAATCGCGTTTACCGTGATTTATAAAGTCCGAAAACGGCCGCGAAAAGTTAACGAAGCGTTAACCTTTCGCGGCGATACTTACCTGTTACCTGTTTTTCGCTCGGCTGATATCGGCTGTTTTACTTTGCCACCTTGAAGGTGGCGAAGTCAGCCGATACTAACCTCCCGCGGCGGGGATGGGCAGCAACCGCGGCGGGTGGTCGCACCCGCCCCGGAGACACGCCCGCCCCGCCCCACCCCCGCGGCGGCGGCGATCACCCACTGCCGCTTCCCACAGCCCCTCCCAACCCGTTCCCGCTCGCGGCAATCTCGGAACGGGAGGCTAGGAGGGGCTGCCGGAAGGGGCCGCAGCAGCTGGTCGCGACCACCCGCCGCGCACCCCCTCCCCGGCAACCCCTCCAAGCCCCCCGCCCCAGCCGCTCCCGGGGAGGGGAAGGGAGGGAGCCGCTGGGGGGGTGGAGGCTCCCTCCAGCGGGGCCCTGAGAAGGGCCTTTTGGGGCTTAGGGGGTCCGCGCAGCTCGACACCGGAACCCCCCTCCCGGCCCTTGTAAGGGCCTTTGCAGCTCTGACAAGAGCCTTTGGGGCTTAAGGGGTCCCGCAGCTCGAACCGGGACCCCCTCCCCCCTATCAGGGCCTTTGCGGCACTTACAAGTGCCCTTGCGGCTCTAACAAGAGCCCTTTGGGGCTTAGGGGTCCCGCAGCTCGAACCGGGACACCCTCCCCGGCCCTTGTAAGGGCCCTTGCGGCACTGACAAGTGCCCTTGCGGCACTGACAAGTGCCTCGAATTACTATATCTGAATAATATTAATAAAAAAGCTGAAATATATGGAAGGGCAGTAAACAAATATATTTTTATTTGTAAATGCTTTTGGGATTGGCTCAACTACCTATTGTACACCAGCATTATATTAAACTCTGCTCCAGCGAGACATCTGGGATTTAGGATACATCTGAACATTTGCCCAATTGATGTCTTCTTTCATCCTTATAAAATCACTGGTGCTCTTTTGCACTTTTAAAACACGCGTTCCAGAAGGATATGTTAGTAGGCTGGTGTTCACAGATTTTAGTTAAAATGAAAATGCTAATTTGTAACGGTATAGGGTTTAAACACAGGGGATACATTTGATAAGAGAAGGACCTTTACAGATGTCCAGTAAGGATGAAGTCCCTGGGTATCAATTAAGAAGTGTGAAAATGGCAAAGGAAGATAAGGATTCTGACTTTTGCCATAGTATCATATATTGATTAAACTGTTTTCCAGTGTGTCAATAAGTCCCTAGTCATTAATAATAATCAGAGATTGTCAAAAAGCCCATATCCAGAGCTAGTGGAGTCCTGTCTAGTTAATGTAATTACATTTTAAGTTTAACTGGTGTATTCTATATTGTGAAGTTTATCACCATGGGAGAAATATTCATTTCCTCTTCCATTCCATCCCATCCCAATCTATTTTCTAAACAAATAGTGTTGTTTTATCTGCTGGTGTACAGCTATTCTAATTCATTTTCTAGGTATTTCTACCATCCAGGCTAATACAATCTCCAGTCACCAGTTTTATTTGTAGCTTTAATTATGTTCTGGATATAAAATTTAAAAACTGACCGCTCCCTCACTACATCATTGTCCCTGTTCTCTTAATCTTTATGGGTGAGCACTTCTGCACCAAACATCTAAATTGTCCCACAAACAAACATTTTGCAGTTTACAAGGATAATCAGGCTTGATAAACATGGGTCAATATTTTGGCCAATTGGGAAACATTTTGGTTGTATCTACTTGCGATTAGATATAATTTTAAGACTTGACTGACTTTTACAAATGATTTGGCATGTTGGAAAAATCACAGCCAATCACACATATTTCAGTACTTATGACTGGACCATTGGGCTGAAATATCAGTAGTGTTTTTGCTAATTCTGATCTTCAGATTAACAGTTTATAATTCTACATGTGTCATTTAGGAATATAGGACTAAAGTCTCTCTGTGTGTATTAGGCCTAAAAGGGCTGAGTTGAAGGGGTCTAAACAACATTGTCCCTGTAGACATTCACAAATATACAAGCTGTGTCTCACCTCTCCCTTTTTTGTGGCTACTGGGTAATTTATACACCTTAACTTGTGTGGATTTAAGACACAGAATATTAACAATTTAGAAAAAAATAAATAAATTAAAAAAGCAAATTTACCCCTAATCCAATATAGATACTATATGAAATACTACTACATGTAGAATATTTATCTATCACTAGGAACATAACGAAAACATGAGTCTGGGGATTTGAACCTCTGACCTCATGGGATATGTGTTTCTTAAATAAGTGATTTTGCAGATGAGCCACCACAGCATATGCAAGGTACACAGGCACATTTAGAAGCTTTATCTTTTGCTAGGGACAGAATTTTTTTTAAAAAAAAAAATGTATTGCCCCAGGTAGACTGTATGCAATATGCTGGCTGGTAAATAAATTGCAAGGTAACATGCAGCTTTCAAAGTCTTATCAGGTACTTCCATATTGGTGTGTAGACATCTGTATAGAAAACAGTAAATGCTAGGGACAGGGGCTACATGTACTGTAAGTTGTACTGGCAACAACATGGAAGCCTTCTCACATAGTATAGTATAGTATAGTACTTGTGGTTGAATAAAGACATACGTCCATCCAGTCGAACCCATCTAACAACATCCTCATTTCCTGCCTAACTGTTGATCCAGAGGAAGGTAAAAAAAAAACACCAAAATTTATGAAGGGGGAAAAAATTCCTTCCTGACTCCAAGTGGCAATCGGAAATCTCCCTGGACCAACTCTACTCCACATATCAATACCAGTAACCTGCCACACTCCTTGTCTGCAGAAACTCAGCCAGCCTTTTATTTTAAACTGACCAATGAACCTGCCATAACAACGTCCACTGGAAGACAGTTCCATAGCTTTACCATTCTCACAGTGAAAACCCCTTTCCGAACTTGAAGCCTAAATCTTTTTTCTTCATGTCTTAAGGGATGTCCATGTGTCCTCTGACATGCTCTATTGTTGAACAATGTCCCAGATAGTTTATTGTATGGCCCATTAATGTATTTATACACAGTAATCATATCCCCATGCAAGTGCCTTTTCTCCAGCATACATAATTGTAACTTTTCCAGTCTCTCTTCATATCCCCCAATCCCCTTTTTAATGTAGTTGCCCTTCTCTGAACCCTTTCCATTTCAAAGATGTCCTTTTTATACACAGGATTCCAAAATTGCACTGCATATTCCAAATAAGGCCTTACCAATAACATTTTCCTCCCTTGAATCCATACCTCTCTTTATACAAGACAATAGCATGCTGGCTCTGGCTGTTGCCGCCTGGCACTGCTTGCTACCTTTAAGTTTGTTATCCACCAAAACTCCAAGATCCCTTTCCAACAGGGATTCACTTAACACAGAGCCATTTATAGAATAAGTAGCACAAGGATTTTTAAGTCCAAAATGCATCACCTTACATTTATCAACATTGAATTACATCTGCCACTTAGCAGCCCAATGTGACAATCTATCTAGACCCCCTGCAATGATTGCACATCCTCTGAAGTTTTTATTGGTCGACAAAGTTTTGTGTCATCAGCAAACACAGAAACCTTGCTGACAATACCCACTTCCAAATCATTCATAAATAGATTAAATAGAAGCAGCCCCAACACAGAACCCTATGGCACCCCACTTAGCACTTTAGTCCATAATGATGAAGCCCCATTTACAACTACTCTCTGCATTCATTAACCAATTTTCTATCCATGTACAAATGTGATTCCCCAGACCAACAGACCTCAGCTTATACATTAGTCGCCTATGGGGGACTGTATCAAAAACCTTTGCAAAATCCAAGTAAACTACATCTACTGCTATGCAAGAGTCTAAATTATTTACTTTCTCATAAAAGTCAAGCAAGTTAGTTTGACAAGATCTATTCCTCCTAAATCCATGCTGGTTACTACTTATAATGTTAGTCCTTGAAACATACTCTAGAACATGTTCCCTTATTAAACTTTCCAGGATCTTCCCCACCACTGAAGTTAAACTTACAGGCCTGTAATTACCCGTCTGGGAAAGACTACCCTTTTTAAATATTGGAATAACATCAGCCTTTTTCCAATCCAGAGGCACACCTCTGAACTTAGCTCCCTAAGTACCCGAGGATGTATTTTATCCGGTCCAGGAGATTTATTAATATTAACCTTATTTATTTTTTTCTGTACCATATCCTCGGTTAACAAAGTGCGCTTAAATCTTTTATACCATTATTGCTACTATACTCTATGATATCTGTACTTGGATCTTCTATAGTGTATACAGAGGGGGAAAAAAGTATTCAAGACATTTGCTTTATCGCCATCCTCCGTAACTAACTTATCCCCATTAATTAATGGTGCCACATTCTCAGTCCTCATCTTCTTACTATACTTAAAATGCAAGTACTAAAAGCAATCTTACAATGATTGTTCTGGGGATAAAAGCTTTCACATTAGGATTTTTAAAAAGTTCAACTCTATAAGCTCCATTCCTAGTAAAAATACAATTATTTTGTTTATCCTTATGGTATATTTTATTGTTAATTAAGAATTGCATTTAGTTTATCCTATCTGTGCTATGTCAATTGTTGAAATATTACAGTGAGGGTTCTTGTGGAAAAATGGAATGTTTCTTGTGTCTTGAATTTACATACGGTCTTTACAATAACTGTTGGCTGAAGGTCCTGATTTGTTGTTCAGAAAAAATATGATGACAGTATGAAAAGTAAAAGAAGGAGGTCAATATAATTAATATAGACTAAGGTGCTTTACAATATTGTAAACAGTGCAGTTTCAGCAAAATGTAATGGGAGAATCTGAGATTAAAAAAGGCATTAGTCAAGAATTAAAAACAAACTATAAGATTTTCCATCTTAAAATTCACCTTTAATGTTCTATGATTAATGTTTTGATGCTCTGTGGGGCACCTTCATTGGGGCAATGTAAATTACCATAACTAATATCCTGTAGTTACATTTTCATTCAAAATGTGGTTTACCTCCCTTCCCCCACAATTAAAGTGCAGCACCTCCATAAAATGTCTAAAAAATAAAATGACACATAAAGACTGAAATGCATTCTTACCATAAAAAAGTGTACTAATAACATACAATTTACAGATGTAAAAGGGTTCTGCAGCCTGTTTCTAAAGGAACAATATCATGATTATAGATGTAATGTGGGTTGGAATAGAACCCAGTTTCGAATCAAATCTGAGGGTTTCGAAGTCCCGACTAAACTTTCGGTACTCTCTAATTTCACGGAACCCAGATTTGGCGATTTTTATCGAAAATCGTAAGTAGACGATTCTAGAAAATCGAAAGTAGGCAATTATCGAGTAAAGATTGATTTTGGTAACTCTCGAAAATGAAACGCAGAAGCTCGAAAACAGCCTGATCGTGAGGAAAGATAGTTTTTAAAATAAGTTTTGGATATATTTACAGGTTCCCCAGACCATTCCCCAGGTCTCTGTGTCATTTACGGTAACCCACTATTACTATTTGTTCCTCAAAATAGACAGAAACTTTTTTAAAAAATTGGGTCCATTTTTGAATCTCATGATATTCAAGACGATATATCTCTTATCATGGTTGCAAAATACCACAGGTAGTGGTGCTTGTGTCATGGTATGTAAAATTGTCTAGCATTGTGCTTTTATACAGTGCGTCTCTACCAATAAAATCATTCTGACCTGCATTTAATGACTGTGCAGTTATTTTTGCACCCACATTACAAAGTAATGGTTACACTGCTAAAGTAGCAATATTAATCAGCGCTGTTTCTTTAATTCATTAATAGGGCCCAAAGGCGAGTTTCACACAAGAGGCATATTATTGTTCAGGTAGCATTTTCATGGTGGTCACCAGACTTTTTTGAGAGTTGTTTGGAACTTTTGTTATTTTTGGTAACCTTTGAAAATATGGAGCAAATTTCGAGGGTTACCGAATATACAAGGCTATAACCCTCTAAAGTAGCCTCGTATATTCGGTACCCTCAAAAGTAGCATGCAGATCCTCTAAAATATCTTTAATCTATAAATCTTTTATCTATAAATGTACAGGAAGTTCATTTTATTAATGTTTTGATGATTTTTACGTGTTCCCCTGAAAATTTCCACTTAAATTGTAAGCTCTTTGTTGCAGAGATCTCTTTATTTATATGTCAAGGCACACCACACTTATTTTATATTGTAAATGTATTATTATTTTATATTGTAAATTGTGCCCCTTGCATAGAATATGGCTATAGTTGCTTTTATTAGCATGCAAATAAGCCTTGTGAGACAGGCGATCTCCCTTGGTTTTATGGCCTTTAGTGAATGCTATGAAACTATTTAATGATGATCATGATCAATAATTATCTAATATCTACGCCATCAACCATGGCCTGTAAAGTACATACTGAATATTTCTACAATATATTAGTACAATTTATGCCCTAAAGTTATGTTTTACACAGATCTTCAACAAATTGTAGCTGCTAGCAGATAAGGCAAGCATCTGGGTCATTAAAATGAAAATATCAGATCTGATGAACTAGCCAGAACGCTTATTACATTTCACGTCGGCCTATTTCTCATTACATGTCTTTTAAAATATTGCCCTATTATGGATTCATTTCATTAGTTAAAAGGGTGACATTACTCAGTGTTAATGAATTATTGCCACTATCTTAGGAGATGAACCACATGTACATATTTAATTTAACTGAAAGATTTTTATATTGCCTTAGATAGATAGATAGTAACAACAACTTTTGGTAATATTCATGAAGTATATATATATATATATATATATATATATATATATATATATATATATATAAAAGATTTGGACAATTCTCAATATCTGAATATCAGATTATGGTTCAGATTCCTGTGTGTCTGTCACTCCTCATAAATTCTAAAATGCTTTAGAACATTATCTCCTTCCTTTTTTATATATTTGATCCACGGAACTTACCAAGTCTGATTTTGACTGTCCTTATAATGCTGTATACTTGTATAGAAAGACAAGTCCTGCATCATCAGCTATTTCTAGGTTATATCTTAGGTAAACGTGATATTTCCTTTAAAGGTTATTTCCACTGCGTGAAATGAAAAATGATTATTCTATTTAATCAAAGAATGAGAGGTAAATACGCATGCACACACATTGTAAAGGCGCATCAGTGGAAGCAGCACTGAAGCACGATCACGGGTAAGCACGGGTGTTCCCTGCCTTCTCCTGCCTAAATAATTGAAAAACAAGGCAAAGCTCCTTTACCTCCCATTCTTCAATTAATGGGGAAAAAAGCTAAGTAATTTATATCAGTTGATAAAAATATTGGCCCTTTAAATTAGAGAAACCATAACTGAAGACTAGAGATGGGATCCAGGTGCGACACAAACCTGGATCCGACACAGAACCCATCGGTTCTGAAATCCAAAAGATCAGTCTGAAACCGGACAGATCATCTGGATTTCGGGACTTTGAAACAAATTTTCATTAATTTTCAAAATATCTTTGGGGGCAACTTTCGAGTTTCCGATCATATTTTCGAAGATCGAATGTTCAAGGCTATTTTCGATCATTTTCAAAAATAACATTGAACATTCAAAAATCTTCGAAAATACGATTGGAAACTCGAAAGTTGTCCCCGATCGTATTTTCAAGGATTTTCGAATGTTCAAAGATATTTGTGAAAACTATCGAAAATAGCTCCGTACATTCGAAAACCTTCAAAAATTTGTTCTGTTTATTGGATCTTTGGGATTTTCCCGAGATCCGAGAATCCGAAAATGGAAGGAAACTATGTAGTTTCGGCCATCTCTACTGAAGACCACCTTTCCTCTGCCTACAATGCCATTTTAACATATTTACCCAGCAAAAAGCAGGAATGCTGGGTATGTCCCCATGACTGATTTGAATTGAGGAAGCCACTTGTGAAGTGGTAAAATGTTTGTTTTTTAATTAAATGTCCAGTTGATTTGGTTTAACATTACATGATATTCAATGACCTGGATGACTGAAAACATTCATAGACATAGGCGCATATTTATAAATGTTTGCTATTATCATCATTTCAATTTTACAGGACATCACAATGACTAATAGCATTATAATTTACCCCCTTAATGGGTCTCTATGAGACCCAACTGTTCAGCAGTATCATTATAATTAGCACGCTACTACGTAGTTAAGTGTTACTAACTAAGGAAGTGTTACTAACATTTTCGCTCATTTCTCTACCCTCCAGGCACTGCACGGACCTCAGCTGAACTCTCACATGAATACCTCCTCTTCTACTGCAGAAAATGAGCAGCCAGCAGATTGCGTAACCTGCAAAGTAAATGTATGTACGGACATAATTACATTTACTTTGCAGTTTGCGTGATATCTGCTGGCTGCTGATTTCCTGCAGTAGAAGAGGAGGTGATCATGTGAGAGTTCAGCTGAGGTATGTGCTTGTTGATCTGAAGTCAGTGCAGTGTTGGGTGGGGAGATATGGAAGGCGAGAACAAATGAAAAGGTAGGTGTGTGTGTGTCATGGGCAGTTTGTGTGTGGGGGGGAGGTGTGTAAGGCATGGGCAGTTTGTGTGTGTGTGGGGGAGGTGAAGGCATGGGCAGTTTCTGTGTGTGAGGAGAGGAGGAATGGTAAAGGCATGGGGGAAGTAACTAAGGGGTCACATTTGGGACACAGATATATTCAGGTACAAGGAGTACATTATAAAAGATAATGGTACCCCTACTTTAAATTACATGGATATCAGATGTCATCTCAGAGTTCCGTGCCCTTTATAAAAGTATATATGGTCCCGGAACTCCTTGTTAACATCTATATCCTTATAATTTACAGTAGGGGTACATTATCTACTATATTACCCCTATATTTATAAAGTGGATCCTTTTTGTGATGAGCTGCGGTAGTATTGATGATGTGTGTCAGTAACTTGGCCGTATTCATTGCTTTATGTCCAGTATCGCAGCAAAAAGATTAATGGCACCCTAACATCTACCAATACCAGAACAGGGCTTTAAATGTGAATTAAGCAGAAAAACAAATCTACATGTGGGAATAAGACCCCCCTTGGACTTTACTGAAAAATCGATCTTCCAACCTTGAATAACAATCTTTAAAAAATCATTAGTCACTGATCCTAAAACAGTAAATGCTTCAAAATAGTCTAATACCTATTGGACCCTTATTTGTATTGGGAAACACTCCATAATGTACTGCCAACTTCCAGGGACCCTTTGGCAGGCTGGATAGATATATGGGCACTTATACATTTGTGCTACCCTGACTTGGCAATTTTGAAAGTTAAACCTAACACAACGAAACACTTCTCGCAGTTTTATACATATGATTTAGTGGTTATCGTGGTAATGTATGGCGATATGCGGTGACAGACTTTTCCGCTGCCCAATATCGTCAAAATTGACTGCAATAACAGTGGCGAAAAACAAATGTTTATAAATATGCTCCATAAGTTTGGTTTGTTTCAGCTTAGTAAATATATTTTCAAAATAATTTCAAATTAAAAGATGAATGTAATCTGAGAACATAAGGGTGTCTTTTGTTATTAGCTGAAGATGTTTCCATTTCAAGTGCAGGCCTGATTTATTACAACAATTGTACAATTGTCTCCTGGAAGAGTTTGGACAGGTGAATTTTCTAAATATTTTCCAAAAATCTGATGTCTTTTCAAAGATGATGACAACTACTATTATTTCAAACACTGTCCAGGGATTTGTGCGAATGCCATACTGCAATTAGAAAGAATGTTTGTCCATTCTTGGGCAATTAGATATGACTCCAGGTGAGTTTTTTCTTTTATTTGGACTATCTCAGGTAGGAAAATGGTTGCTATGTCTCTTTTCAACATTCACAACTTCAGGTATGTGTTGCTTTAATTTAACAAATAAAACAGTTGATTCAAGATTTTGGAACCGTTGCCATGTTTTGACAGACATTTATTTTATAGGAGACCCTGAATACAAAAAAAGGAAGCCCCCAGAAAATTGCACTGTTAAGCACAACCTCCTTATTAATGACCTGTAATGCACTGGCCAAAGGAGAGGGTCTGTCATATCAAGTATCTTCTCCTCCAAATCTACTGCTCACAAAGATGATTTCTCCTAAAGCAGGTCAGTTATCAGGAAGACAAAAATGATACTTTACTTAATTAGCATTTTAATTTAGCTTTATGGTATAGGAAACTCACTGGAATTCTCAAATATTACTGTTTAAAAGCAGAACCATCACAGAAGTCCTTTTATTCACCCAAATCCTTTAGCTCCAGTTAATGAAGTACAGTAATTAAGCAAATTTTTTCAGGAGAGGGGAAACTTTTCAATTAATCTAAAATCCGATTTCGGGACCAAAGTCAGCAGTTTCGACTCTAATGGTTACCATAGGTAAGGCAGAATATTCAGACACTTCTAAAGATATTAAATACATATATGTACATGGAAAGGTCAAATAAATAAATGGTGGGCAGCACAAAATGTGTGTAAATGACTTTAGCCACTGAATATCGTGATTAAGAATGCATGTCGAATATATTTTGCTCTTTCTAGAAGTGGAAATACAACAGGTGCTTTCTTATAAATTAGTAATTTACAGTGAACGGGAAAATCAGTGTCCTGCCAAATGTGCCTTTCACATCAAGGGTTTAAAAACATAATCTGACATACAGGACATTAGTTTTAAAACTGAATGGAACCTATTGATGAATCAACTGAAGCAGCAAAAAAAACAGATTCTAGTCTGAGTAAATTCCCTTGGGAACATATAAATGTGACTTGACCTGTATGGGCAGTGCAGTATTCTTTGTTATAGAAATAATAATAGCTGGACATTGAACAGTAAAATAAGCTCAAGCAATTGAACCCAAATATAGCAGAATGCTGCTGTTCCAATACACATGAGGTTAAAGAAAGTCAATATGTGACAGTTGACTTGTCTTGTGGATTGGAAACCAGTGTTGCAGTTAGCACTGGGTCTCTGGTCAGACAGGTCAGTGTTTAGCTTAATATTTTATATACTTGTGATAAGGTCTAACATACAAAACGTCATGATCTAAACACTTATAATCTAACTTAATAAAATATTATCCTTTATTTACTTTAGCTTCATAATTTGTCTTTCACCTTCTTTTAACTTTTTGGAAAACCTTATTTTCTTTAATAGTTCTTAAAAAATTGGAACAGAAGTTTGTTAAATAGATAGATAGATCGTAGATAGACAGACAGACAGACAGACAGATAGATAGATAGATAGATAGATAGATAGATAGATAGATTGAAAGCTGGAGTTAGTCCCAAGAAAGCAAGCGAAGGAGCAGCAGGGACTTTCATCTTATAAAAGGCAGGTACTGATATAAAGACAAAGTTTGAGAATTGCATCTCCTAAGAAGGTAAAAAATTACTTAAGTAAAAAAGGTTAAAAGTTAGGACCCAGCAGAATAAAGCAAACCGTGAAGTGGTTGCTGGGCTTAAAATAATTTGGCCAAGTTATTGAACTAATTGCTATAATTTATCCAGAGAGAATGGCAGGCTTTTTAAGTCGCATTACAATGGTAAAGTAAAGTGTAAGCAAATTAATTGGATGTGCACTAGGCTTCTAGTTTTTGTATGTATTGAATTAATTTGGTCTCTAGTTGCACTCTGTGTGGATGTATACTATATATATATTGCTTGTTCCATTGGGGGTTTGACCAAGCCTCTGGGAAATGTGTACTCCACCCACAGTGGGTCATGTGTTTAAGTACTGAAAGCTGGAGAGTTTTCATGGATTGATAATGGGTCACAAAGAGAGAGATCAGGACAAGGAGAGATCCGTGTCTCCAGGACAGCTTGCTTTCTATTGGCCACTATGTGTGGGTGTGTTTTTCAGGATGTTGAACTTTTAACTCCTACTGCACATGATAAGATGTCGGTTAGCTGGAGTTGAGACATAGAGGAGGTAACAGAGGGGAGGGGGAAGGGGGGAGTGCTGACAGAGAGATCTGACACCATGGAAAAACAAAGTCACTGACAGAGGGAGGAGAAGGCAGAACAGAGTACATGAATTTAACTTTGCAATGGGCCAATGTGTTTTTTTTTCACTTTAGATGCCCTTTAATTATAGAGCCACACCTGTATGCCGTTTTTACATTTCTTCTGATCCTGTATTACCGTATATTTTTGCATGTGGCTCACAAATGCATCCATTAGAACTTGGTACATGAAATTTCAGGTATACACCAGATTTATGTATGCTCACAACTGTTGTGAAACTGTTAAAAGATATATATGTACTGAGAGTCGCTATTGGGTATTTTTGCCTTAAAGTAATAGTTCACTGTGAAAGTGAACTTTGCATTTAAGTAAGCAGAACATACCGGCAGTGTGATCCACTACTCGCTCCGGACAGGTCTCCGATTGCTTCCTGGTGTAAGTAAACTATAGCGTATAGTTTACTTACAGACGGAAGCAGTCGTTACCTGTCAGAGGATCTGGCGTTGGATCATGCTGTGGGTAAGTTCTGTCTTCTCTCCATAGCTACTATACCTCCCGTACTTCACTTAATGCTTTAAAAGCAAAGTTCATTTTTACAGTGAACTAAACCTTTTAATGTACCAAGGGTTACGTGACTTTAAGACACAAACAATGCAGCCAATGTATCAAGCTGATAGCGGCTCTATAGGCCAAAATCTTTAATACCAGCAAATAGTTGGAATTAAAGACATGGAATGATTAAACACCATTCGCTATGCACAGATAGCCGATATCGGCTCGGTGCATAGCCTAAAAGGGGCAATAGAGATAAATAGTGCCTCTTGGTAAATAGCCCCATTAGTTACCTGTGCAACCAAAGTGTCTCAGTCAATAAGAATTTCTACCACATGACTAGAGATGGGATCTGGGTCGACACGAATCCAGATCCAACACAAAACTCCTTTGTTCCGAAATCCGAATGATCCAGGATCCAGGAAGATCCAGGAATCCGAAAAAACGAAATGAAACTAGTGAGTTTCGACCATCTCTACACATGACCAGTTGTTAAATGATACATTATTTGGATTTTTTTCAACTACAGTCCATACCTCTTGTATGTAAAAACACATATAACCTTTGTGTCACTTCTATTACTTCTCTTTTTTCCCTAATATAGGGTATCTGGAGTATGCTATGAAATAGTAATTAAATTAGGTTACATGGGCAATTGGTATAATGTCTGGATCATTTGAAATTTGCATTGTACTATAATGCAATCTAATTGTTTGGCCCACAGGCCAAACCATCAGAACACAAGAAAACTTCATTTTCAAGGTGAAACAATCCACCTCTTACACAATAATAAGGGTCATCAAACAATTACATTATTCAAGTGATCACCTCCAACAAGCCAGAATATGAAATGGTCATTTTATTACTTTTATTGATTTTATTAATTTTTAAGATTACATTCATGCTTACAGCAATGTGACCAACTTAAAAAAAATCATTTTCAAATCTAAACAAAAGAGAAATTCTTAAAATAAAATGTATTTTTCAATAAAATGAAAATAAAGTTCATATGAAAAATATATATAAGATCGTATAACAGCCTTGTCATAATTGTTAGAGATATTAAGGACTATATTTCCCATGGCTCGCTCTGCAATTATAGTGCTACAATATACCGCAATCAATTCCCACTACACAAATAATAGATAAAAGGCATGTCAAAACGTGTGTACATTCTATGTAGCTGCTCTGTGAAATAATACAATGTAAAGGCTCTATTAATATAGAATTGAAATGGCATAAAAATGGCTTAAGGGTAGAAATTTTGATAATTTCAATAATAATAATTTCCTAATTTAGATTTTGTTTATGAAAATTTTCATTAAAAAGACCATTTTAATGTTTGAAACACCAATGCAGATTCTACATAAAGAAACCACAGTTGTAGTCTATGGACTTCAACAAAGTTTTGTTGAAGTCCTGATTGTTCCTGATTGAACTGGGAGATAGAAGACATTCAGGGAGATTCAATAAAAGTTCTTATTGTTTAAAATGGTGCTAAATTTGCCCCAGCCAATTAGATCTTATTTAGCATGGGAAAGCTAACATCTGATTGGTTGGGGCAAAATTAGCACCATTTTAAACAATAAGAACTTTTATTGAATAACCCTGATTGTGAAAAATGGTGTGTTATAAATAATGATAGTCTACACAATCCATACACATCTTGCAGATTAATAAATTGAACACTAAATAAGGAAATTTGGAGAGAAGATGACGAAATAAGCGATCACGAATTGCTCTCTCTCCTTTTTCGGTAAAGCTTAAATATTTTTTTTCCCTTGTTCTGCCACATCAGAAAATGATGATCATTATATGGTAGGTATATATATAATCCAGAAGTCCACTGCACACCTTTCTGTCTTTCAACCCCTTGCCTGATGAAGGAGTCAGTATAAACTCCAAAACGTTGCATTCCTGGGTTTAATTGTATACCAATGTACTACCGATAATACATATGATTTTACCTGCATTGAAGTGCTGTGTTGAGTTGTCTTTTTTCTATGTGATTAGGATTCAGAGATGGGTGTGATCCTGTGGACACGTGCACTCAGAATTTTCCGAAGGTTTGATAAACTTAAAGATAAGTGTGTAAATAAGTGTGATAAGGGTGTAAATCATATATTATCTCAGAATATCAGAATATAAATGTAGAATTGTAGCAATTTCAAATTGTTTTATAGTATGACCATTTCTTTACAGTACAGCTTTAGAGTAGATGTCTGTTTATTTAAAAAAAATATACAAAGAATCACATTATATCTTGCCCCATTTTCCCCAGGTGTTCCATTATTTCTAAAGAGTTTATTGTATGTTCTGGTAGAAGCCTCAACTACCTTTGACAGCAAATTCTCATACAGCACATTTAGCAACCTGCTTTCTTATGTTCTATGGCAGAATAAGTCCTTTATTATTAAGGCATTTAAAAACAGTTGCAGCCTTTGCTAAAAGCTAATCACAACTTTTTTTATTCATAATTTCTTTAAAATGTTCTGTCATTAGTTTGCAGCCTTTAATATATTGCCATATTATCTGTCCTGGTGATGGTCTCCATTCTATCTAGCCAGTTTTCTTAGAAAATGTATTTGATAAATTCTAATTTAAAATGCATTCTTAAAAATACATTTTAATATTAATATTTAGTTCTAACACCAGCATTTTTTTAATACACTTATTAATGATCTTAAAGGAATTTAACATTTAGTAAAAATACTTTATTGTATACAGTAGATGATCAAAAACAGATTATTACTATGTGTCCTTATAATATATGCATTGCCTTTGTATTTAATATGTATGCATTTGTATAATATGTATTGCCCTTGCATGTAATGTATGACTATGTTACTATGTTATTGTAAAATGCCACTGAAGATGTTGGCGCTATATAAATCTTAATGGAACCAGAAAATAATGTAAGATGGTATAAAACACAGAGACATTTTAGTGACATTGGAAAATATTCTGTGAATAGAAAGAGTCTTGGATATATTCAAGGAACTTATTTACTGAGGATCAAAATTATATAATTTCCAAAATGTATGACTGAGGACATTTTTATAGAAAATAAAATGCATGAAAGAAATTCTACAAACAACGTAGTTTAATTTATAGTCTAATATAGATTAATATATTGGAGAGGATCAAGGGATCCTTTCCGGGTGCCATTTGGAGTCAGGAAGGATTTTTCCTAGAGAAAAACACAGGAGGGAATAGACACCTTCTCAGCAACAGCGTTTGGTGCTTATGTACTTAGTCATAACTGTTACCTAGTTCACCATAGGTGTCAGGTGATCTACGCAATTGATGAGATAGAATGAGAAAATAAAGTTCCAGTTATTTTACTGTCCAGTGTGTGTACCTTGTGTGTTTTTCTCTGGTGACAAGTGTTATCATGGTCAACGGATCTGGAGAATTCACACCAGTACCACCTAAAAGGAATGGTGAGTGCTGTTACTCATTTTTTACACATGATCACGTGGATTAGGAACAAGCAACGGGTCTGGGTACCCTTAGAGTCTTATTTCCATTGCTTTGTACAATCAAGGGTTCCCCCCCTAATTTTACCTTTCAATCAATCCATCTGCAGTCATAACAAATATTTGAAGGTTCTAAGTTAAAAGTCAATACACCAACACCAACATCACAGGTGTGCCATCCCCTTTTGACAAGGGCTCCTTACCTATGATAAAGTAGCCATAAAACATGCCTCTTCTGTTGGTAGAGTGGTGGAGTTCACCAAGAACCAACTGTGGACCTTAATTTCCTGATTATTACTGCAGGAAGAGCAGTTACTTGATTGATCAAAGAGCTGTTTACAAAATCAACTTATTAAACATTTACACAATATTTTAAAGAACAAGAATTACACTAACCACCCCACCCCCTCCATTTTTCTTACCTTTAAAAGTACCCAGGTACTAAACCGCTAGGTCCTAACCCTGGGGTTTACAATAGGGTTTCCACCACTTTCTACAGTTCAAAACTTGACCAGTAGGGAGTGGGAATATGTCTTCTGTGATTTTAAAGGGTTTTGACAAAAAAATTGCAGTTGAAACTACTTATTTTATAATTGAATGTGAAATTCGGTGTCAAAGATAAAGTTAAAATTTCATCTTCAAACCAAAAAGCATTTTGGTTTTAACAATGAATTTGTGAAGGCTTTCATTCATCCAGGCCATGGTCTATTTGATACAAAATCTTTTTATTTGATACCAGAGCTGGGAAATTCACTTAAATAACATATGGTTTGTGCTTTACTCCACAGAATTCTAGTATCACACAGTTTGGTCAACAACCATTATGTTATGCACATGCTCAGTCCTTTGGCTATGGCAGAAACTTGTTACAGTGGATCACACCCATTAATAATCTCTAGCCAATCCTTTTATAGGACAGATAAAACAAGGAAGCATGTGACTGAGGTCAGGAGGTGTGGTCTGACACTGCCCACACACACACAGATACTTCATCCAGTTCTTAACAGGTTTACATTTACTTTAATACAATTTACTGAAGTGGAATTTTATAGCCTATTGGTGTTTTTAAGGGGGTTGTTTTCAGATTCTGGAGTTTAAAATTTTTTGTAAAGCTCCCATTTAATACATTCAATGGCATTGCACCCACCCACTGGTCCACTAGAAAGAAGTACAAGCCTTTACAGAGCACATCAATGCTATGGACCAATACATCAGATTAACATGGGAAGAGGGTCAAAACAACACACTGGCTTTCCTGACTGCTTGGAAGTCAGGGAGAATAGTAAACTGGAAGTAGAGGTTTAAACTATATACACAGTGCAATGCAGCGAAGAGTGCTCGGGTTTGTATGCGGGGGAGACAAAACAGCAGCTGCAACAACATATGGCCCAACAAAGAAGAGACAATTCCTTGAATCAGCCGTATACCTACATTTTAAGGAAATATGCGTTTGAAGATTGTAACATCAAAATTTTGTTCATGGGACAGGAATGGTTCAAAAGTGGTGTAAAGGAGACCATTTATGACAGAATAAAGAAACCAAGCCTGAATAGAGGTGGTGGTGGTTGTGTGTGTGTGTGTGTTGGGGGGTTGACACAATTTGTCTGCCATGTACAATGCTATTTTAATGCCTTACCCTGGGCATATCTGTTGTATTCAATTAGATCAACTGGACTTGAAGTTTAGTTCTTGAAGACGTTCAACTAAACTTCAAGTCTAGTTGATCTAATTGAATACAACAGATATACCATGACCTGGATGAATGAGAACCTTCACAAGCTTACCCTGGGCAGTTTTGATAATACCTCTTAGCTACAATGCATTTAACAACTTGCATTCGGGAAGTCCCTAAGATGGCTGATCCAAGGAATTGGGCCATACTGTATATGCTGATTGGGACACTTACCAGTGTTTTTATTGCAGATTCTTGTACAGGTCATTCTGAATTGAAAAAGCCAGTTGGATTACTAGCAATGTATCTTCAAGCGCTAAACTCCTAGTCCAGTTGATCAAACTGAATACCACAGATAGTTCAACAATGAAATTTGTAAATTCAAGGTCAAATTGTTGCCAACAAAGTTTAACTCTATTTTGCTAAAACTCTAGTTGAAAAATGTCAGGTTCAGCCATTACTAAATACATATATGTACAAGCTATTTACTGCTCTTTCATTCCAATGGTTCTCAAGATGAATTTTATTGGGGGTTAGTTCTCCTTTAAGAAAATCTCATCAATGAACATTGAATTTAGACATCAACAAAACCTTTTTTCCCCCAGCATTTAAACCCTTTAATTTAAGGTACACAGTCCATCATATCTTCACACTGGATCCATGGGAATAATACCTAATTTTGGTCATTTATCATCATGGAAGGATCGCTGCCTTTCTACAATAAATATACTATTACAAACCTTCTATCAGGTATCAGTAAGAGTACTGAAAAGCATACTTTGTTTTTACACTGTGAGAAGCATTGTGATGAAATGAAATAATTTATTCTTATTGTGGTTAAGAATAAGTAAATGTGTTTTTCAAAAACATTACTATTAAAAAAAACATTCAATAGATTTTTGCTGTGATATTGTATATGTATGTGTTGTATGTGTTATTGTATAATAATAATATTAATCTTGCTAAGCCACATAGTATATATAAAATTGTACACCAAATAGCAAATGAGCTTAGTTTGTGAATTAAATAAATATTATAAACATCTTGTATGAAATCAATAACACAATGCTTTATTAAATAAAACTTGGACATTATGTTTACATTCCATTGAAAAATTAATTTTCACAATAGCTTTTAGTAGTGAGCTGTTTTGTTGGGCAATAAGTCAAAAGAACAAAAACCTAATGTAATGTACACAAACTAGTCCCAGATTAGAAACAAGCCTGGGTTCATTTTGGAACTGAAGTGAAAACTTACTTGGAAATCGTATTAAAAAAGTAGAAAATTAAAATTGCAAAGTAAAACATTTGAAAATTGAGATAGAAAATTCTAAAAATTCCAATTTAATTGGGTTCGAATTTGATTTTCTGGGGATCTGCTGGCAGAACAACACTTGCCAGCTTTATTTACTGTATCTGTAATAGAATACACACATACTGGAAGATGTAATATGCAAAGCCGCGTATGTTACCTTCCTTTTGCAAGATTTATTGCATCGCGGCCTGCTAAGATGCACATAAGATTTACACTAATTTGGTCAGTAACACTCAATAAAACTTCATCCCCATAATGTTTTCAACTAAGAAAACAATCTATGCATTCCATACACTAGGTAAAACCCAGATTTTTGGGGGAAATGCACACTTTATAATATACTTATCCGTTTGGTCATTATGGACCAAATTAAAAACAAGCACTGAACAGTATTTTTTGCTCAACCAAGTGTAAAACCATTTGTTTAATGGCCATTTAAAGAACACTACAAATGTCATTTAAAACTTCAGGCTGCATTCTTTATGCCATTCAGCCATTTATCCCCAGGGAAAAAATCATTTATTAGTCTTCAATTACTCAGAGACCTTTATTGCAATATAAAAGACAAAAAAAGAGAGCATATTTATCAATAGTTAAAGGGACAAGCCTCCAAATTTTTCACTAAAATACAAAACCCTTATCAGCGTAAAATTGTTCCCGTACACATTAATTCTCCAGCATTAGCATTGCACATAGATAACTATTTAATTGTTAAAATCAGTAAATATTTTTTTTTATATTGTTTAAATGTTTTATTGTAAAAACTATGAACAACTAGTTGAACACACAGTACTCACGCACATTAATATAAAGTACATATACTGTACAAATACTTCTTTTAATGGCAGACTCATACAGTATGTTTAATATATATACACATGTGTAAATAGACAGTGCACATATAATGTGTTTTGTGTTTTCTTGTATATGTAAGCATTTAATATGCATGTGTGTGTGTATATATATATATATATATATATATATAAACACATAAACGCATGCTCACACAATGCCTGTAAATTATTGCATTGGCACCACAGCACATAACTCAGCTTTGCTGAGTCTTTGTTTAATGGTTTCAAGACAAAACACTCAGTACCTGACAAATGAGACATTGTGGCCCCTCCTTATTATATATTGGCTCAACTGGCTGAAGAACTGCTGGTCATCCTACCCACCTGACATCTTGGATCATGATGAATTGTCTCCAACTCCATCCTCAGATTGTTTTTTAACATTTAATTTAGTTTCTTCCTGTGCTTGGATGAACATGGCTGTGTTATGGATTTCTGCTCTAATGTACGCCAGCAGGTTGGAAGAACAAGCCTCAGCAAGCTGTGGAAATTAGAGAGGCTCGATCAATACTCAAGGTCATGACCTCTGGCTTGGATTTTTTTCTTTGGCCTTAAGGTTTTCTATCCTTAAAAGCCTTGGCCTATTTTAAATTTTATTATGGCTCATTTTAGAGCAATAAATAGTAAAGTTACTAAAATAAATATCTTATCTATAAATAATGAGAGCCAAATATCATTAATCAGCTGGCAAAGATTTAAGCAACGTGAAATAGAAGAACGCTAAACTTCATTTAATCATATATTGATGCACAAATATATTTTTCTAACATAGTGAATATCATTAGTCAGCCACAGTTCATTTTAAATAAAAAAATAAACCACTAACATATACTCTATGTACTACATGTACTACATTTCCGTGAGTATGGGTTGGAGATTGGATAAGACTTCCTGATATAGCAAGGTGGATAAACAAAACTAAAGCCTGGTAGGAAATCTTTCAATGCATCTATAGATTTCAAATACACTTTTTAAATAAACATAATTATAATAAAATGTGAAATTACACCAATATATTTGATTGGTAGAAATGGCTGGTAAATAGTTGACACAGGTTGATAGTTTAAATAAGATTTGCTTTCAAATTAATTGCTCTGAGCACTTACCAAACATTTGCTTAAATGGGCAGATTCTTTATCTAGTATGAACTTGATTGGTAAAACCCTTACATGAAATAAATTTAGTTTTTTTATTCCCTTTACATATCAGGTGCACATAACTAGACTGCAAGCTTTGAATCACTCACTGTAGACAAATTTTCATTTGGCATCAATACATACACATGATAATGATTAAGATCATTATAAGAAATTATGAAGGAACCCCCACAAAAAATAGGTAGGGCAGGGAAGGGTTTTTCAGTTGTATACTGTAGCTATTCCCTAAGAATACATTTTAGACATTTTCAGCTTTTGGTATATTTTTTGTTAATTTTATGGGAACATGTACAGCTTTCTAATGAAATGTTCTTAGCTATGCACAGTAAATCATTTAAGTTAATTGTTGCTTTGGTTACCATTAATTTTCCTTACATTTGACTACAATGAATTCTATAGAACTGCAAAGGATCATTATAACCTTTAAAGGGAAGGCAAGGAAATGCAGAGTGTAGGGATTGCATGATAATCAAATAATCTAACAAAGGCCACGGTACAACTCATATTAACTGAAAACATATATAGAACCACCTAAAAATAGTTTCATAGTAATAGTAGATTTTTCATAGTAATCTCATCCCAAAAAAATATAGATTTAATATATTGCCCCAGATTAAAAAAAAAAATCAATATTACAAAACAATCAATAATTTCAATTTATGGGTAAATATATTCATAAAAGATGGCCAGTATGAATCTATTTCCTCATATAGTTAGATTAAATCTATACATGCCTATATGAAAATACAGAAATATGTGTATTAATGCCTGAGCCATAGTTGTATGGTGAAATTTGTTGTATTGCTTAATTTGCCTTTATATTGAGATTTATTTCTATACATATTTATACAGGTAATATAGTTTTCCCTTTCAATACAGCCAAATTATAGCACAAGCAAGAGGTAGTGAGTTACATCATCACTATAGATGAACGAAACCGGCAGGTTTTGTTCCAGAATCGGATTTCAGAAAACCCAATAGAAGTCAAAGAGAAAATTAGAAAAATTTAAATGGTTAGATTTTTTATCAAATTAATATTAACTTTGTACAAATAGCATAGGGATCTGAGAAATGGTCTGAGGAACATGTATAAATGCCCGCAACCATTTAAAAAATCATTCAGGTGGAGGAGTGTGGCTACTAAAGGAGTTTCTGCATTATAGCACTGACCACTGACCACCCCCTGTTGTCAGAAGGTTCTAGCTAGATAGTGGATTAAGAAATGGCAGACACTGTTGACTATTCCTACCATATGCTCGGCCCACTGACTCCATTATTCTATTCTGGGATCTCCTTTTTATTGGAAGATGTCCCATTTCTTTCTATTTAGTATTTCATTTGAACTGTATTAAATAAACTCTGTAATTCTGCAGCACTGGAGAGAATAGCGCTGTATTTTTACATATGCATATATATTTTTAATCAAACTATAAAGATGAAGTGGTTTTCTAGCTAAGCAAGCTAGACAGCTTTTTTGCCCACGGATTGAGATTCTTGATTGTATTGTGGTATTGATTTTTTATCTGGTGCAATAAATGAAATCTATATTTGGATGAGATTAGGATGAAAAATCGATATGCTTTCAGTGTTGGGATTCTTCCATTTTTGGACATCTACAGTGGGTCTTGAACTTCAGTATAACTTTTATTACTTATTAATATTTTGGGAATATTTTAGGAATTAGATCTTAAATGAGCCACTAATTTCAGCTTATAGACTTCTTCATAACATGGGGTCATAGCTGTTTACACAGCAAAACTGATCCCTGTTTATTATCATCACAGAATTATCTTTTTAAACCCCAGCCCACCCCCAACTGTCAATTTAGTTTTCTTTAAAAATAAAAAAAAAATCAGAAATATACTTACAGTCTTTTGCTCCCCTGGCTCTCTGCTGGGGGGAACGTTATACAGTGGCACCAGTAGTGGGTTAAATTTTAGTTTTGGGGGTGCACTATGGGTGAGGCATGATTATAAAATGTTAAAAAGTAATCTCCTAGCCCCAATTTTTTTTAAATACTGATACTGATACAGTGCAAATTGATGCCTCTACTAATAATAATACAGGTAATAAGATGGCGTGTTCTAGAACTAAACAACTTAATGCTATTGATTTTTTGTTACGTCCCAAGCAAGGAGATTTCCTTCATGGGGTTAATGTAAATTAATGTTCCACCTTCTTTGCTAAATTTTTCATGTCATATTAATTATTAAAATTCTTTATTTCTGTCTGCAAAAAGATATTAAAAAAAAATATCTAAAGGCACTGTAGAAAAAGTTAAAAAAACCTATCCCTCTCCTCCTCACAATAATACACACAAATATCGTATAAGGAACAATTAGAGTCACAAAATGTAATTAACAAGCACACAAGGACCCAGTGGCACAGTTAAAAAGTATGGGTCGCTACTGTGGCTGTAAATCCTAAATCACAGTGAATATACTGAAATAGTACAGAACCTAGAAAAACACTTCTACTAAAAAAAATATTTAAAAAACCTAGCGAATGCAGAGAATATCTGCAGGGCTATTGCCAGAAATAGAAGAACATAACATAGTTGCATTAGAAGACACACGTCAGGGAGCCATTAAAATGCTGGATTTGTTTTGTCCCTCATCAGTTAATAAGTACCGTATATACTCGAGTATAAGTCGACTCGAGTATAAGTCGAGGTACCCATTTTTACATTAAAAAATGAGTAAAACCAATTGACTCGAGTATAAGTCGAGGGTAGAGTCTCCCCTCCAGCCCCAGGTCCAGCCCCAGGAATAAAACCTATTTCCCTGCACCCATCTTCTCACCCTGCCACTACACTACACTACTACAGTACACTACACTACTCCCTGCACCCATCTTCTCACCCTGCCACTACACTACACTACACTACTACAGTACACTACACTACTCCCTGCACCCATCTTCTCACCCTGCCACTACTCGACACTCAAATACAGTACACTACACTACTCCCTGCACCCATCTTCTCACCCTGCCACTAACTACACTACACTACTACAGTACACCTACCTACTCCCTGCACCCATCTTCTCACCCTGCCACTACACTACACTACTACTAATGCTTACCTTTGCAGAGAGTCCGGGCCCCCGACATCTTGATGGAGGAATCCGGCTGCCGCGTCCACTGATGGTCGCATCCACTGACGTCACGACTCGGCGCCGGTCTAATTTCCCGGCGCCGAGTCGTGACGTCAGTGGATGCGACCAGTGGACCGGCAGCGGGATTCCTTCACCAGTAAGTGACTGACTCGAGTATAAGTCGAGGTTCAGTTTTCCGGCTGTTTTCACAGCCTGAAAACCTCGACTTATACTCGAGTATATACGGTAATATCATAAACAGTGTAGGTAAAAGTGAGGGCACAGAACACTGAATTAGTTTTACAAACAGTCCAAAGTATTCATTTTAGATGTATAATTGCTATATGTCTTTATTTGTGCAAGTGTGGGTAATTAGTGTTAATTAGAGATGGACGAACTTTCGAAAGTTTGGTCTGTTTTCGAACTTTTGAACTATATGGAAAGTTCGAAAGTTCTAAAACAGACCCATTAAAGTCAATGGGAGTTTGAAAAGTTCTAATGAAATACAATTAAAATATCAATGGTAACTTAATGTAAATGACTCTGGGACCTGGGAAATGGTCTGGGGAACATGTTCGAATATCCAGGACATTCGAAAAATCTATTTTACTCTCATGTGCCTAGGTATCATGTACATTTTACTTGCGGATTCGATGCTCATGTATAGGCTTTAATGGACACTTTACTCGTAGATTCGATGTTCGCGCCTTGATACCATGGAAATTTTACTCGCTGATTCGATGTTCGCTTATAGGTTTGAATGGACACTTTACTCTCGGATTTGATGCTCGCGTTCGCGCCTAGATACCATAGACATTTTACTCGCGGATTCGATGCTCGCGTATAGGTTTTAATGGACCCTTTACTCGCAGATTCGATGCTCGCGTATAGGTATAATAGGCATTTTACTCGCACATTCGAACGGTCGAACATTCGATATTTATCGAAAGTCCAAAAATATCGAAAATCTGGGTCCGGGATAGTTTGAGAAGTCCAAATTTGTTCGAATTCGAATAGTTCTAGTCCATCTCTAGTGTTAATGTGTGTTATATTTAACACATTATGCAGAGTTTATTGAATTAACGAAATACAAAATGTGATACTTTATTCTTCATTAAAGCATGAATAATACAAAATATTGTACATTTAACCTTTTCTACTAAATGTGTGCTTTCAAAGGAGAACTAAGTTATCAATAATGCAATTGTGGGTGTTGATAATAACATTCTTCCCAGGATTCTCTGCAATTTGTTAGTAACTTTTTACTGTTCAAATGTGCGAGTAAAATGCCTATTATATCTATACGCGAGCATCAAATCCGTGAATAAAATGTCCATGGTATCTAGGCGCAAATGCGAGCATTGAATCCATGAGTAAAGTGTCCATGGTATCAAGGCGCGAACATCGAATCTACGAGTAAAGTGTCCATTAAAGCCTATACATTAGCATCGAATCCGTGATTAAAATGTACATGGTACCTAGGCGCAAACGAGCTCGAAAATAGCGTGAGTGAGAGTAAAATAGATTTTTCGAATGTCCTGGATATTTGAACATGTTCCCCAGACCATTTCCCAGGTCCCACAGCCATTTACATTAAGTTACCATTGATATTTTAATTGTATTTCATTAGAACTTTTCAAACTATTTGACTCCCATTGACTTTAATGGGTCCGTTTTTGAACTTTCGAACTCTCCATATAGTTAGAAAGTTCGAAAACGGACTGAACTTTCGAAAGTTCGGCCATCTCTAACTGCAAGCTGGGGGCACGACCAGCAGCCGCGTCTGTGATGGGCTGAGAGACAGACAATCACGGACGTGGCTGCCAGCAGTTCAGAACGGCAGGGAAGGTAAGTAGAGATCGGGGGAGTTTCTGCAAATAAAATTAATGCAGTTGGGGCTGGGGGAGCATGCCCTACCACATATTAAAAGGGTTTAATGTTAGGGGGAGGGAGACCAAAATGGGAGGGAGAGGGAGGCAGAGGGAGGGGGGAGGGCTGCTCAGAGCATGCCACAAACCTCTCAGAGGAAGCCTCAGAGACGGAAACAATTTCCCCCTCTGCTAGGCTCCTGGTGGCCAATTTTCTGGAGGGGCATTGCAGGGCAACCATTTGGATCTGGGATGTAAGGTAAGGATTTTATTATTTTACACAGTGGGGCCAGTAGTGGGTTAAATGATAATTTTGGGGGTGGCCCTTTAAAGCAAAAGTGTGTCATTTCAATGTATATGAAATACATTTTATACTAACATGTTCCACCGAAGATTGATCATAAGCAAGTCCTGTGCTTTTTGACAACTGGCTTCTGCCCTTAATTTTCTCACTACCATAGCATGTGTGATTGTTTTGTTAGAAATGCTTTTAAGTATCTTGGAAGGGGATCTTGTTTAAATATGTCTGGGTGCATTTTTTTGTGGTGTTACTATAACATCAGCATGACATAACTTTGCACACATTTGGATTTTACCCTAAAAAAAAGCTTAGTAGTTGGTGCAACTTCTTCTTCTATATCTTGTAATTGTGTTCAAATTTGTCTAAGTGCTTTTTTTTAAAGATGTCACTATGACATCAGCATGATGTCATCATTTTGTACAGAATTGAATTTTGACCCTAAAAAGCATTGCACTCTGTGTGATTTCTTATTGCAAGAGGTGCATCGGCTGAAAATGGAGTTAAAAGACATGCTAAACAATGTTATATCGATGTATATATAAACTTCATCATTGCAGCGCCTGTGTGGATAACGCGAAAGTTAACAAAGCAGGCTCCTCAAGCGATGCTATTTTTGCATAACACCTTACCTTTACGGGACTTTTTAACATGACCTGGTGGCTGGCGTTAAATTCCCAAAATGGTAAAACTACATTTCGGGATGCACGGAGAGGCGTTATGTAGCATTGCTGGAGCGATTGCACAGGAGAGCCCATAGCACCACTCCATGCATCACTCTGTATATCTTTTAAAGGATAAGTGCACTGTAAAATCAAGTTATGTTCATTTGGAAGCTGCAACTTTATAAATACTGTTGCCATATTTTTATAACCTATGCCCCTCCAGAGCCTACATTTGTGCCTTGAAGGTTGCTGACATCTTGTTACTGGTTTGCTGAATGTTAAGCTCCACGCCTCTGAGATTTCCTCCTGATTTTAGAACTGTTCTCCCCAGTACTATTAGCTGAGATCATCCTCCTTCCTTCTCCTTCAGTTCATTTGCAAATTGCAACATTGGTTGTTATATAGAGTGTGTGGAGTTCAGGCTCTGTACTAGATACAATGTTGCAGGTTACAGCTGAACAAGGAGAGGCAAGCAGATCTAACACAGCAAGTAATGCTGACAGGGATGCTAGGGAGAAGAATAGGTGCCCTGAATCAACATAGGCACCCTAGTTCTTTGCCTAGGTGGCCTATGCCTACAAAAGGCCCTGTCTGTGAGTTCCGTGCACTCTCCTGCTTGAGCCTCAAACGGTAACGCCTGTGAGTTCACGTGCACTCTCCTGCTTGAGCCTCAATCAGTAATGCCTGTGAGTTCTGTGCATTCTCCTGCTTGAGCCTCAAACAGTAATGCCTGTGAGTTCTCTGTACTCTCCTGCTTGAGCCTCAAACAGTAAAGCCTGTGAGTTCCATGCACGTGCGTGTGTATGGAACTCACAGGCATTATCCTTTGAGGCTCAAGCAGGAGAAAGCAGAGGAAATCTCAGAGGGGCTGAACTTAACATTCAGCAAACCAGTAACAAGATGTCAGCAACTTTCAAAGCACAAAGGTAGGGAGGGGCATAGATAAAAAAAAATATGGCAACGGTATTTTAAAGCTGCAGCTTCCAAATGAACATAACTTGATTTTACAGTGCACCTATCTTTTAACAGTGTTCAAATATGTCTGGGTGCATTTTTAGTAATGTCACTATGACATCAGCATGACATCATCATTTTGCACAGCTTTGGATTTTGATCCAGATAAGCATTGCACTTGGTGCAACTTCTTATTCTATAACTTTTAATAGTGTTTACATGTGTCTGGTGCATTTTTAATGATGTCACTATGACATCAGCACGACACCATAAATTTGTATAGATTTGAATTTTGACCCAAAAAGCATTGCACTTGGTGCAGATTCTTATTCTATATCTTTTAATAGTGTTCTTTTTAGTGATGTCACTTTGACATCAGCATGACATCATCATTTTGCACTGATTTGGAATTATACCCTAAAAAGAATTGCACTTGGTGTGATTTCTTATTAGCAAACTGGCATTTTAATTATATACTGCTAGCAAACTGGCATTTTTGTTGCTTCAGCAAACAATCTAGGATGTGTTCAAGTTGCTCGGGTATTGACAAGTAGCCTGTCAGTGGAGGAATAAAAATTATTGGAGTGATCAGTTCATGAAATGATCTTTACCTAACATGTAGTTCACTGTAGATCAGAGTGGGGCATGGCACAGTCTGCTAGTGATGTCTGCTCCTTAGGAAATGTGGGAAAGTGCACCAGCAAACCTCTCTTTAAATATCTAGATAGGCTGTATATATAATGGAGAGTAATTTAAAATGTTTTTTTATTTTTAAATGATTTGTAGCTGTTATACTGCGTACTTCATATGCAGACTATTTCTAAAGCCAAAGTAAAGCTAAGCATAAAATAACGATGCAGACATACATTACTGGACAGTTTTTATTTATTACTGGACATCAGCATGACATCATCATTTTGCACTGATTTGGAATTATACCCTAAAAAGAATTGCACTTGGTGTGATTTCTTATTAGCAAACATAATTATATACTGGTAGCAAAGTAGCATTTAAATTATATACTGTGCAAACTGGCGTTTTTGTTATATACTGGTAGCAAACTGGCATTTTATTTCATGACTGATACATATAAGTTGTCCCCATTGCCCACTCTGGCTAATACATACAAGTTGCCCCCATTGCCCACTCTGACTGGTACATACAAGTTGTCCCATTGTCCACAATGACTGGTACATACAAGTTGACAATGCCCACCATGACAGGTACATACCAAATGCCCCATTGCCCACCCTGACTGGTACATATAAGCTGCCCATGCCCATACATACAAGTTGCATACAACACAATAAGCTTTAACTTACTGTGGCAGAAAACAGTGATCACTGATGGCAGGTAGTGAAGCAGAGCAGAGTCTGGAGCCTGGAACAGATCACCAGCTACCATAGGCCTACTGTTGTTTACCCTATCTTGGCACACGTTTGATGGATGTGCGTACCTCCCGCTTGCAATAGCTTTATTAATATTAACTTTGTCTAATTGTTTCCGTACCATATCCTCTGGCAACCAGAGGGAATATTCCTCATTTATACCCTTCATAGTATTACAGTCCCTGCTATAAGGACTAGGATTCTCCATTGTGAATACCGAGGGGAAGAAACGGTTTAGCACATTAGCCATTTCAGCATCCTCTATAACCATCTTAGGGGCATTATTTAATGGTCCCACATTCTCAGTTCTTATCTTTTTACTATTGATATACTTGGACTTGCTCATTGGATATTCATTTTTATTTTCTAACTTAGCTAGTTTATTTGCTTTCTTGCACTCCCTGTTGCTGCTTTTATACTCCCTGTAAGCCTGTCCTGTTCCCTCTGATTTCAAAATTTTAAAAGCCTTTTTCTTTTTTGCCATTTCCTGAGCATAAAGCCAGGCAAGAGTGGACCTAAAAATTTCTAAAACATTTAGAAATGTAAAAAAGCAGTCCTAAGAACAAACCCCCCAGTCTATGAGCAGAAGTGATTCCTTTAACAGTATAAAATCCTAAAGTTAAAAACTTTTGTTAACCCAGTGCACTTTTTTAAATGACTCTATATCATGATCACTATTCCCTAAGCTTCCCATTACCTTCATCTCCAAAATGAGCTCAGGGTTATTAGATATTACCAGATCCAACAATGCATTCTGTCTAGTAGGAACTTCTACCATCTGTGAAAGGAAATGCTCATATAGAAAATTTAAGAACTTGGGGCTGTATTTATAAAGCTGCGGTATCGCTTTTTAGCGATACCGCTAAAAATGATACTTTAAAGTGCTAGCAGTTCCCTTACTCCAATCTATGTCAGGATAATTGAAATCCTCCATAACCAGAACAAGCCCCATACCAGCAGGCTTCACAAACTGCAAATGGAGATTCATTTCTACCTCCTTGCTGGCATTTGGCAGCTTATAACAGACACCAATAATTTATTTAGCCACCTTCTTGCTTCCTGTAGACAGCTCCATCCATATTTTTTCTGCCTTATCGTTTATACCCCCATCTATTCCATCTTTTAGATTTGGTTTCAATTCTTGCTTAACATACATACATACTGTCTAAATAAGGAGTATCCTTCTAAATGTGACCAGTAACCTTTGGTACATTGTTTAACGTGACTATTTTACTATGTTAACATTTTTAAAATCACTTGGTCCAATTATGCAGTAATAGAAATCATAAGATTTTTTGACCCTAGGAAGGGCACACCCATTTCCGCTACACTCTTTCTCTTACCCACCCAAATGTCCCCCTTTTTTCAATAACAAAGGCAACACCTGTCAGATAAGGTGGGTGGAGTCTCAGTGGTGAAGGTAGCAGCACTTACTTTTCCTAAGTCTTTACACGCTGAGGTAGGAGACAGCTGTCTCAGGGCTTAGTAGGAGTAAGAGTAACGAGGGAAACACAGGAAACAGTTATGGAATAAAAGTGGTAGTGGAGCCGGAACCTGGAGTGGCTGATGGTAAGATAAGTAAGTATTGGTGGAGATCTGAAGCGGTGGATAATAAGGTAATAATGCTGGAGACCAGGAATGGTTGTTAGTAAAGTAAGTATTGCTGGAGACTTGGAGCGGTGGAACAGGAGACTGGGGAAACAGAGGAGAAGCCAGGGAAACTGGAAAACTGGAGTCAGTAAGCAAGAAACAAGCAAAAGGGAGCCAAGCGTTAATGGAGGAAAATGGTCAGCACCTGATAGATATGCCCAGTATAAGAAGAGACTTCCGGGAGTGACATCAGCATTCATTACCAACACTTAAATCAAGGAAAACAGTACATTTTAAAACAAGGCACCCCTGCCAGTATGCCATTCCTTCTTTTAGTCATGCATCCTGCCCACCAGCTGCCTCTGCCTAGCTCGGCGTATAGACATGACTTAACCATCCATCACATGAGACTGTACCAATGTAAACTTTTGTTTTTCTTACCAGAAATATTTTCCACAATCTATACTTAGATAGTCTTGGCAGACTGGCAAGCACCCGCCATGCTGTGACATTGTTTACTAAACATAATCCCTCTCTCTACTCACCCCCTGGCTCTTGGTCCTTACCTTTTTCTTTAGGGTGAGTGGGTGGGAGTTGTGTGTGGTGACCAGAGTTCGACCTGAACTTTAATAGTTCGAACAAAATCGAACTCTTTAAAACTTCCCGAACTACTAACTACGTTAACCTTTAAATGTACCATTTCTGTGATAACCCTTAAATGTGACGTTTCGTCGATATACCTCAAATGTAGCAGTTCAAACCCGCGGACTTATTTTTGATAATTATTGGAAATTCGATAACCTTTAAATGTACCGTTTCTGTGATAACCCTCAAATGCGGCATTTCGTCGATATACCTCGAATGTAGCGGTTCGACTATCGAATGGAGTAGTTTGTTTGGTAACCCGTGAATGTTCGGTAACCCATGAATGTTTGGTAACCCTTGAATTACCACAAAATTTTCCAAAAGAATCCCAAAGATTCTCAAACCATAAAACCTTGTCAAGCAGCAGGTCCTATAACTTAAAATGTTACAGCTAAAATGGAATTTATTATTTCAATTTCATTTTGATTTTTCCATGCTTGCCACAGTACTTCAGTAAACAGCTCTCTGTGATACACTGTACTACTCACAATACCTGATCTTATCCATGACCTGAAATAGATTTGATCAAATGGTATGTGTCCAATTGCCTCTATTTAGGTATAATAGCCACAATAAAAATGTCTCTTACATATAATATACCTTTCAGGTTTACTTCATGGGTACAAGCACTTCAATGAGAACACTGGTAAGGTAAAAATCCATGGATTAGGGAAACTGTCACGTCTCAACCCAAGAAGATTAGAGTTCCAACAATCCTCCACAAGTGTACAGCTTGCAGACTTAAGACAATGTTGTTTAAATATTGATCTCCATGTGACTTTCCATTGGTAGGTACTCTTTTATAACATTTTCTCTTACCTTATATTGTCCTTTCCACCACTAGTCAGACATTACAATTTCAGTAGAATTACTAAAAATATAAAACTTTACTCCATCCTGCTTATGGGACATTTACAGGCCCATGTGCTAGATAATGGTTAGCCAAAGTGGCTGACCAACGTTGCTTCAGCAAACAATCTAGGATGTGTTCAAGTTGCTCGGGTATTGACAAGTAGCCTGTCAGTGGAGGAATAAAAATTATTGGAGTGATCAGTTCATGAAATGATCTTTACCTAACATGTAGTTCACTGTAGATCAGAGTGGGGCATGGCACAGTCTGCTAGTGATGTCTGCTCCTTAGGAAATGTGGGAAAGTGCACCAGCAAACCTCTCTTTAAATATCTAGATAGGCTGTATATATAATGGAGAGTAATTTAAAATGTTTTTTTATTTTTAAATGATTTGTAGCTGTTATACTGCGTACTTCATATGCGGACTATTTCTAAAGCCAAAGTAAAGCTAAGCATAAAATAACGATGCAGACATACATTACTGGACAGTTTTTATTATCCTGTTGCTATTTTAGGGCTGTTCCCCAATAGGAAATATTGTGCAGTATTGGTAAATACCAGTAAATACCAGTAAATGTGCAGCATTACAATTTCATAATACTGCTCCTTTAAACTAGGCTCTATAAAGCAACATGTAACCTAGATTTCTCTTTCTGAGCCTAATGCAAAAATAATGAGCAATGCAATAAAGGTTAGTGAAAACACCATGTGGTAATGGTTACATTACATTTAGTTCTAAGGAAACAATTGATTAAGTATTCTCAAAAGCTACTGTAAATAGTACAAGTGAGGAGACTGCCCAGTTAGATGCACTACACCAATAACTGGCTTTGTAATGCTGCCCATTGCCCACCCATGTCTTCAGGGAAAAAGAGTCGGAAAAGGGTAAATAGGGCCCTAGACAAATGGTGAGTTTTGGGGCCCCCTTTGTTCAAAATGTTAAAATTATCAACCAATCAACTCTTCAAAAAAGTGTGACTGGTACATACAAGTTTACCCACAGTGAGTGTGACTGGTACATACAAGTTTACCCACAGTGAGTGTGACTGGTACATACAAGTTTACCCACAGTGAGTGTGACTGGTATATACAAGTTTGCCCACAGTGAGTGTGACTGGCACATACAAGTTTGCACACAATGACTGGTATATTAGAGTGTGAGCTTATTTATATGTACTCAGTGAGGGCAAGGCAGGCAGACAGGCACAAGATCAGGAAAGACACATTCGATCCTGCAGGGCTTCTCGCCCTCTTTTTTTTAAATTCTGTTCTCACAGCTGTCCCCTGGAGTTGTTGAGTTGGACCCCCTCTTCTAAGCGGGCCCCAGGCATCTGCCTAGGTTGCCTTGCGGGTAATCTGGCCCTGATGCAGGGCAATTTACTTACTACTAGAAATAAACAGAATGTAATCTAGCCTTAACCACATGGTTGTTTCACTATTTCATTTTGCATTGCACATTTTTTTTATATTTTTTTATTGTGACAGGTTATTGGACACAATATCAAAAGCCGTTTAATGAGCAGATTCAGACACACAACTTTATTTCTTTTGACTTGCTGTAATATATAACTCACTTCTATGATTATGATTATATAATACTTATCCACTACTCAAATACTTACAATTTAATCAGATTTGTTTGAATTAATGAATTGCCTTGTCCCACCTATCAAATGAAATAAATAGTTGCTTGTTTTCTTCTTGTTTCTTCTTCTTGTTACTGATGAGAAGTAATCCTGTAAAATGTGAAGCCTTTTTTGGTTTGTGCAGCATCTTAAATATTTTGTTTCATTGACTAAAACTTAATTTAAAGCAACACGTGGGAGGAGATAATCAATGATAATTCTCAACAAAGTAATGTACTACACTGGCCATGATAATGAAATACAAAAGGCCCAATGAGTGCAGATAAATCCCAGTGAGTGATTTTGTTTTAAATCTTTGAGTGATAATTTTGTCAGGCAACAAAATGTCACAAAAGTGTCAAACATCCTTAGAGAGAAAATGGAGACAACATGTAGTGTCAGCTAAATATCATAGAAGCCAGCGTTTGATGTCAAGATAATGGCAAAATTATGTCAAGGTACAAATCCACTGAGGCAATGATGTGATGTTTAAATGGTAGACAATGCTATAGAGAGATCACTATTATGTCAACAGAATCTGTGTCTGTCGACAAGAACTGTAAATATGCTGATAAGTGAAAAGCATTGCTGAACCTAACTGTAAGATTTACCTGTTAGATCTGATAATTTAATCTTTATTATAAAAAAAATGGATCCCTAATTCAAATGGCATTTTAACCCCTAAAATTAAAAAATATTTATAGGCAGATCACCCCCTTAAAACCCAAAACTGCAATAGTTAGAATGCAGACATAGGACTAATCTTTTAATGCAAAATGATGCTCTCCCCCTTCCCTCTGCCTTTCAAAGGTTTCTGCCTCCTCTTTAGAGGCAGCTAGGGGAATAACTCACTCTTTGGCTGTGATGCCAACTGTCATATCCATGTCTGACCACTGCTAATTGGAGGAACCAGAAAGCAGAGAGGTGACAGCACATCAGGCAGCATTTTGGGTTAGACTTACATCTCTCAGATTTCTAACAATATCAGTTTGGAATTTTGGGGGTGATTTGCCTATATACATTTTTTGATTTTAGGAGTGAACTTAATTTTTATAAATGTTTCTAGTTTGATGTCTTTTAAGATGCTGATAGGTAAGCCACCTGTAAATCCATTATTTGCAGGACCTTCTAAGACAGGTCCCCAACCATGGACAGGCTGGGAGCTGCAATAGTGACCCCTTCGGCACACACCGGGCCACTCACTTGGCTCCGTCCAGATCTAACCTAACCCGATCCACCCAGAACACACCCATTACCACTCTCATTACCACACTCATTTTCTGAATGGGATGCTGGTCAGGCATTTTTAAAATTGTATACAATTTATAAGATTTTTGTGGCAACAGCAAGCAGAAAAAATACATGCTATCTGCTTCTATTATCTTGCCTTAAATAACTAATGGAAAGATGCATCAGTGCACATAATGTGCGTTGTGTAAAAGATGCATAAAATTTTCACGGACCCATTGCAAAAGACTCTGCTTAGGAGAGGATCATCATAAAATAGTATAGCATAGCATGACATGACAGCCAAAAGCAATAAAGGGGATACGGGTCTAATAACCAAAGTTAATAACTATAACATGGAATAAAAAAACAGAATGTAAAGTCTTGACACTCAATAGAAATCTGAGTAAACTTATTTTTGTGTGCAACCCCCCCCCCCCCACACACACACACACACACACTTCATAGGAACTCCTGACAATTGACTGATATGGAACTACTGCACTGGTAAATTACAGCAAGCAAGGATTTCATGTTATAACATTAACAGGTGAAGTGAAGGTTTGAGTGAAAACATGGTTGGTTATTATCAACATTTTAGGATAACATGTAAACACATCCAAAAACTGACGTCAAATACACTTGTTGTCATAAAAATTTTGTGTCAACACTTTTATAATAAAATAATTTTTAAAAAAGTAAGGCTGCGCTAACATCTGGGTAGAAGCTAGAAAGTATTTTCTTTCTTTAACCCCATAAAACCAGATTACCCAACAATGTAACAAAGCAGAATCAGATTTACCTGGTAGGGAAGGATGTGGAGGAGGTCTTGGGTTAATGATGTAAAGGTATCAGATGGTGTGTTCTGTAATGTAATAGTAGAACCTTGTGTTACACCAATAGATGCTTTGCTTGTGTCAGAAATACAAGAAAACCTGTTAACATTTTAAGATTGTGTTACCCACTTCTTGTTGAAAATTGCATCTGACAATTTTTTCCTAGAAATTGTTGCCTAAACTATTTCCTCTCACAAACACACTACATATATATAACCTTCTCCTTTCTTTACACTATTTACTCCACAGTAGAGTTACCAAAAAAAACCCTCATACATCAGGTAACCCTCGAAAATACGTTCCGAACACTCGAAAGTAAGTTCCGAACATCCGAGTTCTGCCCATCTCTACTGTCAATACTGAGGAAAATAGAAAGAAACTTGTTTCTCATAATTATAAATGTAATTATACTTTTCTTCCATTAAAATTAGGATTACAAATTCACAACAAAATAGTTGTATACAGTTCTTTGTAACCACAGAAATCCTAATCACAGCCCAAACACCTGTTTACACCAATGGTTCCACAGAACCTATTAAAGTTCTGAAAATCCAATTTAAAACAAAACGAATAGGAATTTTTTAATTGTTCATCCATGTTTTATTCTTCATTATACATTTGTAAATTTTTAATAATTTTTATTAGGAATTTTCAATTTTCTAATGTAATTTTTCTAAACTTTTTATTTTATAATATCCAATTTTTTTGATGAAAAAATTAAGCGTTTCAAAAATATAGAAAAATCAGAGGGATCCAGCAGTTCCGAATAGAAACAATGTTGTTTTGAAACTAAGATTCATCACTACATATGAGTACTCTTTCTTCTTCACTCACATAGAATATCCAACAATGTAGGCAACACAGTGAAAAACACCTCAGTGTATACAAGTATAATAGTAATAAGAAAGTTTACAATGGCAAAAAACAAAAATGTGCAAACAAGAATTTCAGATAACCTTTAACACCGTTACCTTGTGATCAAATCCACGTCACAATGTGAGATCTAGAAATTAAAACATTTTCCCACAACATCTAATAAACAATCTGTAGTCCCTGATGCCTTTTCATCTTGTACAAGTCTCAGTACATTTTAATCATTGTAGAGTCTTCCTTGTCAGTTCTACAACCCTAAATTATATTGTTTTTTTCTTCTGCACCTTGTCAACTATTAGATTCTGAATTATTGTTTCCAAACTCACCACAAAAAGATATCTACTTACAAAATGTCATATAATGTTCTATTTACAATCTATGATAACTAGGGATGGCCAGTTTTCAGATTTTCCCGAAATCCACTTTCCAACCCTTTTCCGAACTCCGTTCAGAAATATTAGAACATTCGAGGATTTACAAACGGCTGAAAGTTCTGCGTCCGGAACCCCCCTCGCCCACACTTATAACTGCCCTTTTGGCCCTTGGAAGGACCCTTGTAGCACTGACAAGTGTCCTTGGGGCTTAAGTGGTCCTGCACCTCGAACGGGGACCCCCCTTCCGGGCACTTAGAAGTGCCCTTGTGCATTTGTTGGGGGTCCTGTTCTTAGAAGTGCATTTGTTCGGGGTCCTGGACCAGGACCCCCATTGGCTCTTAGAAGAGCTCTTGGAGGTGAGTCTTTTTTCTTTCCAGTGGCTCAACCCAGGACCCCCTCCCGGGTCCTTAGAAGGACCATTGTGGCCCTTACAAGGGCCCTTATATTTAAGTTGTAATAAGTTTAGTAGCCAGTGTTAATTCAGCCCATTTTACCAGCCACTGGTGTAAGCCCTCTAGTTCACAGCCACTGTTAAGTAAGCCCTTCAGTTCACCAGCCATTATTGTCAGCCCTCCAGTTCACCAGACAATGTTGTCCACCCTCTAATTTACCAGCCACTTATTGTTAGAATTATTACTAACCAGGTAATTATTGCCCCCTTTTTGGCAGAGGAAGCTGGCTTCTACCTCCACAGTCAATCAAGATTGTGGCTGCTGCCATCACAGCCAATGATTGACTGCTTTTCCCCCTGCTACTTCCTCTGCACATGCTTAAGTCCCTAAAAGCTCATTGACTGGGGGGAGGAGGAGGTAACCTCTATCATAAAGGGAGAGACCATAAATATATAACTATCTGGTTAGAAATGTGTGTAATAAAGCATTTGTGTGTGGGGGGGAGTAGCAGTTGGGGTTAGGGGCAAATAAATGACTAGTGGCCATTTTTTTGTTTGTTTTTGTTTTAAGGGAGGACATGCCCTTTAAGAACAAAGAAATGGAGTTTAGTAAATACATGTGTAATAGATAACATTACAATACATGTATTATATATAACAATAAAGAATATAGCACCATTATAGTAGCAGGTATTACTTCACCTTTAGTGCTGCGCAGGAGCCCTTGTTTCCCTGGAAATCAGCAGTGGAGAATAAGGTACATTTTGATAATGATGAAACCCACACACAGAGGTTTTAAATTACCACACACTATTGTGTGGTTATTTTTATCCCAAATCACCAGTATTGTAAAAATATACAATAATGTTTTTAAATACATATTTTTATGCAGAAAACAACACAAAGTTGAATATTGAAAATCAAAAGCTAGTAAAGGCAACATCTTGGAAGATATCTATGGTAAATACACAAAGGTGAAAAATAATATTGTATAGTGGTGATGATACGGAGATAGCCAGTTTACCACAGTACATGACAGGGTCATGGTTGAAAAATGTTATCTATGGTTTAATCAAGAGATTTTTTTCAGCCTTAAGATATTATGTGCTGTGATGTTTAAAAACTGTGTATGGTCCTGCTTCAAACGTAATGGGACTCAAGAGGCTCTCAAGATCCACAAGGTCGACTGACAGAAATGTAAATAAGAATTCATCCTGTGAATTCCTTTTATGTGTTTTTTTTAATGCAGTTGACATGTTTCAATGGATAAAAATATAAAGATGTTTTATTTATTAACTATGTATTCACCTTCCATTAATATTACATTTTACCTCCTGTAATAATAAATACATTACTTTTGGTCCAACCCCACACAATGGTTTTTTTAAAATATTATTTTTGTGTCTGTTTTATTATTTTTCAATTATTAAGTTAACTATTCTTACATTTGCAGGTAAAGACACAACTCACTGGTGTTTCATGTGTTCATGTTTCTAAGTTCGTGGAAATAACAATAACCATGGTGTGCATACCATCACATGAACAGGAACAAACTTAGTGTAAAATTAAGTAACTTTATTCAATCAAATTGAAAATTGACAAGCGACAAGCCAGTTGCCTGTCGTGTTTCGTACTCAACAGTACATATTCTTAGGCGAGAAAATGGAGTCCTTTCTGAAAGGTAGAAGATCCCTCCTACTAAACACAGGAAGTGCAAATATGCAAAATATGTCTATACTTACATCCAGATTACAAAAAGGTGTACATAAAACAGAAGTAAAAGATAACTGGAACATGGTTAAAACATATTTGTGTGTTTCAACCATGAGCCTTATTAATGTGTGTCTCTTTGTGTACTGTGAGTTTTTTTTTTGCTATAACTATTAAACAGAAACAGAATGGAGTAGGTATAGGGATGTGGGGGTGATTACCCATGTCTGAGTGCGTATGGTATTGTGTGTTTTATTTTAATGATTAGGGTGTGTTGCCATGGAAATGAAAAGACGGCGGATTTAGGTTTAAGAGTATCTATTTGCTTTTATGATGGTTTGACTAACTTTTTTTTATTATTTAGGATTGTTTAACCTGGAAATGGGAAGAGTGGGTGGGTAAAGTTGGTATAGGGTTGAATTAATTTGTTTGTATCGGTGTGGATGTATTAATACCAGTATTGCTCAATACTTTTGAATAAACCTTTGCTAACCTGAATACTAAACCTGAATATTAAAATTATGCAATAAAAACTATACACTAAAATCTTACATTACAGAGTCCTGCAGATTCTGCCTCCTTCCTTGTTAAGTTTAGGCATGCTCACCTAGGGATGATGGAGATTAATTCTCCATTCAACTACTTTGTGTCTCCCCATGCTAAAGGGAAGGGAGAAATAAAGTCAAAAGTAAAAGGAGAGGTTCCCCTTTCTTTTCTAGCCTGGAAATAGGCTATTTTACTTACTGGGAGGTTTCAGTAACATACCTATTCTATAAACAGCATTATGGTGTGCTGCTACAGTGTGCAGAAAATTAGCAATACTGAAAATTAGCCATGATGTGTTACCCTAACAACAAAACAGGGTGAGTTTTACGCTATTTATTTTATCTTTTGCTGAAGAAACATCACATGGTTTAGACAAACAAAGATAGGTGTTCATTTCGTAGTGTCCCTATTTACCATTTTCAAAAGTCACCAGAGAAAGTTACCTATTTACAATCCTATACCTTGATAAAAGGAAATATTCTGAGTTCTCTTGTCCAATTTTCTGAGTTAATTTGACTTTTCGATTGATTCTCAGCATTATTAGTGCTACTTTTCTCCACGCAACTTTTGCCTTTGACGAAAAAAGAAAAATGAAAATTTTTAAATAAAATGGCGATGTCTAGCGTAAAAAAAAAAAATACCCCTCCCTTATAAATATGCCCTATGTTTCTAGGTGCACTTTAAACAATAAGATTATTTTTATGATTAGTAACAAATATTTCATGCTAGGTATTCAAATTAATACATATGATAGAATTGTAGGTCCTGGTAGGTATAGTCCACACAGTAATCACGTGCCTCTAAAACCCCATGACCACCATAATGTAGCCGCGCTGACTTAGACAATCTAAATAATAAGGAAACCACCTTAGATGTAATAAATAAATAAATATAAATAAATATAATTAACAATAAACAAATAGTGCTCAGATAGTCATAAAAGAGGTAATAATGACCACAAACAGTGACACCCACTATGTAATTATATATCTTGCTCCCACGCTATAACAATAATAATAATTATTATAAACTTATATTACTCTAATATTATTGTTATAGCGCGGGAGCAAGATATATAATTCAAATTAATACAGATAGGATTTGGTGATTAGGTAAAGGCAGATCATGATGATAAAGTTGTGTTTTGGGATAGAGTTCTTGCGAGATTACTGCCATGTCTTTTGCTATCTGAGGGGTATTGAAGGTTTGAATTTACCACACATTCAGCTGTGCCATGATGTAGACCCGCCCTGAACATTACCCTGAGACCAGGCAGGTTCCCTAAGTATACCCCCCTTCTTATATGTTTCCAACTGTTGTGCACTGTTGTGCTGTATATGTTTGGATTTTCTATGTCTCTGCTATTTTGTTTGCTCCCCCCTCATGCTGTAGGGGAGTCATACTCTGTAGGCAGATCTACACTTACACTTATATGTTTAGTAGGAAAGAGAGAGAGTTTAAGACTTAGATTCTGCCTTTTATATCTTGTGCAATATATTTATTTACCTTATTTATACTGTGGTTGTTATGCACATTGTATGTATATATCTATGCTTTACTTATATAGTATCTAGTCATAGAGCGTAGGGTGTGGTTCTTTTTTTTACCTTTGCACTAGACCAATTTAATAGTTGGCCAGATTCCTTCCTATATAAAAAAATAAAGCTATTTCACTATCTATTTTATGTGAGTGCCATGATGTCTTTTTCTTGATGGATCTTTATAGTATATACTCCTACTAAGAAAAGCTTGAGGCTAAAAGTACCAAGAAACCAGATGATGAATTTTACCTTCAATTGAGTCCAGGCAGCAATGTCCATGCTACGGCCATATGGCAATTCCTATTGGAATATATAAAATAATTATTTTAAACTTGTTATTGCACACTGAGAGTTTACTTACTTTTCATTTGAAAAAATGATCTAAGCATTCTACAAATTCTACAGTATATAAACTTACAACTGTCAACCAAGGGAAATAGCTCCTTTACTAAGTTCCCCTCCTCTTCATTTAATTATAAAGACTTATATTTTATCTGTATCTATAAGATTCCAAATAAACAAACACACAAAACCATAAAAAGGTGCGCAAGGATAGTGAAATATGTGTCATTATTGTATTATATGGAAATCTGTGAAAACTGGAGAAACAGAAGGAAATACAAAAAGCAGTGCAGTGTAATGGAAAGAGTATCATGTTCCACTGCCTAATTATCCTTGTATATTCTCTAGAGGATATCACCGTATCCACAACCAAGAAATTTGTTGAAGCCAGTTGGACTAATAGAAGTCAAAACTTCAATCAAGAACAATCAAGTTACATTCCACACAACATATGAGACACTATGCTTGCTGGCAAGTGAACACAATTGCTTCTTGGAACAGACATTTTCTTTTTCCCTCTTTATGTCTGTTCAATGTAAGGTTAGATTTGGGTCATGTTTCTGGTCTATCATTAAATCAGTGCTATCAAGAATTACAGTATGTGGAATGTGGAATTCAGTGCCTCTACACAGTTTTAAAAATAAATAAAATAATCAACATGTGTAACAAAATAAATAATCCACATTAAATGTTATAGCACTCTCAATTGCAATTTTTCAAATATTTTGTTTTAAATTGTCCTCTTTAGTAGTAGATATGGCCGAAACTTCATAAAATTCTGTCCGTTTTGGAACTTTTGAAACTTCAGTAAAAGTTCGAATTTTGGACCCATTAAAGTCAATGGGGGAGTAGTAGTTCGAAAAGTCAGGATGATTTACAGCTAAACTAACAATGGTAACTTACTGGAAATGGCTGTGGCACCTGGGAAATGGTCTTGGGAACATGTCACTATCACCAAAACGTTTTTAAACACTTCTTAAAACACAAGTGGGCAATTGTTGGGTTTTGCACAAGCTACATTTGAGGGTTGCCGGCAATTCGAGGGTTACCAGATGATACTTTCGAGGGTTAGAGAAAATAGAACCATAAATTCAAGGGTTACCGAAATCGAGCAATTATTTCGAGGATAACAGAAAACGAATTATACTTTTGAGGGTTAGTGAACAATAAATTCTAGGGTTACCGAAAATGATCCATACATTCGAGGGTTACCGAAAACGAACAATACTTTCAAGGGTTACCAAAAATCGAAGGCTACATTCGAGGGTTAGTGAACGATACATTCTAGGGTTAGTGAAAACGATCCGTACATTCGAGGGTTACCGAAAACGATCAATACATTCTAGGTTTAGTGAACAGCCTGTAAATTGGATAATCATCGCATTTTCAATAATTATCGAAAATACAGCCGCGAGTCCAGAAAGTCAGAAAAATCAGGGTCTTGGATAGTTCGAGAAGTCCGAGTCCATTCAGACTTGTTAAATTCGACTCAAACTCGGGTTCGAGTTCGAGTTCTAATCCATTTCTATTTAGCAGTTATAAAGTCCACTTCCGAGGAAGCCACAGTTCAAATTGTAAAGTTTTCATTTGGAGTTTGTGTAGGAGAATTTTTCTTGGTGTGAATATAAATATGTTTCTGTGTGCATATATATATATAAATAGACTTGTATTAGCACTCATATTTGCTTTATATTATATACCCAGGTGCTCCGTATCTGGATCCAATGTGTAGTAGCAAAAATGTATTTCATTTCAATTGTATTTCATTAGTGGTACAAATGGCAACCTTTGGGTCCATGGTCTTGGTCTTTTCTCAAAATTGGATTGAGAGAGGACCGAAACATTGCCATTTGTACCACAAAAAAATACAATTGGAAAGACCGTGGTGTGCACTATATATTTATATATATCTATATTACACAGAAGTCTCCAGCACTCAACTATACATATAAGCATAAATTAATTAGATATCACGAACAAGTATGCAAGCAACGAAGGGTGATTACCTGCACTAAAGTTAAAATGGATACGTTTAGTTACATAGTTTGTACAAACTTGCGTCAGCTGATGCGCCACTTCAAGGCAGTATCCCAGCATCAGTCCTAACCTAATGAGTAAAGTTCAATCCCTGGGGGAACAAGACCATACCTGCTTCTCTCTTTATTTAGTATGACCTATACCAATACAATTGGAAAGACCGTGGTGTGCACTATATATTTATATATATCTATATATATCTAGCTGCTTTCTCAAAGCTATCAGTTATATCAGTTATCAGTAAACTGCACTCCTTTAGAACATATTTTATTATAAGGTGCTATATAAAAAAAACTATTTAAGGCAAGTTTATTCACTGGAGTTCACATAAAAAAATATGTGGAATGTCCGTGTTCTAGATAAAAAATAAATGCAATGTATCAGTTCCATGCATTCTATAATAGGGAAATGTTACAGTTGGGTGATTTCCAGCTGGTTATGCTGATTAGTGGACTGAATGCTGAAAATGGAGGGAGATGTCGTATCTCTGATTATCAGCTTGGCACATAGCATCTGCAGCTTGGGGGAAAACTAACCATAGTATCCTCATAACACATTAACCAATGTATACTGAAAACCTAATTTGATAAATAAAAATTTGGATTAATCCATTTCATTTCTATCACTAGAGTTTCATGGTAAAAGAACCATTTCTGACATGATTTTTCACCACAAAATGTTAGTAAAATAGCTTCATTCACATTATATGGCTCCCATTGACAATGCTTTTTTTTTTTTTTTTTAGACCGTTAACTATTGGAACATGTTCCTCAAACAATTTCCTAGTTACAAATGTAATTTGTATATGAAGATACAGGAAAATGCCATATAAAATGGCCAGTGTTTCCTCTAAGCTGTGTTCTATAAGCTGTAATATAAGCACTGTGGTGTGTAGCATAGACATTTTCATTTTGTACGAGCACAGATAATATACTTACGTGTTCACAACCAATATTAAATAAAAGGGGAACATTGGTCTGGGCATGGGGCAAGGATAGATAGACAGACAGACAGACAGACAGACAGACAGAAAAGCTGGGATTGCAAATCACCAAATTTGTGTTCAACCTCCAAACACAACAGCAGTATTTGCTTCTATCTTATAGAATAACAATGTTTGTGGTGTGTCCTTTCTAGCCATAAAATTTCTGGGGGTGGGAGGGAGGGCAGGAATCAAATACAGCTCTGAGTTTGTACAGCTGATCAAGATCTAATTTTCTGGATCACTGTATCAAAACAATTGGATCCTTTCCTGGTATTAGAAAACCAGCACACATTATTTTAGTATCGTAACTGTTCTTTCCTGCATTGCTTTTTTATGCATTGGTCAATGCTGGAGTCATGGCTGTAAGTCCAGGGAGCTGTGCCACATAGAGTGCCTTATATGTCTAATATCCAAAAGGCAAATCATTAATCCTCTAGTTTTAGAAGGTTATAAAATTAAGACTATCATAGTGAAGCTCTATGGTTGTATCCTTTTATCTTTTTATCTTAAAGTAGCCAGTATGTTGTTGAATGGAATTCAGCCATTTCTTATGAATTAAATTTAAATTAGAATACCTTTAATTTGAAAAAATAGGCAGTCTGCATTTCACATCTCAATGTTGTTGGAATGCATTTTTATTAGGAAGGGGCTTGTGGACCTGCTCCATTATAATGGTAAAATCTTTAAACTTGTAAATATGTTTGGCACTGTGTCATGAATAGTGATGGATACAAAACTGAACTCAAACCCAAGTTCGGGCAGAACTTTATGAGTTTGGACGAACTTGAACTATTCAAACTAGTTTGGGTTTAAACTAGTTCGGTTCACCGAACTCGCGGCTGTATTTTTGATAATTATCAAAAATGTACTAACCCTAGAATGTATCATTCGCTAAACCTTCGAATGTATCGTTAGTTTTCAGTAACCCTCGAATGTATGGTTCTTTTCGCTAACCCTAGAATGTATTGGTAACTTAACCAATAATAGTTCAGTATGCACCACTCATATATCGGTGTCGTGCAGTGCAGTTAGGGAGCACAAAAATACATTAAATAACTCATAATCTAACAGCAGAGACACCCTTTGTAAAGACCCTTAGTAAAGAGCTTCCCTTTAATTACCACACATAGCTTTGTAAACCACTATAATTCTTTAAAATTACACAACCTTTATTTCTCCTTTAAATTACAAAAACATATATCTCTGTTTATAACACACACATGCAGTTGCTAAAACCACTTAAAAACGTAACCAGTCCAGCTGTTCAATGTACTATCGGGGTGTCATGTTCAATCAAAAATTTTATAGACAGGTCTGCAGGACAGTGATTGGGGCAGTTTGCGCCCCCACATATGCCTTCCTCCATCTAGGACTCTGGGAAATGGAGGATGTATCTATGATAGCACAAGACCTTTTGGTATAAGAAAACATCCTACTCTGGCTAAGATATGTTGATGATGTCCTGCTCCTCTGGAATGGCTCTGAAAAATATCTGGAGTCATTCGTTAGGTCTCTTAATGTAAACAGTCATAACAGCAGAGATCTGATGAAGGGTGGCTAGGCCCCCCAAAACGTTATTTAGTTGTTTCACTTTTAATAAATGGGTTAAGGACCCTTTTCACTGATTGGATGTGTGCGGTCATCATTATCTCTACTTACCTTACCAAGGACGTGGCAGAACGTTCAAGTGACCAGCACCACCAGGAAACCAACTAGAGGCACATGCTAGTGCCCAGGGTGTGCAGTTTCTCTTCTATATAGATAGGAACCTGATGGGCCCCAATCGGCAGAGGTGGTGAATAAATGACCACATTACATGTCAAACCACTCAAGTGGTATATCTTTTGAAATGTGAGTGTGGGGACATGTATGTGGGCCAAACAAAACAGAAACTCACCCTCAGGAGTTCCAGGAGGTCCAGGAGATCTTGGAAACACTTGTAAATGTGTATTTGCCTAGAAGGCCTAAGTTTCTTACCCATATATTTTATTTAAAAGAAATATTCATGCACATAAAAGTGCAAATGTTTCAATATTTAAATGTTTTCGTGGTAATTGCTTCAAATGTTTTTATTGTTGTAAATGCATGGGTTTCTGTAAATATAGAAGCTAAAATCTTTTTTTAAGATTTATGCATTAGGCTTAGGTGTCTTTTTTTTATATAAAAAATGGCCTATCTATCTTTCTTTAAATTTGTAAAATCCTAAGCAAACGCTGTCCAGGACAACTGTCATCAGATGAGCTATCCTCGTTTGTACAGATGTCATAAGTGTCCTTGCTGGTCCTTTATCATTTTAAAGGTGAACTTTTAACCTCTCCAGGGGGCTATGATTTTCTCAGAGCTTTAATAAGGGACATAAACTATTTGAGATGAAGAAGCATTTGCTAAATGGTAAATTATAGATTTGTTAGTAGGAAAGATATTTTTCCTTGATTTGCAACATTAAAACATATTTAATCAATGTACTTACCACTAATAAACTTTGTTCCTACATTCTGATAATTGTGATTCAAAAATGTTTTTTATATTGCAAATACAAAAATGTATATAATTTACTTTTTAATAATACTAATATAACTATGACATTATGTCCTCCTCTTTATCTTAATTATTATTCAGTTGTGCACAAAAGCAAGGAGCCTTCAATTCAATGAAATGTAATAGAGGTTTTAGTAACAGATCTGGAACCTTTTTCCTTTTAGTGTTACAGTCTTTAGATTTCTATAGTATAATATGGTAATGTATAAAAAAAAATATATAACGCAAAAATACATTTCTAATTTTTTTTAATAAAAAAAATACATTTACACATATAGGGGCTGTAATTAGAGTTGCAAACATTTGCCTGTGTTACTATTTTGCATCTACCAATCAGATGTTATCTTACTGCAAAAGAAAGAACAGTAACAAGCTTACTACTCAAATTTGTTGTTGTGGATTAATAACCTTGCCAAAGGTTTGCACCTGAATTTACATTGAATGTAATGCTATGATATTTGATTGCAAGTCTCAGTTTTTCTTTAAGGCTTCTCATTTGTATTAAATATTTCTTTAGTTTTTAAAAGTAGCTCATAACTAACATGAAGTTAGAATGCTGAATTAAATAATCAAATTTCTTCCTCGTTTTCATAGATATTTACTATTAGAAATGAACTATAATTGTGGGCTTCGTTGCGTCATTGGTTCCACGTGATGTATAAAACACGGATTTTACATTTTATTTTTGATATGGGATATTCAATTTTTCAATACCAATTTTTGACTTTTGGCGTGAATTTCTACATTTTGTTGCAATTTTTGATTTTCTGATTGTGATTTTTTTTTCTGATTTTTTAAAATGTTAAAAATTCTGCCAGAACCGTGGATTTTTAAAACTGCCAGTTATGAATTGAAACCAGGTTTGTTTTGAAACCGGTACTCATTTCTTTTTACCATATTGTATATTACACAAAGTCCTGTCATGTCATGTTGATTATCAGTGATTCAGTGAAGGTGAACTGGTAAATTTAGCAACAACTCTTCCATACATAAAACTTCTCCCTTGTGGCATTTGAAATGATGCCCCTTATGACCAGTTGTATAAAACATACTGGTTTATATTATTCCTTTTGATGTTGAAGGGGGATATCACCATGAACAATCCACTAGTAAGTGATAAGCCATATATGGCACAGGGGAGAATATGAAAGCTTGTAATGTTCATTCATTATTTTTGAATTCTGACATCTGAAAAGAATGTACAAAGACATCAAACGGCAATCCTGAATTATTATTATACATGTGTATTCATTTAAGAAATCTGTTAAGTACTTTCACTAAATTAGTTTAACAAAACATAAAATTGTCTGAACATAGCTGACTTAAAGATGACCCTTTTTAGAAAAGTAAAGATAAATTCAGCTTGGGCTAATAAAGCTGCCAATCACGCTGACAGCATGTATAGTGAAACCATTAAGATGCTGACCTGAAGCCCATCACACATAGAATTACAGGCAGGCCATGAACTGGGTTTTCAATGTGAAAGGTTGTTTAAGTGCCAAGAAACTCTCTCCTCTTAATATATATTCTGACTTCATTAATGTTACTTTTATATTGCAAAATTTTCTTTATCTCAGTAAGTGTGTACTGTTCCTTGTTCCTCATAAAAGAAATTTACAGAACTCCCTTCCATAAAGTTCACGTCATTTTTTTTTTCTCCTTGTGAAACTTATATGACTGTTCTATTGTATCTTTTTACCTGCTATTAATTTAAACAGATATTCTGGTCATATGCAGCAATCAGAATTGACTGATTTCACCGGCTCAAGTGAAATAAAGTGGTTTGTTTACAATATGATGCTAGAAAATATGTCTGTTGGGCCTATTGATCTCCAACAATGCAGAAAACATTCTAGGTATAAGAGTAGTGAAAATAGTCATGAAAATAGTGCACTGTCATTTATTGTTCCAAAAACAAAAGAACCAAGACACCTTATTTCAAGAGAGTAAACTTCGATTGGGGTCACATTTTCTTGGGTAAAGATATTAAATAAAAGTGGAAAACTCAATATTAAACTATCAGGGTCCATTCACACTACATTTTAAAAAATGCATTGTTAAAAACACACAAAATTACATGACGATTTATATTGTATTTGCTATGCGTTCTGTATGTGCACTTAACATTTTTGCACTTTTTGCCATGCTATGCCGGCGGTGTCAGAGCCGTTGGCATATTGGTTGAGGAGTGTGAAGAGAAAGGACAGTTTTGGGTGCTCTATATAATCTTAGTTATTCTCGTACACACAGATGCCCATTAAGACATGGTATGTTTCTAGTAATATACTCCAATAGTACTAGTGCATACAGTTTAGATCAATAAAAAACAAATGCCACTTATCAACAATATATTTTTGTCATATATCTACATATCGCCATACCAAAAAATAGAGATCATTTTGTGTTTTTTTTTTTTAACATTCTGTACTTCAAAAAAAGGAACTTTTATATATATAATGGACATATTGTGCCAATACCATGAACAACCATTGTATTTGGCTGTTTTTACAAATAACTTTATAAATACAAATAACTTAAATGACAATTGGTTCACCTTACAAATTTGCATCTCCCCCTGCTACTTTCCCCCATCTATTTGCACCACCCTTGTACTTCATGTCCATACAAACATAAACTTATACATACAATGTTTTTATCTTACAGCTTTGCAGGAGTATCCCCCCTGCAGAGAGGCTGATGGTAACACTGAGGTATGGCGATGATGAACGATTTTTAAATTTTACACACCAATTGAAAACATTTTACATATCATCTGAAAACAACAACTCTGACATGCTAGAGGATGGAGAGGATTGGAAAGATTCATCAGTTGTTGAACGTTGTGGTGGGTGCAAATGGGTACATGTGGGTTCTGGGTTTGGTGTATGTGTTTATTGCAATGGTGGGTTGTATGTTGTTTTGTGTGTAGACCTAGTATGTGACTGGATGGGATGTTGATTTGGACATGACTGATAACTGGATGTGGGCCTTATGGATAAGTGGAAGTTTGGCATGTGGCACATTTTGGTATCTGGGTGTTGGACAATTTGGATAAGTGGGATGTGGGCAAGGTGTATAGCACTCAGAAAGAACTGAGCAAGTTGTCATGTTGTGTATAGCAGGTAGGTGTTGCGGATGGATAATTGGAACAGTTTCGGCATGTAAGAATTGGGTTACATGGATGATGGAATATATTTTTGAATAGTGGGAACCAGATCAACCTGCAGGTTTAGGATGGGAGAGTGGAGACACCTTCTATGGGTCTATTTGTGTGAATGGATGTGGGTTGCGGTGTTTCTCTTTGTTCCAAATCTGGTTCATCTAACCACTGTGATGGGGCTGGGGAGGAAGTTGCCAAAGGAGATGGACCAGGAGGTGATTGCCCATGTTCATCCTCTGTGGACTCCATGTTTTCCTCAGTACTGTAAGATAAAATTACACTTGTAAAATCAGTTCAAGCAGTTCAAACAGTTAGCAGTGCTAACTCAAAAGTTAAGGTACTTACGGTCTAGGTTCCATTGCTCGTCTTAGAAATGCCAACATTTTGGCATTTTTATATTGTGTCCTGGGACTGGCTCCAAAGCCACTTCTTTATTCATTTTCCTCCATCCTCAACTATTTCTGCATATTATCTCAAAACGACCGCCAACTTTTTAAAAACTTCTGCCACTGTTTTGCACAACTATTTGCATGAACAGAAGGGCTGCACTTCTACTGAATATGTGGACACTATTCCTACTATATAGGCCACCATAAGAAGTGCAAGTTGTACAGCTTTAAATCTGAATGAGCAACTTGCTCAGTTCTTTCTGAGTGCAGATGAAGCTGTTACATGACAGGACTAGCATTTAAACAGCATTATGTACATGTTTCTTATAGTTGTGTGTATTATAAAGCATGTTGGTTTTTAGTTGTATTGCTATCAATTTTTGCGGAGGGGGATAAAAACAAGTTTGAAGCAAAAAGTTGTTTTTGTTTTTAGTACTTTAGTGGTGCTCCTATAGTACAAGAACTAGGCCAGCACTTTTTAAAGTGAGTAACATATAACCACACAAAATCCCATATACAAACCTAATTTATCAAATAATAAAAAAAAACACACCTTTACCCACTTATAGAACATTACTAGTACCTTTTGCCTGCCTTGCACTTTTATTAATAGACTCCCCCACCTTATGTAGATGCTCAGCAACAACAACAAAAGATGACCTTTGTTTTTAGAGACATCAGTTATTCTATCTAAATAGGTAATATCTTAAACAAACTGAACTAAACAGTTCCCTTTGACTTCAGAAATAGATAATTATGTTAGTCAGAGAGCAGGTATGGTCATATTAGGTTTTCCTTTAAAGGACATGTCCTCTCCCAAAACTATACTTTAACCCACTGCTGGCCCCACTGTATAGTGTTAAAAAATCCTTACCTTACATCTCTGCTCCAAACGGTTGTCCTGCAGTGTCTAGCCAAAGTCCCAGAAAGTGAAGAGTAGGAGCTGTCTCTGCAAGGACAAGGTTTCTGCCCCTTAACTGTTCTCCGGGAGGTACTCAGGCATTCAGAGGGGAGCACTACACCCCCCTCCCTCCCTCCCTCTCTCCCACCCTCTATGCTGCCATGTCAATTCATACATATAAAAACATTTCTGTACTGTACCCCCTCCCTGTAGTGGGACCTCTCTCCTAACCCTAGCCACCGTATTTATATTTTAAAAAAGCCTCCAGAATCCTATTTATCAGCCTTTGTTCCTGCGGCTGTTTTAATAGCCAGCAGCCGTGTCTGTGATTGCCTGCTTTGCAGCATGATCTTTTATGCTTTTATTTGTTTAATAGTTGATATATTCTGAATGTGGCATTTCAGTTTTGGCAGTTGTGCCTATTTTTGCATGTTTTAACCACAATAAATAAATAAAAAAATTGTTCAAAAATTGTGTTCAAGGGTGGCATGTCTACCCTTAAAACAAAAAAACTGGTCAATCATCAGTTACCTGCCCCCAACCCCCAACTGATATATTTTGCATTTTATTACCTGCATTACTAACCATATATTTAAAGGGCATCTCCGCCCCCATCCTACTCTTAAAACTAAGGATCTTCCTTGAAATGCCCCCAAACCTGGACCTCACTAGGTTTAAATATGACAATTCGGATTCTAAATATACTTACCAGCCCCCGTTCCATCGCCCACCTTCTTGCGATCGTGAATGAGGCAGTAGGGCCAGAAACGCAGCCGCTCAGTGTTTGGATGAGTCTCAGGATGATCCTCATTTTTTACAATATTATTGTTGTGTGCATGGAACAGCAGCAGGAGGCAGGGTGGAGGGAAGGTGGGGAATTTAACTGCACATGCCAGAAACCACTTGGAGGATCAATTAGAGGAAGAAATGGATTAGACCAGGAAAAGGTTCCTACTTTTCAGTTACCTGAACTGTATTTCGGCATGCAGGACAAACATATGCAGCAGACACTACCCATTTAAGCTCATTTACCCAGTGCTGCTAGGCAATTATATGGAGTTAAAGTTGTTCTAAATGGTTCACTATTGACTTAGTGGGACTTTAACTCCATATTAGCACGCCAGCTAAGAGTAGTCCCCTTATGACTAGGGTCATCAGGGGAAATGTTTTAAGAAATACTACCGCAGCCACGTGCTATGCTAGGGAGGCAACGCAAGCTTAGGAGTATAGATGCGTTGCTAAGAGGGTGGTGTAAGGAGATGGGGTTTGGGTTTTTAGAGAACTGCACTGATGTTTCTGTTGGCTAAAGGCTCTTTAGTAGAGACCGACTGCACCTAAAATATGATGGGGGAGAAGATGGCTAGAGGGTTGGAGGAGATTTTAAACTAGGTATGGGGGTGAGGGTACGTTGGACTGCACAGGGGTAGATAGATGGGTTAGGGATCAGGGGGGCAATAAAATAATGAAGGGAGGATATGGGGGAGGAGGGAGGATAAGGAGGCTTATGTAGATGATAATATACTTCCAAATATGGAAGTAAATAAAATGATAATCTAAAATGTCATGACAGAATTAATAAGAAAGCTGGGGGAGAATGTATGTATGTTAAACAATAATTGAAGTCAAATTTACAGGAGAGATCGATGGGGGTATAAGGCAGAAACCATATGAGTGGAGCTGTGTACAGGAATCAAGAAGGTGGGTAAATGAATTGTTGGTGTATGTTTTAAGCCGCCAAATGCCAGTGGGGATGGGGAAATGAATCTCTATATGCAGATGGCGAAGGATGCTGGTATGGGGTATATTATGGTTATGGGGGGCTTTCAATTACTCTGACATAGATTGGAGGTATCAAATTCCTAAATCTTCTATATGCCCCAACCAATCAGATGTTAGCTTTCAAACGTTAAATAACATCTGATTGGTGGGGGTGAGATTAGCACCATTTTTAACGATAAGAACTTTTATTGAATCTCCCTGATAATGTTTATTATAACAATGTTATAATAAACATTACGAGTTTTTAAGTCCTTGGAGTGCTCTGTTCCTATTTGGATATACATATATATATATATATATATATATATATATATATATATATATATATATAAATAGCGAAAAATAGGTTAGCACACCATAACATATTGTATAGTGCCTGGGTGGAGATCCAAAATGAATACAACATCAAGTCAAAAAAGGGAAAGGTTGCACTCTCGGGGCTTAGATAAAAACATTGATTCTGAATTGAGAAAGCCAGTCGGATGACTAGCGAAACGTCTTCAAGAACTACATTTCAAGTCCAGTTGATCTAATTGAATACATCAGATATATTTTATTGTAACATTTTAAAAAATCAAGCAAGGCATCTTAACATATACAAGTACTGACTCCAAGTTTCTCCAAGACTTGTCTATATCACTCATATCACATTTAGTGGTAACTATTAGAAGCATATTAATCAAATATATATACAAATATGTATAACTGTTTGACTTCCTTCACAAAACCACAGGAGCTGCTGTTACCTGCAAGTGTATAGCAATCAAGATCCTTTAACACATTGCACATTGGCAGTTCATCATAAAAAAACAATGTAGTGACCACTGCTCATTCAAACCTCTTGGAGACTGTGTATCCAAGTGGAAAATCCACTTGGCCTCCAATTGCAGGAGCAGTCTGCCTTTATCTTTCACTTAACCCATCAATGACCATGCACTTGAGACTAGCAAGGGAATAACCCTGTTTTTTAAAGTGGCGGGCAACAGCCAAATCCCCTAACTTGGAGCATATGGCAGATTCATTTGTTACCCCCAATGCTTGTCTTATGGACACACAATGGTTGGCCATACGTTCTTTAAATAAGGTTTTGTTTTGCTGTTGAATTGGGATGCGTTTCCCGGTATGTGGATGGGCAAAATCTCTGCCCATAAGTATCGAACTACATGTAATGTAGTTCGGACAGCGATAACAACCCAATTTTTTGGGACCCCATATCCCTTGGTTGATATCTTGATGTGGCCTTTCGAATTCGGTCTGCACTAAATAATTGGCCAAATTATGGGCCCTTCTGTATGTATTACGGATTCTGGTCTGAGCAAAGGTCAGTTGTCTATCTTTTTTTAGGATATCCCAATGTTTTTGGGTACTTTCCTGTAGTGTGGTGCTATCGGGATTATAGATGGTACACCAACTTAACAATGTCCTCATTACTGGACATGTGTGGCGACTGCATGTTACACTCCCTGTTAACATAGAGCTTGGCTCTATCCAATTGTCTGTGCACCAACTCCGGATGATACCCTCTATGTATCAGACGGTCATACATTTCTTTCAGTTGGGTATCAGCTTTTTGACTCTCCGTATATAATTATATAATATAATTAAAAAAAAAAAAAGTATATATATAGCTAAAAATTAAGCTGCAAACAAGCACCATCTATTGGATGTAACAATCTGCACATGTCCTTAAACGTACAGAAAAACACATCTTTGCGTCATTCCTCATGTTTCAGGTTTCATGTATCAGAGTCAGGTATCATTCATCGTGTGTCAGAATCAGGTTTCGTTCATCAGGTATCATTCTTCAGGTATCAGAGTCAGGCATCATTCTTCGGGTATCAGAGTCAGGCATTATTCATCGGGTATCAGAGTCAGGTATCATTCATCAGGTGTCAGAATCAGGTATCATTCATCCAATGATATCTGATGGCTGATAACTGATTCCTGACTCTGACACATGATAAATGATACCTGAATTTGTTAACTGACTTTGATGCCTGTTGAATGATACCTGACTCTGATACCTGATGAATGATACTTGATGAATGATACCTGATGAATGATACATGAAACCTGAAACATAAGGAATGACACAAAGATGTGTTTTTCTGTACATTTTCGGACATGTGCTGACTGTTACATCCAATTGAGGGTGCTAATTTCTAGCTTTAATTTTTCTTCTTTTTTTATTTCTCATGAAAAGCTAAATTACTGTTCTTTCTATATCTTTATCTTTGTCTTTTTTTATTTAAAATTTTTTTTTTTGATTATTGATCAAAAGAAGACGTAATATGGCTTATATATATATATATATATATATATATATATATATATATATATATATATATATATAAATCTATTCATCAGATCAAATTTAGTTATCAGAGTTAGGTGTCATTCATCAGGTATTAGAACAGGTATCAGAATCAGGAATCAGAGTCAGCATGATTCATCAGTATCAGTGTCAGGCATCATTCATCAGGTATAAGAGTCAGCATCATTCATCAGTTATCAGAGTCAAGTATCATTCATCAATGATATCCGATGGCTGATAACTGATTCCTGACTCTGATACATGATGAATGATTCTGAATTTGATAACTGACTTCGATACCTGATGAATGATGCTGGACTCTGATACCTGATTCTGATACCTGATTCTGACACCTGACTCTGATACCAACTCTGATACCCGATGATGATGTCTGATTCTGATACTTGATGAATGATACCGAAACATGAGGAATGACACAAATATGTTTTTTCTGTACATTTTAGGACATGTGTTGACTGTTCAATCCAATAGAGGGTGCTCATTTCTAGCTTTAATTTTAGCTTTTTTTTTAAAAAAAAATTTTGCTTGAAAAGCTAAATTACTGTTCTTTCTATTTCTTTATCTTTGTCTTCTTTTTTTTAAAAATGTTTTTTGGTTATGATCAAAAACATTTTTTTGACTATATTACCCTTTAAGTCATGGAAATGGAAGGGTAAGTCGTAGGTGTGTGTAACTGGGGAAGATTGGGGGTTAAAAAATACACTTTTTAAATAGTAACATAGTAATTGAGGTTTAATAAAGACATACGTCCATCAAGTCCAACCTATTCACCTATATTTATTTTTTTTTTAACCCTACCTAACAGTTGATCCAGACGAAGGCTAAAAACCCCAGTTAAAAAAAGGGGGGGGGGGATTTCTTCCTGACTCAGAAAGTATTTCCTGTATCAACCAGATCTACAGTAAATGTATATACCAGTATTCTCAATGTGTTTTTTTTAGAAAAACTTATCCAGGCCCTTTTTAATTCAATGGACTTGCCATTACCACATCTCTGATGGAAGACAGTTCCACAGTTTCACCATTCTCACTGTAAAGAAACCTTTCCTAACCTGAAGTGAAACTTCTTTTCTTCCAACCTTAAAGGATGTCCACGAGTCCTCTGATATGACCTATTAGTGACAAATCCACCCAGAGATTTTATTGTATGTCCTCATTAATATATTTGTATAAGTTTGTCATATCCCCATGCAAACGTTGCTTCTCCAATGAACAGCAGCCCTAACTTGTCTAATCTCCTGCATATTTAAGCCCTCCATTCCCCTTATTAATTTAGTTGCCCTTCTCTAAACTGCTTCCATTTCCAAGATGTCCCTTTTGTATATGGGATTCCAAACTGCAACCGCATATTCCAAATGAGGCCTTACCATGCCTTGTAAGAGGGAGAATAATATCTCTCTTCAATCTATTCCTCTCTTTATCAATATCTTGCTATCTCTACCTGGCATTGTTTGCTACAGCTAAGTTCTGTTATCTACCAGAACCCCAAAATATTTTTCAGATTCACTTAACAAAAGAGCTATTTATGGTGAGGTGGCACAGGGATTTAAATTCCAAATGCATCACCTTACATTTATCAACATTGAATCTCACTGCCATTCTGCTGCCCATTTTGATAATCTTCTAGGTCTGCTTGCAGCACTTGCACATCATTTGAAGTTTCCAAAGCTCTGCATTTTAGTGTCATCAGCAAACACAGAGACCTTGCTCTCAAGCCCCCTTCTAAGTCATTTATAAACAGATTAAAAAGAAGGGGCCCCAGTTCGGATCCGTGAGGCACTCAGGGCGCTTAGAACTTAAGCCTACATAGATGTAGGTCCATTTACCACCACTCTCTGTTTTGTGATCCAATAATCAATTCTTTATCCATGTACAAATGTTTTTCTTCTAGGCAACAGTCCTCATTTATACATTAGTCGCCTATGTGGCACAGTATCAAAAGCTTTTACAAATTCCAAAATACCACATCCCACTGCTGTGCCTGAATCTAAATTCTTACTAGCTTCTTTATAAAAACCAATAAAATTTGTCTGGTATGATCTATTTCTCATAAATCCATGCAGACTACTACTTATAAGATGATCCCGTAACAAGTTTTTTTAAAAATTTGGCTTGAAGAGACAAATTACTGTTCTATTTCTTCTTCCATTTATTTTTTTTCGCTACATTTGGACTGTATCTCCTCCCACAGTTTTTCAGCTAGAGACAGAAATTTGGCACAGACATGTGGGTCATATAGTAGATTGCTATTACCTAGCTAAGGAATCCGCGGAATTGTTACAGTGTTATCGGCGAATATTGAATTTTTTTCCCCATAGACTATAATTGTAAATCTTCAAATGTGGATATTTCGAGGTTTAGGTGTCATGAGGTCAAAACAGTTTGTTTCATGGTCATAACACACAAGCGCTGATAACCCCAACCCCCCACACCGACATAGGCACACCCACCTATTGACCTTTCCTTCCCATACTTAAAGGGTACTATAGGCAAAGAAACTAATTTTGATCAATAATCAAAAAAGTGTGTTTTTTTAACCCTCATCTTACACACACCTACTGATCTACATTGGTACATTGATACAGTCTAGTTATTTTAATAGAAGAAAATAAAGCTAGAAATACCTGAGTCTGATACCTGAGTCTGATAACTGAGTCTGATAACTAAGTGTGATACCTGAATCTGACTCCTGATTCTGATAACTGATTCTGATAACTAAGTCGATAACTGAGTCTGATACCTGATGAATGACGCCTGACTCTAATACCTGATGATTGATGCCTGACTCTGATACCTAATGAATGACGCCTGACTCTGATGACTGAGATCCTGACTCCAATACATAAAACCTGAAACATAAGGAATGACACAAAGATGTGTTTTTCTGTATATTTAAGGATATGTGCAGATTGTTACATGCATAGATGGTGCTTATTTCAAGCTTTATTTTTAGCTTACTAGCAAAGTGTGCCAGTTGTGCACAATGAAATTATGTGTGCTTTTGCTATGTGTATTGTTGTGATATAAAATCTTTACACAGGTATATTTTAAACTGTTATCATCCACCACAGGAAGTGCAGAGGACCAGTGATGTGCTGCTGCCATATCACACACAAAATGTAAATATCTTCAAAACTATGTAAATAAACAATGGAAATAAATTGCAAAACCTCTTAGGGGAGCAATTCCTATCAATTTACCTAAAGTCATTTTTGGACCACAGTTCCTCTTTAACATGCTAGTGTTAATACTTATTAGTATTCACCACGCAAGTGGTGATGGTACCTCATACAGTATAACAGAAGTTACCTCACAACATCATGTTATTATAATAGCATTGCCCTAATAATCTAACGTATAAACAAACATTTCTCATTCCCAGTTTAACCTAAAGAAATGGATTTATCCTTTATATAATCTTTTATACAGATCTAATTGAAAAAATTGCTTCATAGCAATTTTTAATAACTGATAACTGCTTTTATTTCAGAATTACTGTAAATCCTTGGTATACCCACCTGGCTTTACCACTAAGCAAAAGGCTAAGGACTTGCCAGCGAGCACCTTCATCCCACCCAACCATTAATAGTGGCTGCCAATTCAAATTGTTCTAGCCAATCAGTCCACCCCTTGTTTGGCAATTGGGCCTGGTAGAGCTATGGAGTCTAATTGGGGAATTTCATCTGCGGACCAGGACAGGAGGATTTTAATCAATACTATCAATAGCAGCCTCCATACTTATATAGAGAACACACTATACAGAGAAAAGAGGAAGAATAATGGTATTACTAGCACCGCTGCCACCAATTTGTACCAGATCACTGCTTTATGGCATTATTGGGTAGCAAGGCACACAGTGGGTTACTCTGGTGGTCTGGCACAAAGCAGACAGTGCACATAAACAGGTTCCCCCCACATAACATGTGCAGCAATCAGGGGTGTCCCTGTCTATGTGCATCACTTTGAATATTGACCAGGCCTATATATTGTGTGTCCTTGTAAGTTGGTGTACACTTATCTGTTGCCTCAGAGTTTGTATCCAATAAGGTAAATTGTCTGTCTAATAATCTGTCCTCCCACAGGTGGTAACAGGATCTTATACACAGGATCTTGTGTTGCAGTCAATATCTCTCCAAAGCACACACCACAATCTACTTTCACTTTCTGTCCTCCTAGCCATTAGAGCAGGGATGTCTTGTCTTGTTTTATGTGGTAAAACGGACCTTATGCTTAGGACTAGGATAGATTGTCATAGGTCTGCTATTAAAACACCTTTCGTGACAATAAGACTTTGAAACCAGTGGCCAAAATTTTTTAGAATTTGGACATCAATTATCTGATTTCAGATTCTGGGCTATTGACCATGAAAATCGAGACGTGGAAGCAATAGATCAAAGTGCTCCTGCAAAGGGAAACATTTTGGATCCGACTCGGATACATACCCCCAGAGACTAAATGAAATTGCCTTTTTGAGATGTTTTGTGTACAAGACAGATAATTGGATATTTGTTCCCCTGCTGGGAATAACTTTATTTAATATTTAATATAATATAATGAGTATTACTAATGTGCCACAAGCTTTGACCTGCTTCTGATTTTACCTTGCTTATTTGTAAGATTTATTAAGTACACTTTCCATGTATAGTGACTTTTGAATTTTATATTTTTTAACTCACTTGTCACTTTATTACAGGAGGTATGCCCGTGTAACTTAAGCACTTTATTACTAGTGCTTTTTTAATGTTTTTTAACACCAGAGAAGATTTTATACTGGAGATGTTTTTATGGGAAGTTTATAGTATGTTGTTTCTGCACTTATGTTCTTTTGACTCAACCCACGAAATTAGTCACAGAGGGGCATATCACTTTTCCTTATAAAAGGATGTTGCACTTGTAACTGTGTGAGGCTTGATAAAGGTCCAAGACCAGGGACCGAAACGTTGCCATTTGATGTGAAATAAACCCACTTGTTTGCAAGACCAAGTAGTGCCCTGTTCATTGTCTATATATATATATATTATATATAAAGATAGCACTCACGGAAAATAATTTATTAGCATCAACACTTTCACAACCTTGCTTATGGCCGTCATCAGGATCGTAAGCAGGGTTGAAACGCGTTGGTGTTAATAAATTATCTCTTTGAAATATTTGAAAGTCCTGTAAGTTCTATCTTTCTCTGATTTCTTGGATATGCTGTGTATGCACCCGGGCGGATGTCAGAGTGAGAGGAATGCTCACCGTTTATTCTATGTTTATATATATATATTTTTTTTATTTTGGCAAATATTTTTTTTCCCATAATGGGTACAATCCTCTAATATAGATATTTTGAGGTTTAAGGATCATGTGATCAAAACAATTACTTTCATGGTCTTAAATGCAAACACTAATACCCTCCAACCCCCACACAGACACGGGTAGATACTCCTATACACATTTATCTTCACCTTACTGGTTGTTAACGTTATGTCCACCCTCTATTAAAAAGCTAGGTCACATTTTGCTTACTGTCTAATCTATTTAAAGTTTGCTTAGTGTATGTCAGCTTAATACACAAAATATGATACCTGACACCTGATACCTGACACCCGTGCCCGACACCTGATACCCGATACCTGCACCCTGATACCCGACATCTGACACCCTGATACCCGATACCGTCACCTGATACTTGACACCTGATACCTGATACCTGACACCTGAAACATGATACCTGATACTTGACACCTGATACTCGATAGCTGATGCCAGATACCTGATCCCCAATACATGACACCTGATACCTGACTCCCGAAACCTGATACCTGACGTCCTAAAATGGACACTGTACTAAAATAGATACCGTATTAGGGAATAGTGATCATGATATAGTGTCATTTAATATAGGATGAAAAAAACAGAAGTGCACTGGGTTAACAAAAACTTTTAACTTTAGAAAAGCTAATTGTATGTTGTTAGATTGGGACTTGTTGCTAGGTTAAGATGTATACTGTTTTTAAAGGGGTATTAAACTATTACATTTTTAATTGTATACCTTTAGGAAACAAGTGTAAAAATGTAGGTCCTCTTCTGCCTGGCTTAATGCTTAGATAAAAGGGCAAATAGAAAAAAGAAAAGGCTTTTAAGATTTTCAAATTAGAGGAAATGCTGTAATAAGCAGTACAAGAAAGCATTAAACTAGCTAAAATAGAAAATGAAATACGGATAGCAAACAAAGCAGTTTAAACCCCAAAATGTTACTATCAATAGAAAGATGAGGACCGAGAATGTGGGACACATTAAATAATGGGGTTGAGATGTTATAGAGGATGCCAAAGGCAGTGCTAACTGTTTTGCCCTCATATTTTACCATAGAAATCCTAGTCCTTATAGCAGGGACTGTATAATATGAGGTATATTCACTCTGGCTAACAAGGATATGGTACAGAAACAATTAGACAAAATTAATATCATAAAGCCCCAAACGGATAAAATACATCCTCAACCTTAAAGAGATTAGTCCAGTTTTATCTAGACCATTGTTTCTTATCTTTTTAGATTCAGTTTTGTCTGGTGGGTGATGTACCTTTGGATTGGAAATGTAAAACAGCTTCAAAAAAGATAGTTGTTCCCAGCCTGGTAACTATAGACCTGTAAGCCTAACATCAGTGGTAGGGAGGTGCTGGAAACTTTGTTACAGGATCATATCTTTGTCTCCATAATTGATCTTATTAGTAGTAGTCAGCATGGATTTTATGAGAAATCAATTGTGATGGACAAATTGACTTTTTTATGAGTATTGAGTAAGAATTTAGATTCAGGCATAGCAGTGGATGTAGCATACTTGGATTTTGCTAAAGCTTTTGATACTGTGCCACTGTCTTCCACCAGATGTGGTAATGGCAAGTTCATTGAATAGTTTAAAAGTGGGCTAAATAAGTTTCTAAAACTAAAAAATATTAGAAAAATTAAAGTTTCTACATGTATCACTTTCTATGTGGTAGCTCTATTAGTAATATAATGCTTTGCTTTTAGCTAGACAAGAAAATGAGTGTTACAGGTTCAATTCCCCAACTTACTTTTAATTATTACTAACATGTTAATATTCTGTTTCTTCACATCCATGCATCTAACAATACAACACTGCAAAATGACATTTTTGTGTAGAGAGAAAATATATCATGTTAGGCTCAGGAGCATTTAAATATTTACCCAAAAATTGCAATGAAATCACTGTAGTGTGTCAGGGAGAGGTAGGATCACTGTGCTGTTATATTGATTTTTTTTCATTTTCTAGGAAGCAAGCTGCCAGCTTCCTTGTTTTGATCTGTTGAGCACTACAGACAATTTAAAGTGTACTGTGTTCACTTAGCTGGAAGTCCCCAAGCCAATGTGGATTATGGGAGCTGCCTCCTAGTACCCACAGGTTAGTTTCATAAATCACCCAGGTATGGTAAGTCACAGCTTGTTGTATGTTTGTTTAATGTCTTTTGGACAATGTTTTCTGCAGACTTTACTTCCACTTTAAGGTTGTTGGCAATTAATATTATTTCTGTGTGATTAGTTGGAATTGATTTAGCACACATTTAAATGCCCCTTATAGTGCATTTTTGCACTATAGTTCTTCTTTAAACAAGAATTCTGACAATATGCTGTTATTTGACAAAGTCAAAGGTAATTTTATACTGGTCTTTGTAATGTTGATCCCTACACTCAATTAAAAGACCTGAATGCCAAATATGAACACCCTTCTAAATACCATCGCTTAATGAGAAATGGGGTCAAAATATTACAAGATGGCACATCCCATTTTATTTACTGCTAACATCTATTATTGACCTACCACATTGTTCATTGTTAGTTTGATGTATATTACAGCAGACCCACTTCATTGTTGGCGGCACTTGCAGTATATTCAACACTTGAGCCATTGATTTGTCTATCATACCTACATCTTCATTGATTGCTTGATTAACTCAAACCCTTAATTAATGCTCTTATAAAGCATATATGATTTAGGATAAACCCTACTCAGCAAAGTTTAAAATACATTAGCGTTTAAAAGAAATGATTTTCCTATATATTTTTCAATATCGTTTTAGAGAGCTAATGAAAATATTTATAACAATTGTGCTAAAACACATTAATAATAATATATATTTTTAACAGTTTATATTTTATTTATATGCTAATAACCTTTTCATTTAAGTTCTAAAAATATATTTGTTGGTACAGTGTTAAAAGGGGAGGAGAGATTTCTCAAAAAGTCCTGACAACCCTAAACAGTTGCGGTGTATGAGTAACTTTCCCTGTGTTTGGGCTGTATCACACCAGCCAATTTTTCTTTCTGCAGACTACTGCACCATTCGGTAAACTCACTAGTGGAATGTATATTTTGGATAAAAAGCTGTGCTAACTTTTAAAAATTAAATCAGTGGATATAATTGTTCTGTATATGTGTATAATAGGTGACTGCCTAAACTTTACACATAATAAATATTTTTACTGAGTTTTGATCGCCATTGTTTGTGAAGGTTCTCATTCATCCAGGTCATGGTATATCTGTTGTATTCAATTAGATCAACTGGACTTGAAGTTTAGTTCTTGAAGACGTTTCGCTAGTCATGCCACTGGCTTTCTCAATTCAGAATGACTTGCATATCACAGCCAGATGTTAAGGCGTGATTGCATAGTGGCTAAGAGTGTTATAAGGAACGCCCTGACCCAGCCAAAATGGAAGTCCTCGCTAAATGCTTGAATTTTGCCATCACTCCTTAAAGCCATCCCTGGTGGTGGATATATAGCAGCCACAGAAGCCTCAATCCACAATTATAAGGTACCCACAGATGGAGGCAGAACAACTTTGCCTTAAGGTATCTGCAGCCTTAGCCAGTGCTAAAACTCCTTCATTTACCCGACCACTCAGGAAAGAGAGTCTAAACATCCTCAGATTCCAGTATCAACCTTCTACCGACAGACAAGGATGATAGTACAGTGGGTACTCAACACCTCAGACTACCATGCTAAGGTGACCATGCTCCTGGATGATAACAACACATATGAGCGCTTAAACAGGGATCCCACCCCGCTTACAAGAAAAAGGTCTAGACTTACTACAATTCAAAGGATAAAGCCATTGACGAGCAATGTATCATCACCTCTACCCTGGTGAGCACATCCATAGCATACATGGACTCCAAAGATACATAAGAAGGGGCACCACTAAGACCTATATAGTCCCAAAAGATTGAAGATATAACACTCCTTGCAGAAGAAACATGGTGTTCCTATGATGTGACATCTCTCTTCACCTGTATACCCACCAAGGAGGCTGTTGAGATGGTGAGAAAACAGCTAGGCCAAGACAGCACCTTACCAGCGAACTGATCTCAAACCAGAACAGGGTGTGTTCCTTACTGGACTCCGTGCCTGAATACCACCTATTTCAAATAAAGGGATAGTTCTATAAGCAAAAACATGGATGTGCTATGGAATCTCCAGTTTCATCACCCCATTGTGGTCAACCTTTACATGGAGAGGTAGAAAAACAGGTGCTTATACCTTTAATGGCATAGCACCACCCACCCTGGTTCAGATGACCAAAAACATCAAATTTACAAGGGAAGAAGTACAAAACAACAAACGGCTTTCTGGACTGCTTGGTAGAAGTCAGGGAGAATGGTAAACTGGAAGTAGAGTTTACAGAAACAAACACACCCAATCAGTATTTGATGTTTGACTCCCACCACCCTTTAGATCACAAGCTGGGGTGTCATCAGAACCTGGCAACACAGAGCTGAGAACATCCCCACTTGCACAGAGGCGAAGGCTAAAGAAATGAAACATCTCAGAGGAGCCCTTAAAACTTGTGGATATCCAGACTGGGCCTTTGTCAAAAGAAGTAGAAGGAAAGAAAAGAACACATATACCAACAGTGAAGGGAAAGCAGACAGGAAAAGAACATGGTCATCCATATGTAGCAGGGGTCTCTGAGAAATTAAGAAGAATTTTCAAAAACACTGCATCCCTTTCTGCTTAAAACCGAACAACCACCGAGGCAAGCAATTGGTACATCCGAAAGACACAATACCGAAACACAAGAAAGCGACACATATACGCAGTGCAGTGCAGTGAAGAATGCTCTGATTTGTATGTGGGGGAGACCAAACAGCAACTTCAATCACGTAATTCCTCGGGTCAGGACTAGCGCCGTGTACCTGCATCTTAAAGGAATGCACTGTAAAATCAAGTTATGTCTTTGGAAGCTGCACTTTAAAAATCCATGCCATATTTTTTTTTACCCTATGTCTCTCCAGAGCCTACTTTTGTGCCTTGAAATTTTCTGACATCTTGTTACTAGGTTGCTGATGTTTAGCCGCCCCCTGAGATTTCCTCTGCTTTCTCCTGCTTGAGCCTCAAACGTATGCCTGTGAGTTCCGGTGCACGTGCATGTGCACGGAACTCACAACATGGCAACGGTATTTTTAAGCTGCAGCTTCCAAATAACATAACTTGATTTTACAGTGCCCTTATCCTTTAAGGATAAAGGACTACCTTTGAGGATTAATGTTAACATATTGGCAAAGGAACGTGACTGGTTCAAGAGAGGTGTCAAGGAGCCCTTTATGTGAAAATAAAGAAACCAGCCTAATAGAGGTGGGGGGGTTCGACACCAACTGTCTGCCATTACCCTGGGCATTCCTATATCATCCCTCTTGACCTATGCATCATCATGCCCTTAACAACCTGGCTGTGATATGCTAATTGGATTTTCCGGGTACATAATTGCCGCAGATTCTTGGTACAAAGTCAATCTGAATTGAGAAAGCCAGTCGGATGACTAGCAAACGTCTTCAAGAACTAACTAAAGTCCAATTGATTTAATTGAATACAACAGATATATATTTAATCTGCATTCATAATCAATGACTGGCCTAGATCATGGTTCTAATTTACTTTTTTGCATTTTAGGAAAAAATTTGTTTTTTCATTTCAAAAAACATTGACAACATTAAAAAATTTACGTTTACTGACTGATAATTTTAAGAAGTAGAATCTCTCTGATTGTAACCCACCAGCCTTTCCAGCTGCCCTTTACTGTTTGTAAAAAACTCAGACTTCATTAATGTTTGACTTGTTTCATGCCTAGACAGTGATGTATCTGCAATACCTAAGGCATTATTGACTTACCGCTGTATTGTGACTTCCTATCTACAGATATCGCCTTTCATTAATATCATCTCTGAATAAGTACTTTTTATTTATTTCATCATTCTATTCCATCATTCTATTTTTTCATTTACATAATCAATGGTGTTTGGGCATTTTTGTTATCTTTAACTTTGCTACGTGCTAACACCTGAACAAAAAAGACCAATGTAAAATATGCTTTTGGGCACAGAAACCCAGTCCAATGTAAAGGGAGATGTTTATAGTTCAGAAAGTAGGGGTTTCGAATTAACACATGTAGAAGCAAATGCTATCAGCATATTGTGAATGAACAGTGTTTTGAAATCGGACAGGAAGAGATTAATGACTTACAATCCAAACCAAAATCCACAATTGTATCTAGAATAAAGATTTAAATTATTATATTCAAATTATTTTATAATCTTTATAATCATTACATTTATTTTTTTCTGTGTGTAGGGCACCCCAGCCCATACCCCCCCACCCCCCCACAGATTAAGATTTGAAAAAAAAAAAAAAAAAGCCCCAGAAATATCCTTACCTACACTCCTTCTTTCCCCGGGGAGTTGGGACAAGTAGACGTGTATGTGATTGCTAGGCGGCAGCCAATCACAGATGCGGCTGATGGCTATACACATTGCCAAGGGAATGAAGGACTGTAGTATATTTCTGGGGCTTGTTTTACAAATCTAAATTGTTGGTTGGGAGTTGGCTGGGTTGCGCTACACAATTTTTTTGTTAGAGACAAGCAGGCATAAGGGACTAGGAGGAGGGAGGAGGTGAGGCACTCCCCTGCGCATGCCAGAAACTCTCAGAGGAAAAAAAAGCAGCAGGGACCAGATGACACACAGACAAGCTCTTACTTGGTGAATATTGGAATAGAGAATATAGTGGATACGGAGAGCAGGACATCCTCAAGGCAACCCGAGGCACCTGCCTAGGCCCTGGAAAACTTCTGGGGGCCCCCTTCAGAAGCAGTAACATATTATAGTTCTAACATATATGTAGCAAAAAAGGGGCCCTAATGATGATGGCCCTGCCTAGGGCCCCATATGATCAAATCCAATCTCTGGGATCGACGTTGAGGACGCTTCGGAGGTGTAACTGGTTTTCAAATCCCGCTAATCGTGGGATTAACACCATAGGGTGTTAATTGTTGGGATCTTGGTCCAATCACCATATTAATATACGAAGGGTCCAATTAATTCCATGATTACAAAAGTTATTATATTATAGTGTCTTGGATCTTGTCCATGAGCAACATATATTCTATTTAGTAAGAAAGTAGGAGTTAGAGTGGAGTAGCACCTAAAATTTTTTTTGTTTATACTGTATATAAACATATACATAAAAGAGCTAAGTTAAGGTGCTTAAGCTGATTGGGGGAGAGTCGACATGCCACTCAGGTCAGCTGCATGAAAGGTCCCATGGGGGCCCATATTTTGACAATTGTCCATCTGATCTCCCTCTGAGGGAGGGCTCTGTTTCAAGAATTGTTAAATGAGCCTTCTCACTGCACCTATATCTGAGTAGTTAGTCAGTTGAAGCCCTTGAAGCCAATTGAAGGGTAAACCCAGTACCCAGTTATAGGGTCAATGGGTGGGGTACGAGCAAATAGGAAATTGATCAGTTTGGAGGCTCTGGTTCATGCTTTTATAAGGGGATATTCCCATATTATGTGGTGCAGAGCCTTCTCTACCCCCACCCCGTAACATCTGTCTGAGGTAGCTGACCATACCCTAGTTGCTAACTGGAGTGAAGTACCATTCTAAGATAATTTTAGGCACTCTCCTTATATATAGTACATATGGGATTAGCTGCTCATCCTAGATAGATAGATGGCCGAACTTTCGAAAGTTCGTCCGTTTTCGAACTTTCGAACTATATGGAAAGTTCGAAAGTTCAAAACGGGCCCATTAAAGTCAATGGATCAAATAGTTCTAAAAGTTTGAGTGAAATACAATTAAAATATCAATCATAACTTAATGTAAATGGCTGTGGACCTGGGAAATGGTCTGGGGAACATGTTCGAATATCCAGGACTTTCGAAAACTCTCGATTTTAACTCCCACGCGTGCTACTTTCGACGCTCTCCCATTCGAACATTCGAAATTATCCCATGACGACTCGCGGATTCTATAATCCTATATTAACTTGCGTATTGGTATAATAGACATTTACTTGCGGATTCGAGAATTCGATATTTACTTGCGTATTGGTATAATAGACATTTACTTACGGATTTGATATTTACTCGCGTATAGGTATAATAGACATTTTACTCGCGGAGTCCGAGAATTCGTATATTTTACTCGCGTATTTGGTATAATAGACATTTTACACGCGGATTCGAGAATTCGAATTTACTCGCGTATTGGTATAATAGACATTTTACTCCCGGATTCGATATTTACTCGCGTAATAGTATAATAGACATTTTACTCACGGATTCGAGAATTCGATATTTACTCGCGTATTGGTTATAGACATTTTACTCGCGGATTCGAGAATTCGATATTTACTCGCGTATTTGTATAATAGACCCTTTTACTCACGATTCGATATTTACACTGTATAGGTATATAGACATTTAACTCGCAATTTTAGAATTCAACATTCAAACATTTCGATAATTATCGAGTCTGAAAAATATTGAAAATCCGGGTCCGGGATAGTTCGAGAAGTCTGAGTCCTTTCAAACCTTGAATAATTTGCTCGGACTTGGTTTCTAGTCCATCTCTATCCTAGATGGCCACTCCTCCCATGGATTGTTTGATCAATGTAGTACTGAGGTTCAGTATGTTATAAAGTTGAGATATTCATTTCTGTTGTAATGAATGGCTTTGAATAGCATAGATTCAAATATGGTTCAGCTGGTTAATTTTTTTTTGTTAAAATCAGGATTAATCTATATCTATTGCAAATAGGAAAATAAAAATGTAAAAGGGAATTTTTCTTGATGCAAGGTGGGCAAATCGTAACTTCTTTGGTAAAGGATAATTTACCCTGAACAAGCATTCATCAACCTCTGTTTTATTCCATGTTAAACTGTGTAGAATTTTTTTTTAAAAACTGAACTAAACTGGGCATTTGAACCTTGTTGAATGCATCCTGGATATTTCCACAGCGAAATTAGAACAGATACCCTTTTTTAAAGCCAGTTTTAAATAAGTGTTATGAATTACAATCTTTTTTACGCAATCAGTATCTTTTATTTAAAAGTGCCTATGGTAAAGTAGTACGTCTCGTTTTCTATTATATTTTTGTTCTTGATCATACTGTAAGAAGAGACTTGCTGTAGCAAATGACCAGGTACTGTATGTGACACTTTACCCAGATACCGTAATAAAACCCGCAGGGATACTTTTTTGTGCTCACATATTCCAGGCTAAACAGCTTTTAAGCTAGCAGATGGCTGATATGGATGTCTTTGACTTTGGTAGGGGGTTACAACAAGTTAATATTAAATGTTATATTTTAAACTGCACACTGAAAAACAAAAATTAAGTTAGATATGACTAGGAAGTTGATACTACCCCACCCCAAATTTTAGGTTTTGATTTTTGAAAATTTCCCAACCAAAATCCCAGTTTCTAAATATGACTATTCATTGTAACCCAATCATAATTTGCATTGCCTTAGGGCAGGCCCAGAAATCCACTACATTGAAACCATCCACATCCCAGGCCAGTTAGTGTACACTGACAAAGATGATTACATGAGATATGATCACGTGTATAAATACATTGGGCGATATTTATAATGGCGTGGTATGGCTATTTTTGTGATTTCATTTCGTAATTTACGATTTTGGTCATACAATTATGATCGCAATCATATATTCTACCATGCAGTAATCTAGTACCCACCCCATCATATTGTATGACCAATCGCATCATAAATCTACAGCCATACACTTAACCATAACACTAGGTGTCGGTTATTGGGCCACACACATAAACTGTTTCATTGGTAACCACATAAAACCATATCAGAGGACATGCGATATTACTTAAGACGAAGAAAATATTTACAGCTCAATGCCCAAAAGCTGTTATGGGCTACCTGGAGCAAAACTCACCAGCAATGTTATATATAGGGGCTTCGGTTGCATCACAAAACAAGCTTTGGTATGAAGACATCTGTATAGAAATTGTGCCTAGAGACAGTGAAAAAGTGGGGTCATAGGTCTTTGAAGACTCCATGAAATGAAAGACTTCTAGTTACATATCTTCCTCTATGTACATAATCCAACTTAAAAGAGAAGTATCATGTTCTGGGGACATTTTATTACGATAGGATTTACAAAATGTAATTTTAGTTCTTCTTTAAAGACTACTATAGGCCAGTGTGGCAAACCTTTTAGAGGTCGAGTGGCCAAACTGATACCCAAAACCTTACTTTTATTTTAAGTGCAACATAATCATTTAAACTGAATATGGAGTTTTTACTTTAGAAAAAAACAACACAAATAGACACAGACCATACAGTAGATAGAATCGATTTATAGATTACCTATTAACCTCTACATCACCACACGGAGTTTGAGATCTTAAACAGTGCCCATAACCCTACATATTAGACAGGAGTTTGAAACTACACTTTCCTCTGGCTTTCTGGTAACAACACCTGGTGAACTCTGCTGTGCATGAGTGCCCACATAGAGCTCCGATTACCACCGCTGGCACGTGTGACTAGGTCCGCCCCACTGAATAGGCCTTTTACCTTTGTACCTTTATACCTGTATTGTACTTTTGTGTTTTATTTCACGTTGTATCATATGACGCCAATTGTATACACATTTTTGTGAATATTATTTGCTTCATCTAAGGTTTAACTTGTATTGAATGATATTTGAAAAACCTTAAGAAGATATTTTAAAAATCATTAATGCTCTTAAAAAGAACTAATAAAGGATTCTGTCCTCTGTGGAGATTGTGTCATATGCTGCATAAGCTGTAATTTGACAATTATTACTCTTGAAAAGCCCACCCAGGGAAGGGGGAGTTTTTTTTTTTAAATCACTTCGGATCATTCTTCTAGCTGCGTATATCCAAAGTTACAGCAGTATGAACAGTATTTGTTCTTGCTAGTACTGTGATTTGTGACATCACCCCATTTTGGGTCTGCCTGCCTCCAAATTAAGGTTGGAGCATGCCCACTGCTGGGACAGAGAATCATTAGATGGATCATTAGCACCATCCCCAAACTTCTAAATCATGGGAAAATAGTCAGGTCAGTGTTCAGAGCCTTAGCAAAACAGTTATTGTATTGAAGGTATGGCAGAATACACAAGTGCATTACATGATTTACTATATTTGTATATCCATACACTTTAAGTGGATGGTATCTCCTTGTTGGTGCTGATTTTTGTTAATTGAGTGGGCAAAAAGCTTGCATAGTATGGGGCTGAAAGTGGTAGTTCCTTTACACAGCGAATTTTGGGTTTTTTTTGCAAGATGCTGAATTCTTTATTTTTTAAGCTGGTGCTACATTGTTGTAGCACACAAACAACATTTCCTTAGGATAAATTGCAAAATCCCTGGCCATAACCCACTTCTTGTGTCAATTACTTTGTACATCTAAAGAACTTAAGACAGGTGACAAATGATTGTGTCAAAAGCCGTTAACACCTTCAGTTTCAGTAATTTCAAACAAAAATGTTTTATTTGCCATAAAGAAAAATTTGCTTAATGAAATAGAAATATTTAGTTTTCACTATTTTTGTCCCACAAAAGCTATGTGGAGTTGACTTGCATAGGTCTGTCTTACAATGGGCAAGCATATCAGAAAAAATTGGGTGGAAATTGGGTGCCTGCTCCATTGGAACCCTCAAAACAGTTATGCCTGCTTTAAGCTCTTGTTAGTTCGGCATTATTATTAGTCAGATAGCAAGATTCAAAATTCAGACCCATGTGATGAACTACAAACAATGATTGATAACAATAGGGGGACAAAGATATTTCTCTGTGAGCAATAACATTTTTATGATTTGTTGTCTGGCAATTTTCACAATGAGCCATAAATAATCCTTCCACATCACAGTTTCTGTCGCTAAGGTTATTTAGATTGCCAAGGGCAGTTGAGTCTCGTTGTTTCTTACCGACCCAAATTTCAGTTAATCTGATTTGTTTAATAATTTAAATTTTTCACCACAGGAGCCCTCAAAAAACATTGTTAGAGATGCAACGTCTAAAGATGCATTGGAATTTACTAGGATTTAGCATACATTTAAAGACTTCACACGGCAAGGATGTACCAAGGTAAAGCCGGGAAAGTGACTTTTTTAATATAGTATCACAATGCCCCATAAATCCCTAAAGGTTTTGCTAAACTGTAGTACTTAACAGAGAAAAGGGTCATTACCTTAATCATAACCTCAATTTACATTATTTAAGAACTATTCCATAACTCCACCTTTTCTGGGTTAAGCTTTATATCTGCCAGGGATGCTCAGAACATGTCAACTAAAAGACACAGGATTAATTAGAAAGAAACTTTTAAGATTTTGCTTTGTATACTTTTGTATGTATGTATGTAGGGGACTAGGGGACACAGCGCTGTAAAATATACAATACAAAGTCGTTGTATAGTCGTACAAGGGGGACAGTAAATAAATATATAAATAAATATGAGCATCATGAAATATACAAGTGCTTGAAACATGTCACATGAGGAATGAGGTCCCTGCCCTGTCAAGCTTACAATCTACTTAGGTAGATAACATACAGATACATAGGCAGATATCCCACCCTGCTACTTCATGCTTCTGGGCAGGGTGGGAGAGGGAGCGTGGCAAAGGGGCGTGGCTGTGCATCGTGACATCACTGATGTCACACAGTGGGCGGGGTTTGATAGGAGACAGGGGAGGCGGGGTTAGAGGCATTTTGGGGTGGTGGTATTGGCATTCCAGGATGTGTCATCCAAAAAGGGAGCGTGACAGGGAGGAGATTCAGTACTCCTCTCTGTCAAGGGAGTTTGGGGTGGCCTTGCAGGAGTGCGGGAGACCACCCCAATTCACGGGAGGCTCCCGGAAGATTGGGGGGGTTATATATATATATATATATATATATATATATACATAGAGAGAGAGAGGGGGTCTTTGGTTCATGCTATGACTTTAATGCAGATAATCTTTATAAAAAATAAAATCACATAACGCACATGTAGTTGGAAAAAGAAATCATCCACCTCCACTGTTATTGCTGGCTGGTTTTTACGCATAGCATCTTGTGTAATATATTGTGGGGGGGCTAATGTATAACAACCATGTCTGCTCTATCATTAATATGTATCCTTGTTTCAGTTAATTCTAATATAGGACAGTAATCATTTGTGTATTTAAAACAATATAATGTAGATTTTCATGGGGTCAGTAATTACAGTTAAATGGCTCAATAATAACCACTTTCCGCTTCCCCATATTTAGTTTCATATTCTAGTATACTGTATTATAACTTATTAAAATAGTGTTCTATTTGAGATTAACGGTACTATGGGTATCAGATTGGCTGCGATTTTCCGCTTTTTTCACAATGAACTTCTTTTAAATAACGGAATGTTAGTTACATGTGCTGAATAGCAGGAAAACTGATTGCTTCATGCACAATCCTTAATGTACTTTTACTTAAATTTGTGCCTCAGTTAATTATTCTTCCAAATGGCAATTTAACCTGTTCTCACGCCAAGACAAAACCAAATAATCAAGTGATGCGGAACATGAAGCATGGTAGTAACTGAGACTATCAAGTGAATAACATCTTCCTTTTTAGTACTAACATCAGGTAGTATTTCCTTGTACGAGACCTGCGCTCTTGGAATCTTGTCCTTCATTAAAAGTACAATACACTAAAATAGTTTTTCATCCGTCAATTCATCTTAAAACGAATGACCAAGCACAGACCTGCTTATAAAAAATGCAGTAGGCATTTGGTGGCTCTCTTTAGAGCGTTGTCCCGATCTCAGAAATACACTTGCTCTGGGTTGCAGTCTGATATTATTATGATTTCCCTCTCACGAGCTGTCAATCTGGCCATAGCTCGGGAACAGCATTTATGGACAGAAGAGGATTGGACAGCGCACCGTCCACAAGGAACACTCATCTTGAAAGATGACTTAGATGAAGATGGTTGCGGGCAGATAGGGTAATTGAATAGGAGGGATTGTTTTCAAAAATGCGGGGGGAAATGATTAAAAAAAAAGAACAAAAGAAAACTCCTGTATTTATCAATCATAACAGACGACACGTATGGACAGTATGGCATGGTCATAAATGATTGCTCTTGATATAATTACCTAATGTTTCCCAGTTCTCCATCACTGCTACTAACATCTTGGCAGGGTCAAATTATGCTACTAAAAAAAGTACCTTAGTGCTAAAGTAACTGGTAAACATACCATCCGTTACAACATTATCCTGTGGTACCATGTCTGTGCAGAAAGAATCGGGGAAGTACTGGAAGCTTTGTTTTGACAGACCATCGGTTTAGCAGACTTAGGTGTTAATAAACCAGTTTTCTCCTTATGATGCTGAACCCTTATTATCTTGGTTGATGACCTTTGCCGCGATGTTTCGTTATGTACAGCACAGTGTTGGAGCATCTGACAATTATGTCCTGTTAACATTAAGGCAAAATATGGAACTGACAAAGAACATGGTATCCTGTGAACCAGTAGCTGACTTTTTGTTTAAACCAATTCTAAGATTTTGTTACGCTCCTTAATAATGATCACATACCCCTGGAATAAAATTGTAGAATCCGTCCCATCTTAAAGAAAAGGTGATTTGACAAAATAACCCAGAGACCATTTAAATATGTATCTACAAGATATAACTGAAACCTTTCCTAATCGGTAATATATTTGTGAAAAAACCCCTTCCCCCTCACACAATGCCTTGTTTTCACTCACATTTGAATGAAGATTTGTCCTCTGTTTATTTTTGAAATACTCTTGAACATTTTTGCTTTTTGAAGTCTAATTATCAGCAAACAACAAAAGCTGAGCTGTGTCCTTTGTTATATCGGAAAAGGGTGTCATTTTAAATAAAGCTTATCACATTATAAAACTTTTTTTCCTTTTGTCCAGGAACAGCACCTCGTTTCTGTCCGGAGGAGGCTGTTGCTGTATTTGTTTTCCAATTACATACTGAGGCGAACCAATAGAAGTAACAAGGGCAGATGGGAAACTCCTCTTTTGATTGCAATACTGTTACTTTTGTGCGAAATGGTATCAGCATTACTAGAGATCAAATAACTCTCAGAATTAAAAGCACAAACACGTAAGAATGCAACTACGTGTGCATGATATCTGAAACAATCAATTATAAAATATCACAGAAGCAGACATTCCCTTCCTTGTTGCAATCACGTGAAAGAAAAATCATTATTGGCATGTATCATAAACTTGCTATTCTTAACCAACCACATTTCTGTGCAAGACCGCATTATTCAAGGACTATCCGGGAGATTCATATAAAGTTTCTTATTGTTAAAAATAGTGCTATTTTGCCAAATCAATGCGATTTATTTAACATTTGAAATCTAACATCTGATTGGTTGGGCAAAATTAGCAACCGTTTTTCAACGATAAGAACTTTATTGAATAACCTGTAGGATTGTTACATATTTTTTTTTTTTCTGAGGGATTACCATTATTATTAGGCTGCATTCTAAATAAGAAAGTTCAAAACAAATGAACTGATGTTTTTTATTATTATATTATCATGAACAAGATCAGCTTCTTATTAGTAATAGTATTTGGTACATGAAAGTAGGCAGTAACCAAAGCCTGTTTCTAAAATAAAAAATAATATTTACATTTAGAGATCCTGTGGCATGAACCGTTAGTTAATACCTTTTGATGAAACTGAAGAAATGTTTATCTGGTTGGAAAAGTTATATTGACCACACAATTAACTTATGGAATCTTGTGTTGTCCCTGATATTTTTGCAGTATTAAAATTGTCTATGATTCCTGACTGCACAAGGTCAAAAGATATTTATTCTGAATTAATATGTTAAAATCAATGTACAATGATTGTTCCGTGCCTTGGTTGTAACGCTTATTCTCTGGTATCTTCTGTCAAAATAAAATTTTTACCCCGATTTCCTAGGGGGAAGAAAATGTAATTGGCACTGGAAAAAATATAATAACATATGAGAAGCATAGATACTCAAATCAGCCCTGGACTACTTAATGATGATATGGTTTTGCAGTTCAAGACATAATCAGTTAATATAGATAAGATTACACTAAAGTTTAAGAGGTGGGTGCACACGAAGCAAACTTTTCTCCCGCTCCGACATTTGTTACCTAGCAGCCTCAGGCCTGGACACATACGCCCTGGATTTTTTCAATCCGATTCAGACAAACCAGGCGACTGAGCTCATTGCGGCACCTCCACACAACCATGCAAATAACCGCCCGACCAATCATGCCACCATTTGATGGTCGACCCAAAATATTGTATAGTGTGTACCTAGCTTTAGGCACTGACTTCCAACATGAGTTATTTGTTAGCAATTTTATGCAAACATTGAGACTAAAGTGATGCCAAAACCTGAAATTATGCCTCAAAATTACATTTGTGTCATAAAGTTTCAATATTAAAATTTATTTTGGCAGTGGAATTTTGGGGTTCAACGTGGAATTTTCGCTTGTTTCTTACAGGACAACCATATCAAAAAAAAAATAACATACCATTCACCACCATTACACATGTCCAACTTCCCGCAGCCTGAAATTGCCTACGCTTACTCCCCATTTACAACTGTGCTGCCCCTCCCTTAGTATCGCACAGCAAAAGATGAGTGCTAAAAGCCCCTTCCTAGAGGGCACAGGTCCATGGTTAACTTAACACTTGTTAACTAACACTTGTATTGGCTGTGGTGAATGTCTGTTTACACAACCTCTCTCCTCTTATCTGCCAGTCAAATAAACTTGAAATGGCCGCTGTTGCTAGGATATACAGCCTACATACATCACAAGCTGATCATTGGTGGGTGCATCACCTTTACTCTTTTTAAAGAAGCAATACAAAGTTACCTTAACAAAATAGAAGTTTTGACTGTGTAATATGGTGATTTTGTTTTTTGTCACAAAGTTTACATGATAAATTTGGACATCTCTAGTTTTATCATATACTCCTTACATAATCAATAAATATGATATTATAATATATACAAAAATTCCAATTATCCACAAAAATTCACAGATAGGGCGCACACCTATTAATAGTAGTATGGGGTCCTCACTCCTAATCAACTATATAAAAAATATTTACACTAGCTAGATGGCTAGACCAAATACTGACGCTCAGCACTGCCGTAAGTGCATATATAGGTAACGTGCATATATACCACATTAGATCTAAAAAAGTGCATAGTAGTATTTTAATAAATACAAATGCATAGAACAAAAGCGCTAAAAAAAGGACTGAGAGCAGCCTCCCTTAAATATCAATCTAAACATATATACTACTAGGACTTCTCCACTTCGCTGCTACAAGGGTGTGTATAAAAAAGGGTAAAAATGGAAGTCCCCAATAGTGTTTCATATATTCTCAAAAGGGAACAGCAAGCTAGTGGTTCAAATGTGTATAGATATGATCTTCACCAAGATGAATTCCCCAGCTAAATGATAGATGTGTGCTGCTTGTGTTAGCAGATCACTGAGACAAACTCCCGTATCCCTTGCAGCCCATCTGAGATTATTCTCTATTCCAACTGCAATTTCCTGCTGGGGAGATTTGGCCTTAACAACGCTAAATGCCAATCAGCGAAGTAGAGGGGAAAGCAATATCTATATCCAGGAATATTGACTGATACCTGCAGCTCTGAAGTCCTGAGTTCGATTCCCTACCTTGACACATCGACAAGACGTTTGTATTTTCCTCCCCATGCTTGCGTGGGTTTCCTCCGGGCACCTCCGGTTCCCCACATCATAAAGACATACTGATAGGCGTGTATGGGTAGTCAAATAAAGTGCTAGATTGTACCTCCGACAGGGCCGTGTTGAATGTAATATAACTATGTAATTCTATAGCACTGGGAGATTTGCGCAATATAATTTTCACATAATAATAATATGTATGGGCACTTTAGTAAGGTAACCGTATATCAAATGCTCAAATAGGGTTTGTTCTTCAATATCAGAGAATATATTGTTGTGGTATACAAAATATACATCGCAAGGGTAATATATTTCATATCACATGTAACTAATTGTAGAAGGCTAACGTATTGGGGTTCTTTTTGACTTTTAGTGGCCAACGTCCAGATTTTCCGGTACACTTGAGACATGTGTTTCTGCCATCAGTGCCTGTATACTGCACAAAACTTGATAATTGCCCCATTTGAATTGATTTAAATGTTTTGTACCAAAAAAAATAAAATTGTAGATTAGCCCAACACAGTGCATGAAGAATGTATTTTTGGTTTTACTTAACAAGATATTTTAAATCTTTATTTTTAATCTTAGTTAAACCCCATGTTCTAGACATTATTTGCAAACTTTCATCACACCGTTTTACCCAAATGTTTATTCCGGAGCACTTTACGGTGTCAATATAATACTAAAGAAGTTGAGATCTTACTTGACAGGATCCCATGATGCTTGAGGTCCTCTGTGACAACTTACTGAATCTCAGGATCACCAGTCAGGTAAAACAACACTTTTTTGTATTACTGTACTGGCGGCCTGTTTCCCTGTAGAATGTTGGAAATGGGGTCACCCCAGTAGCTGTGTTTTGCACTAATTTTGGACAAAACTGTCCAATATTGCATCCAACTGACACAAACATATATTCATCATACAGCCCTGCAAAAGTCCTCTCCTCCACGTATTTGCATAATGTGGTAGGGAGCTGGCTAGTACTCCCACTAACCTGCTTTATCCTTTGGTGACATTCTTAAATGGTGCTTCATTAGAAATCCAGAGCCTACAATGTTTTCTGAAATGGCTCAATAAGCGGATCTGGCCTACAGCTGGCACTCTGGTTTTGCCACTTGCTTAAGCATGTACAATTGGTCCTTCTTAATTAGATGTCCTTAACGGACGTACATTCTTGCTTATAGACAATTCCCAAGGCGTAATGGATATATAACATAAAAGTCTAGAAAGTTCAAGCATGTCCAGCATCTATTGTCCTGTGACATAAGAGAAATCATTATGTAAACCTAATCGTGCACCCTAGCGTCCTTCCTTCCTTCATGCTCCTGGTGTTTTAATATGTGGGTTGGCCATCACAAATTACAAACTGGCAGAAAAAATAAACCTTGGCACAAGAATCTGCAAAAAGAGTTTAAAAAAAAACTTTTATTGTGTCAAGATAAATGGAACCAACAGTTTCACCATAATTCCAAAGGACATGAGACCTGACATTTGTGTGATTTTTTTAACACAATAAATTGGGGATTTCGCAGATCAATGTCTTAGAGTTCCGTTTTCCTAGAGAAATATTGAACTAATTTTGCAGCATAATCTTGTATAGCTGCCTGTTGGTTGCCTTATTCAGTTGGTCTGCTCGCCGAAAGAAAGATGATTGTGCGAGGCATCTATGCATTCCACTTGGCTTATCTCCTCAGCCAATGGGGAGAAAGCCAGGTGATGCAATGTGTGGTACATGACATCACTCATGACTAGCGCACGTGTAATGATGGTGTCATCAGGAGTTGCCTGTTTTTTGCGGTCTTCCCATGGTAAGTTCGGGCACTGATTGTTTCTTCTGCTCAGCTCCTTTTGTGCCTGTCTGTTCCTGTGTGCCTCCCCTTGTACCCTGTTGTTGCTGCTCTTCCTGTTCGATCACTCCTCTCTGGCCTGCCTGATTTGGTACTTGTTCTCTTGATGTGTCCTGGTCAACCTGTTTCAAAGCAAATGATTATCCCTGACTCGGTCTGCCTCTCCGTATTTGGACCCTCCAGAGTTTTCCTTCACCCTGTAATCCAAAACATATTCACCTGTGTTTTATTTTGAAAACCACAATGCCAAGCTAGATGAATTATATCTAAAGTAATGCTCTAGCATAAATTGGCTCCTGCCCACCCCATACAGAGGACCTCATCTATGTTAGGTAAACCATTGTCTATGCTTGTTAATTATGCACTTTTCCCCCTCACTTTGAGAAGGAGTCGCTCTCTCTCTATTGTCATTACACATTCATTATTAGGGATGGCCGTCGTCGCGTACCCGAACCCAATCCGCGTGGATTATCCGTTCGCGAATGGCGGATTTTTCCGATTTTCCTGCTTCCTAATTCCGATTTTTCGCGGATTTTTCATAATTTCAAAATTTCGAATTACAAGTAACCGGCCCACCAATATATACAATATAACATAGGCAATGGCTGTTAGAAATAAGCGATTTAACTGGGAATGTCGCTCACCCGCTGAACACGCAAATGAGGTTTTGTGTAACTTAAAATGAAGGAATAAAGGGGGATAATCTTTTATATTCATGTGATTTTCATATACTTGTCATTTATATTCTTTTATTTATACATCGATTCAAAAATAAAATATAACAAATAATAGGAGCAATTTTACAAGCTTTCTCTCTTTGTTTTAATGTAAGTTCTATTGGTAATGTGTCTTCTGCTTATTTTTCTTCAGCTCTCAAAATACTATACTTTATTCCCCTTTTATGTTAAATGTCTTGTGTAGTCATAGTAGAATCCCACTTTCCTCTGCTCCATCTCCTTCATTTGTTTTAATTTTGTATTAAGCGTTCTTTCCATCACATTGTATTGACACCATTCTCTTATTTTTTCATATTGGTGGCCATTCACTGATGAGTCTTACACTGGTTGGGTCTTGACCGCTCTCTCTTATCTGGAATCTGACCGCTCTCAGTTCCATGAAATATTTTTTAGCTGGAAGGTGTTATAACAGATGTCTAGACAAAGAAAGAGGGAGGGAAATCAAATACAAAGTTTATTTTATTTGGAAACGATTCCTTTAGGATAAATGTTTTGGATTTAGCATTTAATATTTCCAACAACAACTACCGAATGTTTAGCAATGTTATACACTATATTAAGCAAGAATTCTTGTTCTTGTCAAACATCCTTTTTCGTTATCTATTGAAGTATGTCTGTTGACAAGTAAACACAACATTATAACATATATATATATATTAATATAATATTCTATATAATATTATCTATATATATATATCATATATATTATATAGTTAATATATAATTTACTTACAGAGGCCTTTTTTTAAAATTGCAGTAAATACTGGGGGAGCCAAGCACCAATGTAGATCTCCATTTTATCTATTGCCTTATGTGTTCTGGCTGCTGTAACAAAACAGACAAACTAGTTCCCTCTTGAGCTAAGGGACAAGCCTCAGGTGGCTAATTTTTTTTTTCTGGGATTAAAAAGACTGACCTGGTGTGAAAGAAGAGAATTGACCTCTTAACCATAACAGTGAATAAGAGAAGTGATGCTACTTATACTGTCTGCTGTCACAAGATGGAATTTGAAAGGTGAAGGGGCCCAAAATCAAAATGTGGGGTCAATGCTTCTGTAAAAACAGATGTTCTTTGTTTTTGAAGAATCCTTTATAACCTATTATAACACCAGAACAGTGTTATAGGACTTTTTACATAAAGTATTTACCATTATTCTCAAAGGATTTAAAACAGCAGTCGGTAAAATAGTTTCATATCTCTCTGCACTGGAATGGATAAGCTTTTCTTTCAGAGCCTGATACCTTTCCCTTCCTGCAGCAGTTGGGTATGTTCTAAAGTATGATCAATTTGATGTCTTATTAAATAAAATTATGAAAATCTGCATTTAACATCTAATTCCATGATGTATGCTGTTTCCTTTTCTTGAATGTGGAACAATTTGCTAAAAGTAAATATGAAGTACACTGTAAATAGCTGTGGTTTTTGCCTCATTGACAGATTTTTGCTGGCTGTCCATAGCAAAAAGAAAATGAATGATACCTCACTGAATGGGGCTGAAATACTCTGTTACTACACGATATCCATCTTATTTTTTAACAGCAGTTTGGAGCAGGGTACTGTAATGCAGTCCGAAAGTATAATGACCAAGATGCATAGCCCTTGTCTAATAATGTCCAATGTTTTCTATATTATATCCCATCCGAAGGCAGTATCAAAATGATATAAAGATTGTAAGGTAGAGGGTGCATAAAATGTAATGAATTGTAGCAGCATATGATTTTTCTACACACACAAATTACCTTTGGTTCCAAAACAACCTGAGCCATAAATTTAATCAAAGAGCTTGGACAAGAAAGGATGCCATCCTTAGTTTTCCTCGAAATTTAATAAAAAGGCAACTGTCGTCTCCGAACAAGTAGGGTTTAAATAAAAAACAGCCTGCCATTTGAAATATTCACACTTACTACTACATAGCTGAGTGACATACAATCCCCTGACCATTATGCTCGCAAAGCCCCTGCGGTCTGAGCATGCTCACTAGGACTTGATGTTGAAACAAAAAGTCTCGAATATACAGCTGATGAGTGAATGTCCATCAGCGCCCCCCCACAGCTCCTGGATATTTTTAAGACATGAAGAAGCAACGTAAATTGAAATTCTCTTCAGTTTATACTAGCAGTGGACTGCAAAAGCTAGGGTTTACCGTTTTGAAAATAGTTGTTAAAAAGTTGACAGTTGAGCATGGCAAAACTGGTCCACATGGCAACAAGGGTCACATTGCCACCATATGTTAAAATCAGGACGTTTTGGGGATGTTATATTGCTGAGCACCTTTCATTAATATAACTTCTACGGATTTTCCTAAAGATTGTGATCGCAGGGTCACCCAAATAGCTTTAATTAACCATAATTTGTTTTCTAGGGCCATTGATTTCGTTCTTTTGTCTTGTATGATTCTAAGATTAGAAAAATCTTTATTACAATTTTCAAAAAGGGAACTGTTGACAAACTGGTAAATAACCTTTAAATGTTGACAACCATAAGTTTGTTTGAGGTGTAGAATTATATTCAAGCAATTTGTTTTGGATATGGCCTCATAAGTGATTGATCAACACTGGTTTAATGAAAATATGTCTTACACACAATTGGCTTGCTTTTTATACACCAAGCGCGAGTACGTGTGGACTCCGGTATAGAGAAGAGTAAAGTAAAGTAGTGTGAAATACTTTTCTAAAGCTTTGGATACTGTTTTACTGTGGGGCAAATTTCCTGAGTAACTAAGGTTCATATAACAGAACATTATTGGAATATTGTGTACAGTAGAGCTTTGTCAATGTGTACCATAATCATTTTTATTTTTAGTGTTATAGGGTTGAAGAGTCAATATATGTTTACATTTTTAAAACATGTTATTGTGGGATTTACAAATGGACTTTTTCCAGTACCTAAATATCAAATGAAAACTGGTGTCTGTTTCCTTCTAACTAAAAAAAAAAATATAGTTAGAAAACAAATTTCTCAGATTATACGTGGTGATTGTCAAAAGGCCTAAAACCTAACATTGATGACAAATGGGCATGGAAGAAATTAACATCACCAGGCAATAAGAAAATCTGTTAAAACACACTTACAAACTTAATGAAGACAATAAAAAGTTAATACCTTTTCGTGATTTATTATGAATGGAACTTTTTTGCCTGATATTAGCATAATAAAACAATTACTGTGAAAAGGCTAAATGTGTAACACATTACTCATACTAAATACCTTTTAACTTCACCTTCTGAAAAGACAATCACAAGTAAATAATCTTCTACACATAGTTTTGCTAGGATGTCCATTTTAAACACAAATTTGTAAGAAATATATCGTCTGTCACCATGGTCAATGGTCATAAAGTGAAGAGATATTACACTGAATTTAAGACAGGGAAGTATGACACAAGAAGTCATTTGAAGAGGAACTAAATTAATACCCTGTTCTTGTTACAAGAATTTAGCAACACTAATAGCATGCTTTTCTGGCAAACATCCCCAAGTGTGATCGATGTTAATTTAGCCATTGATAACACGGCGTACAATTTCCCCGATTTGCTCCTCAGTGTTTTTTTTGTGTAATAGTCAGGGATATGTGTGTGTTACTTCTTAATCTTTCTCTTTTGACACCACCCCTGCTACTATAGGAAATGACCATGTTCCTTTCTCTTGTCTTGCTTCCCTTCCTTCACTGGCGGTGGTTTTGCCGTCTTTTCTTCTCCCTCTTCCAGTTTTGGGACAAAGCCCCGTCTGGATTCCACTGTCTTTAGGGCTACTCTGGGTGTTAAATTTCCTTAGCATTAGAACTCTGTGCTAGTGGGGATGTTTTCCTGCTCTGTCTTGTTGGTTCTGATGACCACCAACTTGGTGATCTAAGGGTGTGTAGGAGTCAAATACTGGTAGTGTTGGGGTGGATTTCTGTAACCTCTCTATCTTGCCATTTAACCATTTCCTCCCGACTCTAACAGCAGTCCAGAAAAGCCAGTTTGTTGTTTTGCCCATGTAATATATATTACATTTTGGTCCATGCTTATGTCTTCTGTCCCATATATCTGATCTACGTGGCTGGATGCAATGCCCCTAAGGTATTACGCCTGTGGTTCCACTTCCTCGATATTAAAGGACTTGCCATGAGGGGTGAAACTGGAGATCCCATGGCACATCCAGGTTTTGTTTGTAGAACTTATCCTTATATTTATAATAGGAGGTATTCAGGCATAAGCCCAGTAGAGAACACACCCGTTCTGGTTTAAGTTATGTTCTGCTGGCAAAGGTGTTGTCATGGCAGAGCCATTGTCTTACTATCTCAACAGCCTCTTTGGTGGATATAAAGGTGAAGAGGGGTGTCACATCATAAGACACCATTGTTTTGGAAGCTTTTAAATTTCCAAGGGATTGGGAAAATTGTTTAAATGTATAAAAGATGGTATTTTTAACACCCTTTCAGACCTACATAGAGGGAATCCTTTTGATGTTGGGGTCTGCCCCGGAAGTCATGAAAGCCATTTGATTGGTGGTTCACATGCCTGTGAGAAAAGGCTCATTACATAGAATATCCTGAAACATCAGCCAGATAAATGTCTTGCATAACTTTAAGGGCAGACCCAAACTTCAGAAGGATTCCCTCTATGCATGTCTAATAGGGTGTAAAAGATACTGCTTTAATTTAAATACATATTTAAAGGGCATGTTGGGTGGGGGGGGTGTGGCTTTCACATAATAGGAGATTGTACGGAGGTTTACATGTAGTGCAGTTTAAAGAAGTGGTGCTGGGATACAGCGTAATGTGTACATTAGGCTACTTAGCAACAGAAAGAAGCACTGGTCATTGACTGTCAGGATACTTCCCCTTTTAATGAACCCAATTCAGAAGTGTTATTGTTAAAGACAACAAAAGTGCCTATGTTCACCTCTCCCATAAAGACTACCCTGGATTCATAACAATTAATAAATGATACCTACCTAAAGTCTTCACCATTACTGGATTCCCATAGGACAGGCCTATCTTGAAGAAGGGACACCAATAAAAATGTAGGTAGTATCTCTCATTAATAATGCCAAGGCCGTTTTTTTTTTTTAATTTGTCAGCCATCTTTATTTAGTTTTCGGTTTATAGAGAGCGGAGATCCATAATCCTATTTTGCAATACATCTGTTGGTCAGGCTAAGGGTTTAGGCACTGGTTCTACTTTTGGGTTGGAGCCTCTTTTCTGTGTTGATTGGAGTACTTGGTTTGGAGGAGGGATTGGTTGGGGATTGGGTGGGGGAACATAGTGAAAAACATTGAACATAACATTTAACCTTGTGTTAACTGTCAGGCTTAGCCTGAATATTTGGGGTTGCACTGCGAGTGCTGTTTCTGCTGAGAAGGAGCCCAATTGTTCCTCCCGCGCCACCTTATATAATATTTAGAAAACCTAGGAGACTTACATATCTTTGAGTTTACTTTGGAGCGACCTGTACACATCTGGGGGGGGGGGAGGGGATGGGTTAATTGATCCAGGATACTTTCTGAGTCAGGAAGAATCCCCCCCCCCCCTTTTTTTAACTGGGGTTTTAGCCTTCGTCTGGATACAATGTTGTTAGGGTTAAAAAAAAAAATAAAAATAGGTGAATAGGTTGGACTTGATGGACGTATGTCTTTATTAACCTCAATTACTATGTTACTATTTTAAAAAGTGTATTTTTAACCCCCAATCTTCCCCAGTACACACACCTACTGACTTACCTTTCCATTTCCATGACTTAAAGGGTAACTATAGTCAAAAAATGTTTTTGATCAATAACCAAAAAACATTTAAAAAAAAAAAGAAGACAAAGATAAAGAAATAGAAAGAACAGTAATTTAGCTTTTCAAGCAAATTTTTTTTAAAAAAAGCTAAAATTAAAGCTAGAAAATGAGCACCCTCTATTTGGATGTAACAGTCACACATGTCCTAAATGTACAGAAAAAAACATCTTTGGTGTCATCCTCATGTTTCAGGTATCATTCATCAAGTATCAGAATCAGACACATCATTCATCGGGTATCAGAGTTGGTATCAAGTCAGGTGTCAGAATCAGTATCAGAATCAGGTATCAGAATCAGGTATCAAGTCACGCATCATTCTCAGTTATCGAAGTCAGTTATCAAATTCATATCATTCATCATGTATCAGAGTCAGGAATCAGTTATCAGCATCGGATATCTATGATGAATGATACTTGACCTCTGATAACTGATGAATGATGCCTGCTCTTATACCTGATGAATGATGCCTGACACTGATACCTGATGAATCATGCCTGACTCTGATTCCTGATTCTGATACCTGATCTAATACCTGATGAATGACACCTAACTCTGATCTAAATTGATATCTGATGAATGACACCTGAATGTACGTTAAAGACATGTGCAGATTGTTATTTATATATATATAATATATATATATATTATATATATATAATATAAAAATAAGCCATATTACGTCTTCTTTTGATCAATAATCAAAAAAAAATTTTTAATAAAAAAAAGACAAAGATAGATATAGAAAAGAACAGTAATTTAGCTTTTCATGAGAAATAAAAAAAGAAGAAAAATTAAAGCGAGAATTGAACCCTCAATTGAGATGTAACAGCAGCACATGTCCGAAAATGCACAGAAAACACATCTTTGTGTCATTCCTTATGTTTCAGTTTCATGTATCATTCATCAGGTATCATTCCAAGTATCATTCATCAGGTATCAGAGTCAGGTATCATTCATCAGGCATCAAAGTCAGTTAACAAATTCAGGTATCATTTATCATGTGTCAGAGTCAGGAATCAGTTATCACCATCAATATCATTGATGAATGATACCTGATTCTGACCCTGATGAATGATACCTGACTCTGATCCCGATGAATAAGGCCTGACTCTGATACCGAAGAATGATGCCTGACTCTGATACCTGAAGAATGATACCTGATGAACGAAACCTGATTCTGACACACGATGAATGATACCTGACTCTGATACATGAAACCTGAAACATGAGAATGACGCAAAGATGTGTTTTTCTGTACGTTTAAGGACATGTGCAGATTGTTACATCCAATAGATGGTGCTTGTTTGCAGCTTAATTTTTAGCTATATATATATATATTATAATACTTTTTTTTTTTTTAATTATATTATATAATTATATACGAGAGTCAAAAAGCTGATACCCAACTGAAATGTATGACCGTCTGATACATAGAGGGTATCATCCGGAGTTGGTGCACAGACAATTGGATAGAGCCAAGCTCTATGTTAACAGGGAGTGTAACATGCAGTCGCCACACATGTCCAGTAATGAGGACATTGTTAAGTTGGTGTACCATCTATAATCCATAGCACCACACTACAGGAAAGTACCCAAAACATTGGGATATCCTAAAAAGATAGACACTGACCTTTGCTCAGACCAGAATCCGTAATACTACAGAAGGGCCCATAATTTGCCAATTATTTAGTGCAGACCGAATTCGAAAGGCCACATCAGATATCAACCAAGGGATATGGGGTCCCAAAAATTGGGTTGTTATCGCTGTCCGAACTACTTACATGTAGTTCGATACTTATGGGCAGAATTTTGCCCATCCACATACCGGGAAACGCATCCCAATTCAACAGCAAAACAAAACCTTATTTAAAGAACGTATGGCCAACCATTGTGGTCCATAAGACAAGCATTGGGGGTAACAAATGAATCTGCCATATGCTCCAAGTTAGGGGATTTGGCTGTTGCCCGCCACTTAAAAAACAGGGTTATTCCTTGCTAGTCTCAAGTGCATGGTCATTGATGGGTTAAGTGAAAGATAAAGGCAGACTGCTCCTGCAATGGAGGCCAAGTGGATTTCCACTTGGATACACAGTCTCCAAGAGGTTTGAATGAGCAGTGGTCACTACATTGTTTTTTTATGATGAACTGCCAATGTGCAATGTGTTAAAGATCTTGATTGCTATACACTTGCAGGTAACACAGCTCCTGTGGTTTGTGAAGGAAGTCAACAGATACATATTTGTATATGTATTTTGATTAATATGCTCTATATATTCCACTAAATGTGATATGAGTGATATAGACAAGTCTTGGAAGAAACTGGAGTCAATATCTTTATGGTGTGCTAACCTATTTTTCGCTATTTATATATATTATATATATATATAAATATATATATATTTATATCAAATAGGAACAGAGCACTCCAAGGACTTAAAAACTCGTAATGTTTATTATAACATTGTTATAATAAACATTATCAGGGAGATTCAATAAAAGTTTTTATCGTTAAAAATGGTGCATCTCACCCCCACCATCAGATGTTATTTAACGTTTGAAAGCTAACATCTGATTGGTTGGGCAAAACTAGCACCATTTTAACAATAAGAACTTTTATTGAATAACCCTGTAAGAGTTTTTAGTCCTTGGAGTGCTCTGTACCTATTTGGATATTGATTATCTTTACTGGTAGCACCCAGGCCTTCAGGACTTCTGTAAGTATTATAACTTTATTATATCATATGCTACCTGTGGCCACAGAGTAGCATATGATATAATAAAGTTATAATACTTGCAGAAGTCCTGAAGTGCATTCTATTGTGTTGGTGAAATACAGTTAATCTCCCATTATACCTGCACCAGGCGTTGTGTTTTGGTGGTGTGCTACAATTGGAAAGATATATATATTCTCAAATCAGATGAAAGATTAAAAGACCGATTACCTGACAGACCTATCATTGCCTTTAAGAGAGGAAGAAACCTTAGAGATATATTGGTTGAAACGGACCCCATAAATAATATAAGAAAACCAATTGGCTAACAAATAAGCCTAATGGTTGTTTCAGTTGCCTAAATGCACATCCTGTGCATCGCGATGATACCCAGCTCTATATTCTTACACACCTCACACAGGTAACAGATGAAGATCAAACACCATATTACTTGCCAAACCACTCATGTTGTCTACATAATAATATGCCCATGTAATCTATACTATGTTGGAAAGACAGATTGACGCTAAGACTACGTATTGACGGACATAGGTCGCCATCAATACCGCTTACGAGATCTCAAGACCAACAAACCTGTAGCCAATCACTATCTGGAAAAGGACACAAAATAACTGACCTTAAGTTTTTGGCTATCCACCATAACCTCCCCAAACAGAGGTGAAAACAGAACTAATCTGCTACTAAGAAGGAAACTTCTGGATTAAAACTTAAAATACTTTGACACACTGATGGACTGAATGAATTCTGTTCTTTCAAATATTTTATAGATGAACGTTAATTCTTACTATGATAATTTTACAATAACTTTGCTGCCTGATTCTTATCTGCGTAATTAACTACTTATGATAGATAGATACCTAGTAACCTGTAATAAAATAGTTATGTAATGTATACTATCCTGATGTACTAAAGAGAGTGTCTCTATCCAGCCCATTAATCCCCTTTTAAAAAAATGTTGAAAAAGTCCTTTTAACTATTATAGCACTCCATAGCACTTTTTTTAGCATTTTTATATCTACACAATAAATATGATAAATTATTCTTATATTATCACTATAAATTAAGGTATCGAACACTGGTTGATTAATACACTGTCACTTTAAAGCTAATTGAATTTGAGAATATTGTTGTCAGAGGGAGTGTTCCTCACTAATCACCTGCAGGGTATTTAAACCCTTTCAGTTGCACTAGATTGTTAGCTTGATAAAGGCACTAACACACGGCCGAAACGTTGCTGTTTTGTTGCACTATGCATTACTTTGAAAATATAAAATTGGTGAAAAAGACCTGTGGAGCGTTGGTTATGACCTACTTTTTTGTTATTTATATATTATATATATATATTATATATATATACTATATTTTGAAATTTGGCTTGAAAAGCCAAATTACTGTTCTTCTATTTATTTCTCTTCGTCTTCTTACTTTTTCCACTTTTTGGACTGTATCTCCTCAGTTTTTAAGCAAGAGACATGAAATGCGGTACAGGCTTGCGGAAACGTGTGTTATTAGCAGCTAAGGAATCGGTGGAGCATTACCGCATTATCAGCAAATTCAGGATATTTTTTCCCATAATGTGGTACAATCCTCTAATATGGATATTTTGAGGTTTAAGTTGTCATAAATGCAAACACTGATACCTCCAACCCCCACACAGACACAGGTACATATACCTACTGATCCACCCTTCCATTCCTGTGGCAGCCTTACTTAATGGGTAACTATAGTCAAAAATGCAAAAAAACCCACAACGTCCAATCTGTCACAGGTACACACACACACCTACTGATCTACTATTCCATTTCTGTGGGAGTCATATTTATACCTGCTCCGGATCCCTCACCGCATTTATCGTCACTTACTGGTTGTTAAGGGTATGTCCACCTCTAATAAAAAGCTTTTAATGTTATTCTCCAAAAGCTAGGTCACGTTTTGCTAATCTGTCTAATGTCTAATCTATTTTATGTTTTCTTTGTGATTGACCATCTTAATACATGATACCGGACACCTGATACCCGATACCTGACACCTGATAACTGATACCCACAACCGATACCTGACACCTGATAACCCACATCTGAACCTGATACCCAATACCTGACACCTGATACCCGACATCTGATACCTGATGATGTCCTAAAATGGACACCGTACTAAAATGGACACCGTACCCTAAGCTTCCCTTTACCTTCATCTCTGAAATGAGCTCAGGGTTATTAGATATCACCAGATCCAACAACACATCCTGTCTAGTAGGAACTTCTACAATCCATGAAAGTAAATGCTCATATAGAAGATTTAGGAATTTGATACCTCCAATCTATGTCAGAGTAATTGAAAGCCCCCATAACCATAATATACCCCATACCAGCATCCTTCGCCATCTGCATATAGAGATTCATTTCCCCATCCCCACTGGCATTTGGCGGCTTAAAACATACACCAACAATTCATTTACCCACCTTCTTGATTCCTGTACACAGCTCCACTCATATGGTTTCTGCCTATACCCCCATCGATCTCTCCTGTAAATTTGACTTCAATTATTGTTTAATATACATACATTCTCCCCCAGCTTTCTTATTAATTCTGTCATGACATTTAGATATCATTTTATTTACTTCCATATTTGGAAGTATATTATCATCTACTAAGCCTCTTATCCTCCCTCCTCCCCCTTCCTCCCTTCATTATTTTATGTGCCCCCCTGATCCCTAACCCATCTATCTACCCCTGTGCAGTCCAACGTACCCTCACCCCATACCTAGTTTAAAATCTCCTCCAACCCTCTAGCCATCTTCTCCCCCATCATATTTAGGTGCAGTCGGCTCTACTAAAGAGCCTTTAGCCAACAGAAACATCAGTGCAGTTCTCTAAAAACCCAAACCCCATCTCCTTACACCACCCTCTTAGCAACGCATCTATACTCCTAAGCTTGCGTTGCCTCCCTAGCATACACGTGGCTGCGGTAGTATTTCTTAAAACATTCCCCTGATGACCCTAGTCATAAGGGGACTACTCTTAGCTGGCGTGCTAATATGGAGTTAAAGTCCCACTAAGTCAATAGTGAACCATTTAGAACAACTTTAACTCCATATAATTGCCTAGCAGCACTGGGTAAATGAGCTTAAATGGGTAGTGTCTGCTGCATATGTTTGTCCTGCATGCCGAAATACAGTTCAGGTAACTGAAAAGTAGGAACCTTTTCCTGGTCTAATCCATTTCTTCCTCTAATTGATCCTCCAAGTGGTTTCTGGCATGTGCAGTTAAATTCCCCACCTCCCTCCACCCTGCCTCCTTGCTGCTGTTCCATGCACACAACAATAATATTGTAAAAAATGAGGATCATCCTGAGACTCATCCAAACACTGAGCGGCTGCATTTCTGGCCCTACTGCCTCATTCACGATCGCAAGAAGGTGGGCGATGGAACGGGGGCTGGTAAGTATATTTAGAATCCATTGTCATATTTAAACCTAGTGAGGTCCAGGTTTGGGGGCATTTCAAGGAAGATCCTTAGTTTTAAGAGTAGGATGGGGGCGGAGATGCCCTTTAAAATATGGTTAGTAATGCAGGTAATAAAATGCAAAATATATCAGTTGGGGGTTGGGGGCAGGTAACTGATGATTGACCAGTTTTTTTTGTTTTAAGGGTAGACATGCCACCCTTGAACACATTGAACAATTTTTTTGAGTTGTATTGTGGTTAAAACATGCAAAAATAGGCACAACTGCCAAAACTGAAATGCCACATTCAGAATATATCAACTATTAAACAAATAAAAGCATAAAAGATCATGCTGCAAAGCAGGCAATCACAGACACGGCTGCTGGCTATTAAAACAGCCGCAGGAACAAAGGCTGATAAATAGGATTCTGGAGGCTTTTTTAAAATATAAATACAGTGGCTAGGGTTAGGAGAGAGGTCCCACTACAGGGGGGGGTACAGTACAGAAATGTTTTTATATGTATGAATTGACATGGCAGCATAGAGGGTGGGAGAGAGAGGAGGGAGGGAGGGGGGTGTAGTGCTCCCTCTGAATGCCTGAGTACCTCCCGGAGAACAGTTAAGGGGCAGAAACCTTGTCCTTGCAGAGACAGCTCCTACTCTTCACTTTCTGGGACTTTGGCTAGACACTGCAGGACAACAACCGTTTTGGAGCAGAGATGTAGAGATGTCCGAACTTCAAAAAATCCGGTCGCGCGGGATCCGCGGATTTTCGAAAAAATCCGTTAAATTCGAAAAATCCGCGAGCGGACCCGTTAAACGTATTAAATGAAAGTTCGGCAAAATCCCATTAAAAGTGGTCTAAATAGCCTTGGTAATGTTAACTTAATCACTCAGGGACCTGGGTAATGTCTTAGAAACACGTATCAATGCCTACAATACCAAAAATTACAGTCCGCTACGAGAACAGTATTTTTCGAAATACGAGGATTTCCGTAAAAACGAGGATCTCCTAAACCGAGGATTTCCGTAAGTCCGCGAATCTCCGTAAAAACGAGGATTTCCGTAAAAACGAGGATTTCCTTAAAAACGAGGATTTCCGTAAGTCCGCGAATCTCCGTAAAAACGAGGAATTCCCGTAAAAACGAGGATTTCCGTAAAAACGAGGATTTTCGTAAAAACGAGGAACCGGAACTCCTGCCTTCAAAATGGCCAGTGCTGCAAGGCAACTATATGCCCTGAACTACCTCCTGCTCAGGGGGTATGATGATTCCCCCCTGGCACCCCCATGTGCGGCGCGGAGGCGCAGAATAATGGAGGGGCTACAGCGCCGCACTCCTGCGACGCTTCGGATACCAGACCACTGTCTCTACCCTCCGAGACAGTGGTCAGACCTCAAGAGCAAGGCCTCAATATGTGGCTGCCGTTCGGCAAATTATAGAAGCAGTATACTTTTTATTATATTACCTGTATTATAATACGTAGTAAAATATTTTAATTCACTTCTGACAAAAACATATTTAATATATATATGTTTTTAAAACATATTAATCCTTAAATTTGGCTTGATGAGAGAGAGATCCAAGTTCTTTGTATTTCTCATTCACTGGTTATTATTACATTATTATTATCTTGTATTATTCATATCAGCCCTATTAAAGGGTAAGTCAAGTCAAAACAATAAATCACGAAAAGTGACTTTATTTAACATAACACCTATAAATTTAAAATATGATACCCACACAATAGACCACTTGGTGGCCCCCCCTTCCCATTTCCATGCATCCTATTTAAAGGCTAAGTTAAAGTTAAAAATGAAATCGATCATTAAAATTGATTTCTTTTTATATTATACTGCACACTGATACCCCACACTAGACACCAGTTAAACACACTTTACTGACCCACCCTTTTATTTACATGGCACCCTATTTGAAGGGAAGAAAGTCAAAAATAAAATGTTGATCAATTATTAAAATTGATTTATACACTCCAAAATTAAAATGGTTGTGTTACCACACAAAATCTATACAACAAGTACACACAGCTACTGATGCTCCCCTACACCCAACCAACTTTCCCTTTCCGTGGCTACATACACACAATAAAAATATAAGTACTTAGCCAGAATAAGGTTATGAAATCATTGCCATAGAAATATGATTGACTTTTAAAGAAACTAAATATTGCCTTATTAATCTGTATTTTTCAAGCAGAATTAAAAGTATATAATTAAAATTTCCTTTAGATATATCATTCATATGTATTTTTTTATTTTAATTTGCAGGGGAATCTCCCGGATACCCCACCCCCACCACCGTCCGCGCCAGAGGAAGAATGTAAGTGCAGCCTATTGAAAAAAAAACATTTTTCTAAATCTTTCATTTGTCCAAGGCCACATTACAGCGCACACGAAGCCCTCCAGAACACAGCGCGTGTTTTCCAGTGTGCTCATGTGTATTGCCATGTGAGTGCAGTACGATAGCTAATTGTGCAAAAATTGAGGATCACATTAATTGTGCCACACTATTGTGTGCTTTTTAACACGTTTGATATGTCCAAGCCCGCCTTTATCCAAATGTTTGCATAATTTTTGACAACTTCTCCGAGATTGTTTTAGTAAATGTATTTGAACATTTAATGACAGTGAGAGTTAAAATAAATTTCCTTTTTTTTTTTAGCACTACCACCACTAGCCCTCAGGATACGGGCAGCCCATTGCCCCCTCCCGGCACCGCTCCCCCCTCCCCCTCCGGGCTCCCATCGGCCACCCCCCACCGGGCAGTTCCACCGCCCCAGAGAGGAGGAACGGGGACCAGCCAGACACGTAATGTGCATCCTAAGCAATTTTTTTAATCTTTTTTTATTGACCTTGATTGTCAGCAACATAATTAGTGAAATTATCATTGATAATTAATTGATTTTATTATTTCACTGATAAATTTTCGAAAAATAAAAAAGGAAACAAATCTATTAATTTGGCTTGAGAGACAGAGCTTCTCATTCTCATTCCCATTTATTGCCCCAACTCCCAATTGTTTTGGCTTGTATCTTGTCCCTCATTTTTTTTAAGCTTAAGTCACGAAATTCGGTCCAACGTCCAAATTATCCAAGAAATGTTCACTACATATCCTTTTAGGAAATGTTTTTCTATAATATATTACTAATGGATTGCACGGTGATTGTTGAAATAAAACATTTTTTTTTCTAGAAGCAGGACCAGCCTCTACAGGCGCTCCACCCTCTCCACCCCCTCCACCCTCTCCAGCCCCTCCAGGCCCTCCACCCTCTCCAGCCCCTCCAGCACCTCCTGCCTCTCCAGTCCACTCTGGCGGCCAGGCTTGAGAATCGTAAGTAATCATCTCTAACCGTTTAATGAATGTTATAATACAAGACTATTAATTCTGTATTTTCCCAGTGTAAAATCCACGCTACATGATGCAACATTGGGTACTGTGGGTTGACAATGCTTTTATGGGGCTCACCACTTCCAAAAATTTTTGTATGTAGCACAGTCCTAGTGATCAAAACCAAGAATGTTCTGATACAATTTAGCAATAAACGTAATGTTTTAAGCCAGCATTACTCCTCTGTTTTACAGTGATCCCCATGATGCAATAATATCCTTTAAGTGGAGTACAGTGAATATATATATATTTATATTCTTTAAGGAAAGTTCAGTGAATATATATCATACTTCTAAGATAAAAATTAGTCAGTATTTATCCATCCCAATTACCTTACTCGCCCATTCAGCATCAGCATGTGTGTCTGTGTATAAATAATGCAACGGAAATAATGACTTCCTGTTTGCAGGACCCTAATGAGACCGTTATGGTATCTGCCTTGACCACCGCCGCCTGGGTTGATTCGTTGTCTATAGAGATTGAGCACTGTGTAACCCATCAACAGCACTCGTAGGAAATCACTGTTACCCATAACTAGGTATGCGATAATTAAACTAAGAATTTTAGAAGTAATGAATCATACTGAGCTTTCCTTTTATCACATACCGCAACATTTAGCATTGCATAACCATGTATGTGTAAAGTAGTTTATCAGGGCAAACTTGCATCCTAAACCAGCATGGTGCTTAGAAATGTGCTCGAACATCTTCAATCTCACACAATTACTCTCAATATATTCCTACCACAGAATACAGAGCAGCGGCGGGAGAGTGGCCACGAGGTGCGGGCGCCCTGGACGCCGCCGCCTGACGCCGCGTGACCAACTGGAGAGGAGGTGCACCCCGTATAACCCCCCTTTTTTTTTGTTTGTTTAGTTTTGTAAATAGTTTTTTTTTTTTTTTAAATTTCATATAGTATATAAAACAGTTCTGAAAAAAAAAATTGTTTTTGGGCTTTATTTTCGATATAACAATCTATTCAGATAGATTCATAATCAATTTTTATTTGAAAAATACAAATACAACACATCTATTAGCTCTAAGCTATTGATGTCCTGGTACTTATATTGTATATACTTCCATTAATGCCATTACACAACACCACATTGGCCACATTCCCCTATATATAGTTGCCAACACAAGGCAAAGAAGGCGATGGGGGGGTACTGGTTTACATATGTTCCACTGCGGTTTGCCACCATGTTGTGGGGGCCAGGCCGGCTTGGCCCCACGGACATACCCCTCACCCTTGGCTACCTCCTCAAGGTATGGCATCGTGCTAGGAAAGCAGGTTGAAAGGGTTAAGTGGACTGTCGTAGGAACGCGCATGTGTACAGGCAGGGCCCACTGCAGTTTGCACCCATTTGTGTGGGCCAGGCAGGGCTTGGCCCCCCGGACAACCCTCACCCCATTGCCCTACTCCTCCCTCAGAGTATGCATCGTGCTAGGGGAAGCAGGTGAAAGGTAAGGCTTTCGTAGGAACAGCAGCATTGTGTTTACGCAGGCCCACTGCAGTTTGCCACCAGTTGTTGTGGGCCAGTTCAGGTTGGCCACCACTGAAAACCCCTCACCCCATTGGCTACTCTCCCTCAGAGTATGCATCGTGCAAGGGAACGCATGGTGAACGGGTTAAGGCTATATCGTGAACAGCACCATTGAGTTACAGCAGGCCCACTGCGTATTTGCCACCTTGGTTGTGGGGGCCAGGCAGCGTTGGCCCCACTGGACATACCCCTCACCATTGGCTACTCTCCCTCAGATATGGCATCGTGCAAGGGAAAACAGGTGAAAGGGGTAGGCTTCGTAGGAACAGCACCATGTGTTACAGCAGGCACACTGAGTTTGCCACCAGGTTGAAGAGCCAGCAGGCTTGGGCACCCATGGACATACCCCTCACCCAATTGGCTACTCCCCCTCAAGGGTATGCATCGTGTAGGGAAACAGGTGAAAGGGTAAGGCTTCGTTAGGAAAGCACCATTGAGTGTTACAGCAGGCACACTGCAGTCTTTGACCACCATTGTGTGGGGCAGCAGGCTTGGCCCCACTGGACATACCCCTACCCCTTGGCTACTCTCCCCCTAGATTATGCATCGTGCAAAGGGAAGAGGAACAGGTGGAAAGGTGGTAAGGTTCGTAGGAACAGCACATTGTGTTGACACGTCAGGCCCCACTGCAGTTTGCCACCAATTGTTTGAAGAGCCAGGCAAGTCTTGGCCCCACTGGACATACCCCTCACCTTGGCTACTCTCCCTAAGGTGATCAGGTGCTAGGGAAACGCAGGTGAAGGGTAATTGCTTTCGTAGGAACACACCTTGTGTTACAGCAGGCCCACTGCAGTTGCCACCATTGTGTGAGGCCAGGCACAGGCCGTTGGCCCCAACTGGACTACCCCCTCACCCCATTGCCTACTCTCACCTCGAGCTATCATCGTGCAAGGGAAAGCAGGTGAAGGGTAATGCTTCGTAGGAAGCAGCACCTTGAGTTACAAGCAGCGCAACTGCAGTTTTGCCACCTGTTGGAAGAGCCAGGCAGGACTGGCCCCACTGGACATACCCCTCACCCCATTGCTACTGCTACTTCCCTCAGAGTATGCCATCGTGCAGGGAAAGACAGGTGGAAAGGGTTAAGCTTCGTAGGAAACAGCACCATTGAGTTACAGCAGGCACACTGCATGTTGGCCCATTGTTGAAGAGCCAGGCGGGCCTGAGCCCCACTGGACAGTGGAGACTGTTCGGGCCAGGCAGGATTGACCCAGAGCTGAAAACATTAGCCACAGAGTAGCTGTTGCGGCGGCTGTATGAGATGCGTCGATAGTGACACACCACAAAGTGCCTCATGGAGAGTGAGAACGAAGATCAATAGTGGAGTACTGCTCTCCGGGCCAGGCAGGATTGACCCAAGCTGAAAAACATTAGCCCCGAGATACTGTTTGCGGCTGTAATGAGATGGTCTCAGAGTAGGTGACACCACAAAGGATGCCTCATGGAGAGAGAACGAAGATCAAATTGGAGTACTGCTATCGGGCCAAGTAGGGATCGACCATCTTAGAAAAATTAGCCACAGAGTAGACTGTTTGTCGCTGAGCATTTGTATTTCATAACCTAAGGGCCAGTGAGCAGGTAGGACCATATATGGCCACTGCCAAATAAGAAAAAATTACCATTGCCAGCTAAGGCTGGGCAATCAGCTAAGCCTCAGGTGGAAAAATGCGGGCGGATGGAGGCAGTATGGGTGGCCAGGGGGCAGAGGCCGTTTCCAGTCAACGGGCACAGCAATAGGGGGGTGCTGTATTGAGAATGTGATCACGCATCATCATCTTAGGAAAATGTAAGCGGTCCACATTCTTCAGTGGAGAGGACGGGTCCCTCTCCGTTACAACACCCCTGCTGCGGCTGAGGTCCTCTCCGCATACCAAGAACACTGGATGAACGGGCGAATAACAGGACCCAGGCATACTGTGCAACTCGGCCAGATATCAAGCCTCGCACCCAGTAGTCCATGTGGATCCTCAGTCTCTGATGTGGTACACCGGGCCCTGGATCCGATGTAAGTCGGTGACCTGCGACTGGGTGTGACCTGGTGGAGTTGCCAGTGGTTGGCCTCGGCAACTGTGCTGAACAGTTGCGTTGGCAGCAGGGCACCCCCCCCCCCCCCCACCCGCCTCCAGCCCCCCCGCTTCCCCCCCCCACCCACGCAGGTTGGACGCGCGAGCCCGCTGAGAATGTCCCGCTGTCCTCCTGCAGCACAGGGGGATCGTAGCCCTGTTGACCCCCAACATCAGGTGACTGTAGGCCTGCCCGCACTGGGAAGGCCGAGAACAGAGGCAACGTAGCGTGGTTGCAATAGTTTGACTGCATGTCTAACATTTTTTTTCCCTCTGAGTACCCGCTGCCGGGGATAAACTCGACATTTCTTTTTGGAACCCCTCATACTACGCGGGGAATCTATAGGTGGCCACCCAGTACAGTGCTCCTTCTCTTTGATGGCCTTAATCCTGGGGTCCTTGCCGAAGGCCATGTGCACATGAAAGAGGGCCCATGCGCCGTCAACTGCCTTGCCGGAGTGACCCGCCAAGTAGGACCCCATGTCTCGATTGTCTAACTGAGGACAGTAGTGTCGGGCCTCAACATCTCCCACAACCACGAATGAAATTGTGGACACTTCAGAGAGAGGGTTGAGATGTCCCCTAGAGGAATGTCCCCATTTGCCCCTTGGTCCAGCGTCACCTAAATCCCCTCCTACCTCCTTCATGATGCGGCGGCTGGCTGCACCGTGATGGTCGGGCTCGAAAATTCATCCTACTTGTGTGTTCGGCAGTCCTCCTCTTCCAGTGCTGCTGCTCGACAGCGCGAGTGCCCTCGAGTATGCCGCCGCGAGTGTGTACTCAAGGCAAGGATACACCCAGTGGGATGGTATCCGAATGGTGGCAATCATTGCGGCTTACCATCCTGGGGCCTCCTCAAAATGGCTGCGAGCACACGGCAGGCATCTCCTAGCAGTCAGCCACTCGTGTGGGTAACAAGACAAAACAGGTCCCAGAGCCTGATCTCTTGGCCTCGTACTACCGTACAAGTAGTCTATGATGGCTCGCCTTGCTGGGCAGCCATCAGCTAGCATCATAAGACTAGCGTTCGAGATCGGGTGGGGGTGTCACAAATCAGGCGGTGTTTCTGCGGCGAGAACCATCTGCTGCTGAAACTCGGCCAGACGAGCTGTGGCGCGTTGTTATTGACCGCACTGAAGTGACTGACACCCTACCTAGCCATCCTCAGTACCTCCTGGCAGCGCAGGGTATATTGGTGAGGAACCGCTGACGACAGGTTGAAGAATCGGTTTTGTGACCAGGCAAGGAACATGTGTGACTTGTTCTCCCATGCGAAGGCAGACCAGGCATATTGGTGGCATTGTACCAACGACCTGTGGCATTGAGAGGTTGGTGTGGGGTCGTCAGTCCCACCTCCAACCTTGACCCTTGCAGGTGTGCCAGCAACATCTGGCCCAGTTGGCTCCTACACCAAAGAGGCCACACACTCGCAACACTGCATGGCGACCGTCTCGCCTGGCACGAAGCATAGGCTCTTGGGGGTGGCAATCGGGAGCTGTCCGGGCAAGAGGCTCACCGGATGAGGAGGGGGGGTGAGACTGCGTATCACCAATGCGTGGTGGTTAAACCACCACTCCCCCAACTTGCGCCTCGTGCGCGATGCTTCGGCCGGCTCAGCAGAGAGTGACGCCATTGGGACGTAAATGACCACATACGCCCCTGGCCGTTGCTTGCTGGGACCACGCGTCCATAGTAAGTGGAGACACACTTGCCCCACTGTGGTCCAGCTGAAGTCAGAGATCTATTGCCTGCAGATGTCCGTGCAGGGCTGGTCTGCCTTCTGGGCAGAAAGTACCTACGCCAGGGAACGCCACTGTGGTGGTGCCAATTGGCCACAAAATCCCTGAACGCTGCCTGTCTACCAGGCTGAAGGTAGCATCTGCAACCGCCAGGAGTTTTGGCTAAGCCGGCAGTGTTGAGACGCTGGGCTTGGGGGTGACTGGGGGGACCAGTTCTGCCTCCGCTCCAAAACGGGGAAGAGAGACACTGCCTTTTAGCGGACCGCTCCATCAGCAGTACCAAGAGGCCCTTAAACACCGCGTGCTGGGGCCAAAGGCTGCTCATCTCCTCCAACTTCCACGAGGAAGCAGCTGATGGGGCCGGAGGGGGGGAAGGGAGGAGGAGACGGTGGCTACCTGGGCACGAGGTAGGGAACGTGTGGGTGCCTGCACGTTCCCTGTCCCGCTTGCTCCCACCGGGCCAAGAATGGTGCAGAATCATATGCCTCCTCTAAGTAAAGAAGGGAGGGTATGTATGCCACACGGTAATACTGACAAATTGGATGTGGTCTTCCCACGGCTAAAACGTTGCAGGCACAACTTGCACACTGCACTGTGCTGTCACTGGACCCAGTGGAAGAACCTCCCCCACCGCTGGAGCCACCGACGACTCGGAGCAGAGGGGTCACCTGACTGCTGTGGGGCAACTGGCACAGATCTCCTTGGTGCCGTACCTCCCAGTGCACCAATCGAGGTGCACTGCCTCGGCACCGGCCCCTGCCCCCAGTCATGCGCTCTGGGTTTTCAGGATCAGTGCTCATGATCTGAGGGACATCCCCAGGACCTATCCTCCTCTCTCTCACAGGGGCACCCATGGACGATCGGTGGACCTCATCGTCCACTTCCACCTCCTCAAAACTGGAGCTTGCATCACTAACCGCAAAGCAGCATCTGGAACCGTCAACCCCCGGCATGTATGTTCCCTGGCTGCTCACAGACTTGCTGCGTGATCGTCAGCCTCCGTCCCCCTGTGCACTGAGCACTTTCTCCGCTCGGGGCGGACATGAAAGATTGTGCTCAGTGGCACAGCCCTCCTCAAGCACACTACCCACACATAGTGTGCGCAGAAACATATCTGAGACTCTCCTCCGGATCCCCGAAGGTACGGGCCATGTGGGCAAAACTCCTGAAGAGCGACAGGTTCCATGCCACCAGTAGAGCCTCCGGTGGAGAAGGAGCAGGCACAATACTACAGTAGCAGCTCGGCTGTCATGCCATTTGAATCCGCCTTGACGGATCGGTGGGTGAGGAAGGCTGGGTAATCCACTCGCTACTACCGCCTTCCTTGGATCAAAAGGGATAGCACTAGCCGGCGGTACCCATAAAATACGGCACGGTAACCCGCTGCCCGAGCTGGCGAAAGGGGCATGAGCATTCTGGACCAGAGCCTTAGTAGGCTCTCCTCTGCACCCCTCTATCAACCAGATCTACAGTATATGTATTAATACCAGTAATTCTCAATGTTTTTTAGTTTTAGAAACTTATCCAGGCCATTTTTAATTCAATGGACTTGCCATTACCACATCTGATGGAAGACAGTTCCACAGTTTCACCATTCTCACTGTAAAGAAACCTTTCCTAACCTGAAGGTGAAACTTCTTTTCTTCCAACCTTAAAGGATGTCCACGAGTCCTCTGATATGACCTATTAGTGAACAATCCACCAGAGAGTTTATTGTATGACTCATTAATATATTTGTATAAGTTTGTCATATCCCCATGCAAACGTTGCTTCTCCAATGTAAACAGCCCTAACTTGTCTAATCTGCCTGCATATTTAAGCCCTCCATTCCCCTTATTAATTTAGTTGCCCTTCTCTGAACTGCTTCCATTTCCAAGATGTCCCTTTTGTATATGGGATTCCAAAACTGCACCGCATATTCCAAATGAGGCCTTACCAGTGCCTTGTAAAGAGGGAGAATAATATCTCTCTTCAATCTATTCCCCTCTTTATACAATATCTTGCTATCTCTACCTGGCATTGTTTGCTACAGCTAAGTCTGTTATCTACCAGAACCCCCAAATATTTTTCAGATTCACTTAACAAAAGAGCTATTTATGGTGTAGGTGGCACAGGGATTTAAATCCCAAATGCATCACCTTACATTTATCAACATTGAATCTCATCTGCCATTCTGCTGCCCATTTTGATAATCTATCTAGGTCTGCTTGCAGCACTTGCACATCATTTGAAGTTTCCAAAGCTCTGCATAGTTTAGTGTCATCAGCAAACACAGAGACCTTGCTCTCAATGCCCCCTTCTAAGTCATTTATAAACAGATTAAAAAGAAGGGGCCCCAGTTCGGATCCGTGAGGCACTCAGGGCGCTTAGAACTTAAGCCTACATAGATGTAGGTCCATTTACCACCACTCTCTGTTTGTGATCCAATAATCAATTCTTTATCCATGTACAAATGTTTTCTTCTAGGCCAACAGTCCTCAGTTTATACATTAGTCGCCTATGTGGCACAGTATCAAAAGCTTTTACAAATTCCAAGAATACCACATCCACTGCTGTGCCTGAATCTAAATTCTTACTAGCTTCTTTATAAAAACCAATAAAATTTGTCTGGTATGATCTATTTCTCATAAATCCATGCAGACTACTACTTATAAGATGATCCCGTAACAAAGTTTTTTTAAAAATTTGGCTTGAAGAGACAAATTACTGTTCTATTTCTTCTTCCATTTATTTTTTCGCTACATTTGGACTGTATCTCCTCCCACAGTTTTTCAGCTAGAGACATGAAATTTGGCACAGACATGTGGGTCATATAGTAGAAGTGTGCTATTACCTAGCTAAGGAATCCGCGGAATTGTTACAGTGTTATCTGCTAATATTGAATTTTTTTCCCCATAGACTATAATTGTAACAATCTTCAAATGTGGATATTTCGAGGTTTAGGTGTCATGAGGTCAAAACAGTTTGTTTCATGGTCATAAACACAAGCGCTGATAACCCCAACCCCCCACACCGACATAGGCACACCCACCTATTGACCTTTCCATTCCCATACTTAAAGGGTAACTATAGGCAAAGAAACTAATTTTGATCAATAATCAAAAAAGTGTGTTTTTTTAACCCTCAATCTTACACACACCTACTGATCTACATTGGTACATTGATACAGTCTAAGTTATTTTAATAGAAGAAAATAAAGCTAGAAATACCTGAGTCTGATACCTGAGTCTGATAACTGAGTCTGATAACTAAGTGTGATACCTGAATCTGACTCCTGATTCTGATAACTGATTCTGATAACTAAGTCTGATAACTGAGTCTGATACCTGATGAATGACGCCTGACTCTAATACCTGATGATTGATGCCTGACTCTGATACCTAATGAATGACGCCTGACTCTGATGACTGAGATCCTGACTCCAATACATAAAACCTGAAACATAAGGAATGACACAAAGATGTGTTTTTCTGTATATTTAAGGATATGTGCAGATTGTTACATGCAATAGATGGTGCTTATTTCAAGCTTTATTTTTAGCTTACTAGCAAAAGTGTGCCAGTTGGTGCACAATGGAAATTATGTGTGCGTTTTGCTATGTGTGGATATTGTGGATATAAAATCTTTACACAGGTATATTTTAAACTGTTACTCAGTCACCAGCAGGAAGTGCAGAGGACCAGGTGATGCTGCTGCCATATCACACACAAAAATGTAAATATCTTCAAAACTATGTAAAATAAACAATGGAAATAAATTGCAAAAACTCTTAGGAGAGCAATTCCTATCAATTTACCTAAAGTCATTTTTGGACCACAGTTCCTCTTTAACATGCTAGGTTAATACTTATTAGTATTCACCACGGCAAGTGGTGATGGTACCTCATACAGTATAACAGAAGTTACCTCACAACATCATGTTATTATAATAGCATTGCCCTAATAATCTAACGTATAAACAAACATTTCTCATTCCCAGTTTACCTAAAGAAATGGATTTATCCTTTATATAATCTTTTATACAGATCTAATTGAAAAAATTGCTTCATAGCAATTTTTAATAACTGATAACTGCTTTTTATTTCAGAATTACTGTAAATCCTTGGTATACCCACCTGGCTTTACCACTAAGCAAAAGGCTAAGGACTTGCCAGCGAGCACCTTCATCCCACCCATTAATAGTGGCTGCCAATTCAAATTGTTCTAGCCAATCAGTCCACCCCTTAGTTTGGCAATTGGGCCTGGTAGAGCTATGGAGTCTAATTGGGGAATTTCATCTGCAGGTACAAGGACAGGAGGATTTTAATCAATACTATCAATAGCAGCCTCCATAGCTTAATATAGAGAACAACTATACAGAGAAAACAGGAAGAATAAATGGTATTACTAGCACCGCTGCCACCAATTTGTACCAGATCACTGCTTTATGGCAGGATTATGGGTAGCAAGGCACACAGTGGGTTACTCTGGTGGTCTGGCACAAAGCAGACAGTGCACATAAACAGGTTCCCCACATAACATGTGCAGCAATCAGGGGTGTCCCTGTCTATGGTGCATCACTTTGAATATTGACCAGGCCTATATATTGTGTGTCCTTGTAAGTTGGTGTACACTTATCTGTTGCCTCAGAGTTTGTATCCAATAAGGTAAATTGTCTGTCTAATAATCTGTCCTCCCAACAGGTGGTAACAGGATCTTATACACAGGATCTTGTGTTGCAGTCAATATCTCTCCAAAGCACACACCACAATCTACTTTCACTTTCTGTCCTCCTAGCCATATAGAGCAGGGATGTCTTGTCTTGTTTTATGTGGGTAAAACGGACCTTATGCTTAGGACTAGGATAGATTGTCATAGGTCTGCTATTAAAACAGCCTTTCGTGACAATAAGACTTTGAAACCAGTGGCCAAAATTTTTTAGAATTTGGACATCAATTATCTGATTTCAGATTCTGGGCTATTGACCATGAAAATCGAGACGTGGAAGCAATAGATCAAAAGTGCTCCTGCAAAGGGAAACATTTTGGATCCGGACTCTGGATACAGTAGCCCCAAGAGGACTAAATGAAAATTGCCTTTTTGAGATGTTTTTGTACAAGACAGATAATTGGATATTTGTTCACCTGCTGGGAATAACTTTATTTAATATTTAATATAATATATATGAGTATTACTAATGTGCCACAAGCTTTGACCTGCTTCTGATTTTACCTTGCTTATTTGTATAGATTTATTATAGTACACTTTCCATGTATATGACTTTTGAATAATTTATTTTTTAACTCACTTGTCACTTTATTACAGGAGGTATAGCCCGTGTAACTTAAGCACTTTATTACTAGTGCTTTTTTAATGTTTTTTAACACCAGAGAAGATTTTTATACTGGAGATGTTTTTATGGGAAGTTTATAGTATGTTGTTTCTGCACTTATGTTCTTTTTGACTCAACCCACAGGAAATTAGTCACAGAGGGGCATATCACTTTTCCTTTATAAAAGGATGTTGCACTTGTAACTGTGTGTAGGCTTGATAAAGGTCCAAGACCAGGGACCGAAACGTTGCCATTTGATGTGAATAAACCCACTTGTTTGCAAGACCAAGTAGTGCCCTGATTCATTGTCTATATATATATATATATATATATATAAAGATAGCACTCACGGAAAATAATTTATTAGCATCAACACGTTTCAACCTTGCTTATGGGCCGTCATCAGGATCGTAAGCAGGGTTGAAACGCGTTGGTGTTAATAAATTATCTCTTTGAAAATATTTGAAAAGTCCTGTAAGTTCTATCTTTCTCTGATTTCTTGGATATGCTGTGGTATGCACCCGGGCGGATGTCAGAGTGAGAGGAATGCTCACCGTTTATTCTATGTTTATATATATATATTTTTTTTATTTTGGCAAATATTTTTTCCCATAATGGGTACAATCCTCTAATATAGATATTTTGAGGTTTAAGGATCATGTGATCAAAACAATTACTTTCATGGTCTTAAATGCAAACACTAATACCTCCAACCCCCACACAGACACGGGTAGATACTCCTATACACATTTATCTTCACTTACTGGTTGTTAACGTTATGTCCACCTCTATTAAAAAAGCTAGGTCACATTTTGCTTATCTGTCTAATCTATTTAAAGTTTGCTTAGTGTATGGCCAGCTTAATACACAAAATATGATACCTGACACCTGATACCTGACACCCGGTGCCCGACACCTGATACCCGATACCTGACACCTGATACCCGACACCTGACACCTGATACCCGATACCGTCACCTGATACTTGACACCTGATACCTGATACCTGACACCTGAAACATGATACCTGATACTTGACACCTGATACTCGATAGCTGATGCCCGATACCTGATCCCCAATACATGACACCTGATACCTGATACCTGATACCTGACTCCCGAAACCTGATACCTGACGTCCTAAAATGGACACTGTACTAAAATAGATACCGTATTAGGGAATAGTGATCATGATATAGTGTCATTTAATATAGGATGAAAAAAACAGAAGTGCACTGGGTTAACAAAAACTTTTAACTTTAGAAAAGCTAATTGTATGTTGTTAGACTGGGGGGACTTGTTGCTAGGTTAAGATGTATACTGTTTTTAAAGGGGTATTAAACTATTACATTTTTAATTGTATACCTTTAGGAAACAAGTGTAAAAATGTAGGTCCTCTTCTGCCTGGCTTAATGCTTAGATAAAAGGGCAAATAGAAAAAAAGAAAAAGGCTTTTAAGATTTTCAAATTAGAGGGAAATGCTGTAATAAGCAGTACAAGAAAGCAATTAAACTAGCTAAAATAGAAAATGAAATACGGATAGCAGAACAAAGCAAGTTTAACCCCAAAATGTATATCAATAGCAAAAAGATGAGGACCGAGAATGTGGGACCATTAAATAATGGGGTTGAGATGTTATAGAGGATGCCAAAAAGGCATGTGCTAAACTGTTTTTTCCCTCTATATTTACCATAGAAAATCCTAGTCCTTATAGCAGGGACTGTAATAATATGAGGTATATTCACTCTGGCTAACAGAGGATATGGTACAGAAACAATTAGACAAAATTAATATCAATAAAGCCCCAGAACTGGATGAAATACATCCTCAGACCTTAAGAGAGATTAGTCCAGTTTTATCTAGACCATTGTTTCTTATCTTTTTAGATTCAGTTTTGTCTGGTGGGTGATGTACCTTTGGATTGGAAATGTAAAACAGCATTCAAAAAAAGATAGTTGTTCCCAGCCTGGTAACTATAGACCTGTAAGCCTAACATCAGTGGTAGGGAAGGTGCTGGAAACTTTGTTACAGGATCATATCTTTGTCTCCATAATTGATCTTATTAGTAGTAGTCAGCATGGATTTATGAGAAATCAATTGTGATGGACAAATTGACTTTTTTTATGAGTATTGAGTAAGAATTTAGATTCAGGCATAGCAGTGGATGTAGCATACTTGGATTTTACTAAAGCTTTTGATACTGTGCCACTGTCTTCCACCAGATGTGGTAATGGCAAGTTCATTGAATAGTTTTAAAAGTGGGCTAAATAAGTTTCTAAAACTAAAAAATATTTAGAAAATATTAAAGTTTCTACATGTATCACTTTCTATGTCGTAGCTCTATTAGTAATATAATGCTTTGCTTTTAGCTAGACAAAGAAAATGAGGTTACAGGTTCAATTCCCCAACTTACTTTTAATTATTACTAACATGTTAATATTCTGTTTCTTACATCCGTGCTATCTAACAAATACACTGCAAAAATGACATTTTTGTGTAGAGAGCAAATATATCATTGTTAGGCTCAGGAGCATTTAAATATATTTACCCAAAAATTGCAATGAAATCACTGTAGTGTGTCAGGGAGAGGTAGGATCACTGTGCTGTTATATGATTTTTTTTCATTTTCTAGGAAGCAAGGCTGCAGCTTCCTTGTTTTGATCTGTTGAGCACTACAGACAATGTAAAGTGTACTGTGTTCACTTAGCTGGAAGTCCCCAAGCCAATGTGGATTATGGGAGCTGCCTCCTAGTACCCACAGGTTAGTTTCATAAATCACCCAGGTAGTGGTAAGTCACAGCTTGTTGTATGTTTGTTAATGTCTTTTTGGACAATGTTTTCTGCAGACTTTACTTCCACTTTAAGGTTGTTGGCAATTAATGATTATTTCTGTGTGATTAGTTGGAAATTGATTTAGCACCATTTAAATGCCCCTTATAGTGCATTTTTGCACTATAGTTCTTCTTTAAACAAGAATTCTGACAATATGCTGTTATTTGACAAAGTCAAAGGTAATTTTATACTGGTCTTTGTAATGTTGATCCCTACACTCAATTAAAAAGACCTGAATGCCAAATATGAACACCCTTCTAAATACCATCGCTTAATGAGAAATGGGGTCAAAATATTACAAGATGGCACATCCCATTTTATTTACTGCTAACATCTATTATTGACCTACCACATTGTTCATTGTTAGTTGATGTATATTACAGCAGACCCAGCTTCATTGTTGGCGGCACTTGCAGTATATTCAACACTTGAGCCATTGATTTGTCTATCATACCTACATCTTCATTGATTGCTTGATTAACTCCAAACCCTTTAATTAATGCTCTTATAAAGCATATATGATTTAGGATAAAACCCTACTCAGCAAAGTTTAATAATACATTAGCGTTTAAAGAAATGATTTTCCTATATATTTTTTCAATATCGTTTTTAGAGAGCTAATGGAAAATATTTATGAACAATTGTGCTAAAACAACATTAATAAGTAATATATTTTTAACAGTTTTATTATTTTATTTATTATGCTAATAACCTTTTCATTTAAGTTCTAAAAAATATATTTGTTGGTACAGTGTATAAAAAGGGGAGGAGAGATTTCTCAAAAAGTCCTGACAACCCTAAACAGTTGCGGTGTATGAGTAAGCTTTCCCTGTGTTGGGCTGTATACACACCAGCCAATTTTTCTTTCTGGCAGACTACTGCACCATTCGGTAAACTCACTAGTGGGAATGTATATTTTGGATAAAAAGCTGTGCTATACTTTTAAAAAATTAAATCAGTGGGATATAATTGTTCTGTATATGTGTATAAATAGGTGACTGCCTAGAACTTTACACATAATAAATATTTTTACTGAGTTTTGATCTGCATTGTTTGTGAAGGTTCTCATTCATCCAGGTCATGGTATATCTGTTGTATTCAATTAAATCAACTGGACTTGAAGTTTAGTTCTTGAAGACGTTTCGCTAGTCATCCGACTGGCTTTCTCAATTCAGAATGACTTGCATATCACAGCCAGATGTTAAGGGCGTGATTGCATAGTGGCTAAGAGGTGTTATAGGAACGCCCTGACCCAGCCAGAAATGGAAGTCCTCGCTAAATGCTTGAATTTTGCCATCACTCCTAAAGCCATCCCTGTGGTGGATATAATAGCAGCCACAGAAGCCTCAATCCACAATTATAAGGTACCACAGAGTGAGGCAGAACAACTTTGCCTTAAGGTATCTGCAGCCTTAGCCAGTGCTAAAACTCCTTCATTTACCCTGACCACTCAGGAAAGAAGAGTCTTAACATCCCTCAAGATTCCAGTATCAACATTCTACCGACAGACAAAGGATGAAGTACAGTGGTACTCAACACCTCAGACTACCATGCTAAGGTGACCATGCTCCTGGATGATAACAACACATATGAGGCTTTAACAAGGGATCCCACCCGCCGTTACAAGAAAAAGGTCATAGACTTACTACAATTCAAAAGGATAAAGCCATTGACGAGCAATGTATCATCACCTCTACCCTGGTGAGGCACATCCATGCATACATGGACTCCCAAAGATACATAAGGAAGGGGCACCACTAAGACCTATATAGTCACCAACAAGATTGAAGATATAACACTCCTTGCAGAAGAAACTATGGTGTCCTATGATGTGACATCTCTCTTCACCTGTATACCCACCAAGGAGGCTGTTGAGATGGTGGGAAAACGGCTAGGCCAAGACAGCACTCTTACCAGCAGAACTGATCTCAAACCAGAACAGGTGTGTTCCTTACTGGACTCGTGCCTGAATACCACCTATTTCAAATAAAGGGATAAGTTCTATAAGCAAAAACATGGATGTGCTATGGGATCTCCAGTTTCACCCATTGTGGTCAACCTTTACATGGAGGAGGTAGAAAAACAGGTGCTTAATACCTTTAATGGCATAGCACCCAGCCACTGGTTCAGATAGACCAAAACATCAAATTTACAAGGGAAGAGGTACAAAACAACAAACTGGCTTTCTTGGACTGCTTGGTAGAAGTCAGGGAGAATGGTAAACTGGAAGTAGAGGTTTACAGAAAACAAACACACACAGATCAGTATTTGATGTTTGACTCCCACCACCCTTTAGATCACAAGCTGGGGGTCATCAGAACCCTGCAACACAGAGCTGAGAACATCCCCACTTGCACAGAGGCGAAGGCTAAAGAAATGAAACATCTCAGAGGAGCCCTTAAAACTTGTGGATATCCAGACTGGGCCTTTGTCAAAAGAAGTAGAAGGAAAGAAAAGAACACATATACCAACAGTGAAGGGGAAAAGCAAGACAGGAGAAAGAACATGGTCATCCCATATGTAGCAGGGGTCTCTGAGAAATTAAGAAGAATTTTCAAAAAACATCGTATCCCTGTCTGCTTTAAACCGAACAACACACTGAGGCAGCAATTGGTACATCCGAAAGACACAATACCGAAACACAAGAAAAGCGACATCATATACGCAGTGCAGTGCAGTGAAGAATGCTCTGATTTGTATGTGGGGGAGACCAAACAGCAACTGCATCAACGTAATTCCTCGGGTCAGGACTCAGCCGTGTACCTGCATCTTAAAGGATAAGTGCACTGTAAAATCAAGTTATGTTCCTTTGGAAGCTGCAGCTTTAAAAATACCATTGCCATATTTTTTTTTTACCTATGTCTCTCCAGAGCCTACTTTTGTGCCTTGAAATTTTCTGACATCTTGTTACTGGTTTGCTGAATGTTTAGCTCCGCCCCTCTGAGATTTCCTCTGCTTTCTCCTGCTTGAGCCTCAAACAGTAATGCCTGTGAGTTCCGTGCACGTGCATGTGCACGGAACTCACAAACATGGCAACGGTATTTTTAAAGCTGCAGCTTCCAAATGAACATAACTTGATTTTACAGTGCACTTATCCTTTAAGGATAAAGGACATACCTTTGAGGATTGTAATGTTAACATATTGGCAAAGGAACGTGACTGGTTCAAGAGAGGTGTCAAGGAGGCCATTTATGTGAAAATAAAGAAACCAAGCCTAAATAGAGGTGGGGGGGTTCGACACCAACTGTCTGCCATTACCCTGGGCATTCCTATATCACCTCTTAGACACTATGCAATCATGCCCTTAACACCTGGCTGTGATATGCTAATTGGGATTTTCCAGGGTACATAATTGCCGCAGATTCTTGTACAAGTCAATCTGAATTGAGAAAGCCAGTCGGATGACTAGCGAAACGTCTTCAAGAACTAAACTAAAGTCCAATTGATTTAATTGAATACAACAGATATATATTTAATCTGCATTCATAAATCAATGACTGGCCTAGATCTATGGTTCTAATTTACTTTTTGCATTTTAGGAAAAAATGTTTGTTTTTCATTTCAAAAAACATTTGACAACATTAAAACAGATTTACTGACTGAATAATTTTAAGAAGTAGAATCTCTGAATTGTAACCCACCAGCCTTTCCAGTCTGCCCTTTACTGTTTGTAAAAACTCAGACTTCATTAATGTTTGACCTTTGTTCATGCCTAGACTAGTGATGTATCTGCAATACCTAAGGCATTATTGAACTTACCGCCTGTATTTGTGACTTCCTAATCTACAGATATCGCCTTTCATTCATACATCATCTCTGAATAAGTACTTTTTTATCTTTATTTCATCATTCTATTTTTTTCATTTTACATAATCACATTGTGTTTGGGCATTTTTGTTATCTTTAACTTTTGCTACGTGCTAACACCTGAACAAAAAAGACCAATGTAAAAATATGCTTTTGGGCACAGAAACCCAGTCCAATGTAAAGGGAGATGTTTATAGTTCAGAAAAGTAGGGGTTCGAATTAAACATGTAGAAGCAAATGCTATCAGCATATTAGTTGAATGAACAGTGTTTGAAAGAGATTAATGACTTACAATCCAAACCCAAAATCACACAATTGTATCTAGAATAAGAATTTAAATTATTATATTCAAATTATTTTATAATCTTTATAATCATTACATTATATTTTTTCTGTGTGTAGGGCACCCCAGCCCATACCCCCACCCCCCCCACAGATTAAGATTTGTAAAAAAAAAAAAAAAGCCCCAGAAATATCCTTACACTCCTTCTTTCCCCGGGGAGTTGGGACAAGTAGACGTGTATGTGATTGGCTAGGCGGCAGCCAATCACAGATGCGGCTGATGGCTATACACATTGCCAAGGGAATGAAGGACTGTAAGTATATTTCTGGGCATTTCTGGGGCTTGTTTTACAAATCTAAATTGGTGGTTGGGAGTTGGCTGGGTTGCGCTACACAATTTTTTTGTTAGAGACAAGCAGGCATAAGGGACTAGGAGGGAGGGAGGAGGGGAGGCACTCCCCTGCGCATGCCAGAAACCTCTCAGAGGAAAAAGAAGCAGCAGGGACCAGATGACACACAGACAGCTCTTACTTTGTGAATATTGGAATAGAGAATATAGTGGATACGGCAGAGCAGGATCATCCTCAAGGCAACCCGAGGCACCTGCCTAGGGCCCAGGAAAACTTCTGGGGGCCCAGCTTCAGAAGCAGTAACAATATTATAGTCTATACAATATATGTAGCAAAAAAAGGGGCCCTAAATGATGATGGCCCTGCCTAGGGCCCCATATGATCATAATCCATCTCTGGGATACGACATTGAGGGACGCTTTGGAGGTGTAAACTGGTTTTCAAATCCCGCTAATCGTGGGATTAACACCATAGGGTGTTAATGTTGGGATCTTGGTCCAATCACCATATTAATATAAGAAGGGTCCAAATTAATTCCATTGATTACAATAAGTCATTATATTATAGTGTCTTGGATCTTGTCCATGGAGCAACATATATTCTATTTAGTAAGAAAGTAGGAGTTAGAGTGGAGTAGACACCTATATAATTTTTTTTGTTTATACTGTATATAAACATATACATAAAATGAGCTAAGTTAAGGTGCTTAAGCTGATTGGGGGAGAGTCGACATGCCACTCAGGTCAGCTGCATGGGGAGGTCCCATGGGGCCCATATTTTGACAAATTTGTCCATCTGATCTTCCTCTGAGGAGAGGGGCTCTGTTTCAAGAATTGTTAAATGAGGCTTCTCACTGCCACCTATATATGAGTAGTTAGTCAGGTTGAAGCCCTTGAAAGCCAATTGAAGGGTAAACCCAGTACCCAGTGTATAGGGTCAATGGGTGGGTTACGAGCAAATAGGAAATTGATCAGTTTGGAGGCTCTGGTTCATAGCTTTTTAATAAGGGGATATTCCCATATTATGTGGTGCAGAGAGCCTTCTCTACCCCCACCCCGTAACATCTGTCTGAGGTAGCTGACCATATCCTATGTTGCTTAACTGGAGTGAAGTACCATTCTAAAATAATTTTATTGGCATCTTCCTTATATATAGTACATATGGAGGATTTAGCTGCATCATCCTAGATAGAGATGGCCGAACTTTCGAAAGTTCGGGCCGTTTTCGAACTTTCGAACTATATGGAAAGTTCAAAAATGGACCCATTAAAGTCAATGGGAGTCAAATAGTTCTAAAAGTTTGAATGAAATACAATTAAAATATCAATCATAACTTAATGTAAATGGCTGTGGGACCTGGGAAATGGTCTGGGGAACATGTTCGAATATCCAGGACTTTCGAAAACTCGATTTTACTCCCACGCGTGCTACTTTCGAGCTCTCCCATTCGAACATTCGATAATTATCCCATGAACGACTCGCGGATTCTATAATACTATATTTACTTGCGTATTGGTATAATAGACATTTTACTTGCGGATTCGAGAATTCGATATTTACTTGCGTATTGGTATAATAGACATTTTACTTACGGATTTGATATTTACTCGCGTATAGGTATAATAGACATTTTACTCGCGGATTCGAGAATTCGATATTTACTCGCGTATTGGTATAATAGACATTTTACTCGCGGATTCGAGAATTCGATATTTACTCGCGTATTGGTATAATAGACATTTTACTCACGGATTCGATATTTACACGTGTATAGGTATAATAGACATTTTACTCGCATATTTGAGAATTCAACATTCAAACATTTTCGATAATTATCGAAAGTCTGAAAAATATTGAAAATCCGGGTCCGGGATAGTTCGAGAAGTCTGAGTCCTTTCAAACTTGAATAATTTGGCTCGGACTTGGTTCTAGTCCATCTCTAATCCTAGATGGCCACTCCTCCCATGTGATTGTTTGATCAATGATAGTACTGAGGTTCAGTATGTTATAAAGTTGAGATATTCATTTCTGTTGTAATGAATGGCCTTTGAATAGCTATAGATTCAAATATTGTTCAGCTGGTTAATTTTTTTTTTTAGAAATCAGGATTTAAATATAATCTAATTTGCAAATAGGAAAATAAAAATGTAAAAGGGAATTTTTTCTTTGATGCTAAGGTGGGCAAATCGTATACTTCTTTGGTAATAGGATCAATTTACCCTGAACATAGCATTCATCACACCTCTGTTTTATTCCAGTTGAAACTGTGTAGAATTTTTTTTAAAACTGAACTAAACTGGGCATTTGAACATTGTTGAATGCATCCTGGATATTTTCCACAGCGAAGAGTAGAACAGAATACCCTGTTTATTAAAGTCAGTTTTAAATATAGTGTTATGAATTACGATCTTTTTTGACGCAAATCAGTATCTTTTATTTAAAATGTGCCTATGGTAATAGTAGGATTCTACTGTTTCTATTATATTTTTGTTCTTTGATCATACTGTAAAGAAGAGACTTGCTGTAGCAAATGACCAGGTACTGTATGTGACACTTTACCCCAGATACCGTAATAAAACCCGCAGGGAATACGTTTTTGTGCTCACATATTCCAGGCTAACAGCTTTTAAGCTAGCAGATGGGCTAATATGGATGTTCTTTGAACTTTGGTAGGGGGTTACAAACTAAATTAATATTAAAATGTTATATTTTACTGCACACTGAAAAACAAAAATTAAGTTAGATATGACTAAGGAAGTTGATACTACCCCAACCCAAATTTTAGGTTTTGATTTTTGAAATTTCCCAACCAAAATTCCAGTTTCTAAATATGACTATTCATTGTAACCCAATCATAATTTGTCTATGCCTTAGGGCAGCCCAGAAATCCACTACATTGAAACCATCCCAAGGCACAGTTATGTACACTTGACAAAAGATGATTACATGGAGATATGATCACTGTGTATAAATACATTGGGCGATATTTATAATGGCGTGGTATGGCTATTTTGTGATTTCATTCGTAATTTTACGATTTTGGTCATACAATTATGATCGCAATCATATAGTACCATTGCAGTAATCTAGTACCCCATCATATTGTATGACCAATCGATCATAAATATACAGCCATACATTAACCATAACACTAGGTGTCGGTATATGGGCCACACAATAAACTGGTTCATTGTTAACCAATAAAACATATCAGAGGACATGCAGATATTACTTAAGACTGGAAGAAAATAATTTTACAGCTCAATGCACCAAAAGCTGTTATGGGCTACCTGGAGCAAACTCACCAGCAATGTTATATATAGGGGCTTTCGGTGCATCACAAAACAGCTTTGGTATGAAGACATCTGTATAGAAAATATGTGCCTAGAGACAGTGAAAAGTGGGGTCATAGGTCTTTGAAGACTCCATGGAAATGAAAGACTTCTTAGTTACATAATCTTCTTCTATGTACATAAATCCAACTTAAAAGAGAAGTATCAGTGTTCTGGGGACATTTTACATTAGGATTTACAAAATGTAAGTTTAGTTCTTCTTTAAAGACTACTATATAGGCCAGTGGTGGCAAACCTTTTAGAGGTTGAGTGGCCAAACTGTAACCCAAAACCTTACTTTTATTTTAAGTGCCAACATAATCATTTAAACTGAATATGGAGTTTTTACTTTAGAAAAAAACAACACAAATAGACACAGACCAATACAGTAGATGGAATCGATTATAGATTACCTATTAACCTCTACATCACCACACAGGAGTTTGAGATCTTAAACAGTGACCATTAACCCTACATTATTAGACAGGAGTTTGAAACTACACTTTCTCTCTGGCTTTCTGGTAACAAACTCTGGTGAACTCTGCTGTGCATGAGTGCCCACATAGAGGGCTCCGAGTACCACCGCTGGCACGTGTGACATAGGTCCGCCACCACTGATATAGGCCTTTTACCTGTTGTACCTTTATACCTGTATTGTACGTTTGTGGTTTTATTTCACTGTTGTATCTATATGCCCATTGTATACACATTTTTGTGAATATTATTGCTTCATCTAAGGTTTACTTGTATTGAATGATATTTGAAAAACCATTAAGAAGATATTTTAAAAATCATTAAATGCTCTTAAAAGAACTAATAAAGGATTCTGTCCTCTGTGGAGATTGTGTCATATGCTGCATAAGCTGTAATTTGACAATTTATTACTCTTGAAAAAGCCCACCCAGGGAAGGGGGAGTTTTTTTTTTAAATCACTTCAGGATCATTCTTCTAGCTGCAGTATATCCAAAGTTACAGCAGTATGAACAGTATTTGTTCTTGCTAGTACTGTGATTTGTGACATCACCCGAATTTTGGGGTCTGCCTCCAAATTTAAGGTTGGAGCATGCCCACTGCTGGGACAGAGAATCATTAGATGGATCATTAGCACCATCCCCAAACTTCTAAATCATTGGGAAAATAGTCAGGTCAGTGTTCAGAGCCTTAGCAAAACAAGTATTGTATTGAAGGTATGCAGAAATACACAAGTGCTATTTACATGTATTTACTATATATTGTATATACATACACTTTAAGTGATGGTATCTCCTTGTTGGTGCTGATTTTTGTTAATTGAGTGGAAAAAGCTCTGCATAGTATGGGGCTGAAAGTGGTAGTTCCTTTACAGCAGAAGTTTGGGGTTTTTTTGCAAGATGCTGAATTCTTTATTTTTTTAAGCTGGTCTACAGTTGTTGTAGCACACAAAACAACATTTCCATTAGGAATAAATTGCAAAATCCCTGGCCATAACCCACTTTCTGTGTCAATTACTTTGAGTACATCTAAAAGAATAGTTAAGACAGGTGACAATGATTGTGTTCAAAAGCCGTTAACACCTTCAGTTTCAGTAATTTTCAAAACAAAAATGTGTTATTTGCCATAAAGGAAAAATTTGCTTAATGAAATAGAAACATTTAGTTTCACTATTATTGTCCCAACAAAAGCTATGTGGTAGTTGACTTGCATAGGGCTTGTCTCTTACAATGGGCAGAGCAATATCAGAAAAATTGGGTGGAAATTGGGTGCCTGCTCCATTGGAACCCTACAAAACAGTTATGCCTGCTTTAAGCTCTTGTTAGTTCGGCATTATTATTAGTCAGATAGCAAGATTCAAAATTCAGACCAATGTGATGAACTACAAACAATGATTGATAACAAAATAGGGGGACAAAGATATTTCTCTGTGAGCAATACATTTTATGATTTGTTGTCTGCAATTTTCACAATGAGCCATAAATAATCCTTCCACATCACAGTTTCTGTCGCTAAGGTTATTTAGGATTGCCAGAGGGCAGTGAGTCTCGTTGTTTCTTACCGACCCAAATTTCAGTTAATCTGATTTGTTTAATAATTTAAATTTTTCACTCACAGGAGCCTCAAAAAAACATTGTTAGAGATGCAACGTCTAAAGATGCATTGGAATTTACTAGGATTTAGCATACATTTAAGAGACTTCACACTGCAAGGGATGTACCAAGGTTAAAGCCGGGAATAGTGACTTTTTTAATATAGTATCACATGCCCCCATAAATCCCTAAAGGTTTTGCTAAACTGTAGTTTTTGGTTCATGCTATGACTTTTAATGCAGATAATCTTTATAAAAAATAAAATCACATAACGCACATTTAGTTTGGAAAAAGAAATCATCCACCTCAACTGTTATTGCTGCTGGTTTTTATGCAGTAGCATCTTGTGCTAATAATGTTGTGCTAATGTATAACATAACCATGCTGCTCTATCAGTATATGTATTCTATGTATTCAGTTAATTCTAATATAAGGACAGATAAATCATTTTGTGTATTTTAAAACAAATAATTTAGATTTTCATCCAGTAATTACATTAAATGCTCAATAAATAAACCACTTTCCTCCATATTTAGTTCATATTCTAGTATACTGTATTATACTTATTAAAATGAGTTTTTCTATTTGAGATTAACGGATACTATGGGTATCAGATTGGCTGCGAATTTTCCAGCTTTTTTCACAATGAACTTCTTTTAAATAAAGAATGTTATTTACATGGTGCTGAATAAGCAGGACACTGATTGCTGCACATCCTTAATGTACTTTTACTTAAATTTGTGCCCGAGTTAATTATTTCTGTCCAAATGGCAATTACCTGTTTCACGCTCAAGACAAACCAAAATCAATCAAGTGATGCAGGAAAATGAAGCATGTGTAGAACTGAGACTAATCAAGTGGAAATAACAGTCTTCTTTTTAGTACTAAACATGCAGGTAGTATTTCTTGTAAGAGCCTGCTCTTATGGAATCTCTGTCCTGCATTTAAAAAGTACAATACACTAAAATAGTTTTTCATCTTCAATTCATATTAAAACGAATACCAAGCACAGACTTGCTTATAAAAAGAATGCAGTAGGCATGTGGTGCTCTCTTTAGAGCGTTGTCCCATCTCAGAAATACACAGTGCTCTGTGGTTGCAGTCTGATAATTATTATTGATTCACTCTCAGGCTGTCAATCTGGCCATAGCTCGGGAACAGTCAGTGATGGACAGAAAGAGGATTGGACAGCCACCGTCCAACAAGGAAACTTCATCTTGAAAATGAACTTAGATGAGATGGTGCGGGCAGATAAGGGTAATTGATGATTGTTTCAAAAATGGGGGGGGGAATGATTAAAAAAAAGAGCAAAAGAAAAACTCCTGTATATTATCAAATCATAACAGACACGTATGGTACAGTATGGCATGGTCATAAATGGATGCTCTTGATATAATTACCTAATGTTTCCCAGTTCATCCATCACTGCTACTAAATCTTGGCAGGTCAGAATTATGCTACTAAAAAGAAGTACCTTAGTGCTAAAGTACTGGTAAACATACATCCGTTACACATTATCCTGTGTACATGTCTTTGCAGAAAGAAATCGGGGAAGATACTGGAAGCTGTTGTTTTGACAGACATCTGTTTAGCAGGACATTAGGTGTTAAATAAACACAGTTTTCTCCTATGATGCTGAAACCTTATTATCTTGTTGGAATGACCTTGCCTGCAGATTGTTCGTTATGACAGCACAGTGTTTGGAGCATCTGACAATTATGTCATGTTAACATTAGGCAAAATATTGGCACTGACAAAGAACATGGTAATCCTTGTTGAACCAGAGCTGGACTTTTGTTTAACCAATTCTACAGATTTGTTACTGTCTCCTTAATAATGATAACATACCCCTGGAATAAAATTGTAGAAATCCAGATCCATCTTAAAGAAAAAGGTGATTTTGACAAAATAAAACACAGAGACCATGTAAATATGTATCTACAAAGGATATAATTGAAACCTTTCCTAATCTGTAATATATTTGTAAAATGCTCACACAATGCCTTTGTTTCACAATTTGAAATGAAGATTTGTCCTCTGTGTATTTTTGAAATATTCTTGACATTTTGCTTTTTGAAGTCTAATTATCAGCGAAACATCACAAAAGCTGTAGCTGTGTCCTTTGTTATATAGGAATAAAGGGTGTCAGTTTAAATAAAGCTTATCACATTATAGCTTAGCCTTTTGCCAGGACAAGCACTCGTGTCTGTCCTGAGGATGCTGTTGCTGTATTTGTTTTCCAATTACATACTGAGCGAACTCAATAGAGTACAAGGCATGATGGGAGAACTCCTCTTTGATTGCAATTACTGTTCACTTTGTGCTGAAATGGATCAGCATTCATAGAGATCAAATAACTCCTCAGAATTAAAAGCACAAACACGTGATAAATGCAATACAGTGTGCATGATATTCTGAAACAAATCAAATATAAAAATTCACAGAAGCAGACATTCCATTTCCTTGTTGCATCACGTGAAAGAAAAATAATTATTGCTGTATCATAAACTTGCTTATTCTTAACCACAGTTTCTGTGCAACCAGCATTATTCCAAGGACTATCCGGGAGATTCAATGAAAGTTCTTATTGTTAAAAATAGTGCTAATTTTGCCCCAATCAATGAGATATTATTTAACATTTGAAATCTAACATCTGATTGGTTGGGGCAAAATTAGCACCGTTTTTAACGATAAGAACTTTATTGAATAACCTTGTATGATTGTTACATATTTTTATTTTTGTCTGAGGGATTACCAATTATTTAGAGCTGCATTCTAAATAAGAAATTCAAAAACAAATATGACTTATGTTTTATTATTATTATATTATCATGACAAAGATCAGCTTCTTATTAGTAATAGTATTTGGTACATGAAAGTAGGCAGTGAACCAGAAGCCCTGTTTCTAAAATAAAAATAATATTTACATTTAGAGATCCGTGTGCATGAACAGTTTAATACCTTTTGATGAAAACTGAGAAATGTTTATCTGGTTGGGAAAATGTTAAATATTGACCACAATTGAACTATGGAATCTTGTGTTGTCCCTGTATTTTTTGCAGTATTTAAATTGTCTATGATTCCTGACTGCACAAGGTTCAAAGATATTTTATTCTGAATTAATATTGTTAAAATCAATGTACAATGATTTGTTCCTGTGCCTTGGTGTAACGCTTATTCTCTGGTATCTCTGTCAAAATAAAATTTTACCCAGATTTCTAGGGGGGGAAAATATAATTGGCAAATGGAAAAAATATAAATAACATATGAAGAAGCATAGATCTCAAATAGGCCCTGGACTACTTAATGATGATATGGTTTTGTAGTTCAAGACATAATCAGTTAATTAAGATAAGATTACACTAATATTTTAAGGTGGGTGCACACAAGCAAACTTTTTCTCCCGTCCGACCATTTGTTACTAGCAAGCGCTCAGCCTGGACACAATCGCCCTTGATTTTTTTCATCCGATTCAGACAAACAGGCGACTGAGCTCAGTTGCGGCTACCTCCAACCACACCATGCAATATAACCGACCGACCAATACATGCCACCATTTGATGGTCAGCCAAAAATATTGTATAGTGTGTACCTAGCTTTAGGCACTGAACTTCCAACATAGAAGTTATTTGTTAGCAATTTTATGCAAACATTGAGACTAAAGTGATGCCAAAACTGAAATTATGCCTCAAAATTACATTTGTGTCATAAAGTTTCAATTATTAAAATTTAATTTTGCAGTGGAATTTTGGGGTTCAACGTGGAATTTTCCTTGGTTTCTTAAAGGACAACAATATCAAAAAAAAAAATAACATCACCATTCACCACCATTACATGTCCACACTTCCAGCAGCTGAAATTGCTTACTCCCATTTACAACTGTGCTGCCCTCCCTTAGATATCGCACAGCAAAGATGAGTGCTAAAAGCCCGCCTCCTAGAGGGCCCAGGGCCATGGTTAACTTAACACTTGTTAACATAACACTTGTCATTGGCTGGTGGGAATGTCTGTTACAACCTCTCTCCTCCTTATCTGCCAGTCAAATAAACTTGAAATGCCCTGTTGCTAGGATACAGCCTACATAATCAAGCTGATCATTGGGTGGGTTGCATACCTTTACTCTTTTTAAAGCAACTAAAAAAGTTATCCTTTAACAAAATAGAAGTTTTGACTGGTAATATGGTGAGTTTTTTGTCACAAAAGTTTAATGATAAAATTATGGACATCTCTAGTTTTATCATATACTCCTTACATAATCAATAAATATGATATTATAATATATAAAAAAATTCCAATTATCCCAAAAATTCACAGAGTAGGGCAGCAAACACTATTAATAGTAGTATGGGGTCCTCAAGACCTAATCAAACATATAGAAAAATATTTACACTAGCTAGATGGCTAGACAAGATACTGACTCTCAGCTGCCAGTAAAGTGCATATATAGGTAACGTGCATATATACCACATTAGATCATACAAAAAGTGCATAGTAGTATTGTAATAAATACAAATGCATAGAACAATAGCGCTAAAAAACAGGACTGGAGAGTAAGCCTCCCTTAAATACAATCTAAACATATATACTCTAGGAACTTCTCCACTTTCTGCATACAAGGTGTGTATAAAAAAGGGTAAAAATGGAAGTCCCAATAGGTGTTCATATATTCTGCAAAAGGGAACAAGCAAGCTAGTGGTTCAAAATGTGTATGAATAGATCTCACCCAAGATGATTCCCCAGCTAAAGGATAGATGTGTGCTGCTTGTGGTTATCAGATCACTGAGACAAACTCCCGTAGCCCTTGCAGCCCATCTGAGAATTCCTCTATTCCAACTGCAAATTTCCATGCATGGGGAGATTTGCCTTAACAACGCTAAATGCATCAGCGAAGTAGAAGGGGAAAGAATATATATATCCAGGAATATTGACTGATACCTTGCAGCTCTGAAGTCCTGAGTTCGATTCCACCCTTGGACACATCTACAAGAAGTTTGTATTTTCTCCCCATGCTTGCGTGGGTTTCCTCCGGGCACTCCGGTTTCCCACATCATAAAGACATACTGATAGGCTGTATGTGTCAAATAAAAGTGCTTAGATTGTAAGCTCTCCAGACAGGGCCTGTTGTGAATGTATACATGTAATTCTATAGCACTGGGGAAGATTTTGGCGCAATATAATTTCACAATAATAATAATAATGTATGGGCACTTTAAGTAAAGGTAACCAGTTAATCAAATGCTCAAATAGGTTGTGTTACTTAATATCAGAAATATATTTTGTGGTATACAAAATATAACATGCAAGGGTAATATATTTAATCACATGTAACTAATTGTAGAAGGGCATAACGTATTGGGTTACTTTTTGAGTTGTCCACACGTCCAGATTTTCCGGTACAACTTGAGACATGTGTTTCTGCATCAGTGCCTGTATACTGCACAAAACTTGATATTGCCCCCATTTGAAATTTGATTTAATGTTTTTGTACCAAAAAAAATAAAAATTGTAGATTAGCCCAACACAGTGCATGAAGAATGTATTTTTGGTTTTACTAATCAAGATATTTTAATCTTTATTTAATCTTAGTTAAACCCATGTTCTAGACATTAGTTGCAAACTTTCACCTTTTACCCAAATGTTTATTCGGCCACTTTACGGGTCAATATAATACTAAAGAAGTTGAGTCTTACTTGACAGGGATCCCATGATGCTTTAGGGTCTCTTGTGAAACTTACTGAATCGCAGGATCCCAGTCAGGTAAAACAAAACTTTTTTGTATTACTGTACATCGGCCCTGTATTCCACTGTAGGAATGTTGGAAATGGTGCACCCAGTAGCTGGGGTTTTGCACTAATTTTGGACAAAAATGTCCAATATTGCATTTCCAACTGACAAAACATATATTCATCATACAGCCACTGCAAGAAGTCTCTCCTCCACGTATTTGCATAATGTGTAAGGGAGCAGTGGCTAGTACTCCACCTAACCTGCTTTATCCTTTGGTGACATTTCTTAAATGGTGCTTCATTATGAAATCCAGAGGCCTACATTGTTCTGATAATGGCTCAATAAAGCTGGAGCTGGCCTACAGCTGGCACTCTGGTTTTGCACTTGCTTAATGCAATGTCAATTTGTCCTTCTATAATTATGTCCTTAAGTGACGTAGAATTCTTGCTTATAGACAATTACCAAGGCAGGAAATGGATATATAGACATAGAAAGTCTAGAAAGTCAAGCATAGTCAGCATCTAATGTGTCCTGTGACATAGAGAAATATTATTAAACACATAATCTGTGCACACCTAGCTTCCTTCTTCCTTCACTGCTCCTGGTGTTTTAATAGTGTGGTTGGCCATCACAAATTACAAACTGCAGAAAAATAAACCTTGGCAACAAGAATCTGCAAAAGAGTTTAAAAAAAAAACTGTTTATTGTGTCAAGATAAATGTACACCATGTTTCACAGAATCACAAAGGGACATGAAGACCTGAAATATTGTGTGAGTTTTTTGTAACACAATAAATAGGGGATTTCGCAGATACATGTGCTTAGAGTTCCTTTTCCTAGAGAAATATTGAACTAATTTGCAGCATATCTTTTATAGCTGCCTGTTAGTTGCCTTATTACAGTTGGTCTCCTCAGAAAATAGAAGATGATTGTGAGAGGCATCTATGCATTCCACTTGGCTGATCTCCTCAGCCAATGGGAGAAAGCCAGGTGGATGCAATGTGTGTAATGACATCACTCATAGACTAGCGCACGTGTATGATGGTGTCATTCAGGAAGTTGCCTGTTTTTTGCGGTCTTTCCCATGGGTAAGTTCTGGTCACTGATTGTTTCTGCTCAGCTCCTTTTGTGCCTGTTGTTCCTGTGCCTCCTTTGTACCTGTTGTTGCTGACTCTTGCCTGTTCGATCACTCCTCTCTGCCTGCTGATTTGGTACTTGTTCTTCTTTGATGTTCCTGTCAACCTGTTGCAAAGCAAATGATTATCCCTGACTCGGTCTGCCTCTCCGATTTTGGACCCTCCCAGAGTTTCCTTCACCCTGTATCCTGACAATATGCACCTTGTGTTTATTTGAAAACCCCAAGCCAAGCTAGATGAATTTTATCTGAAAGTAATGCATCTAGCATAAATTGGCTCCTGCCCACCCCAATAACAGATGGACCTCATCTATGTCTAGGGTAAACCTTGTCTATGCTTGTTAATTACTGCACTTTTCCCCCCTTCATTTGAGAAGGTCGCTCTCTCTCTCATTATTTCATTACACATTCATTATTAGGGATGGCCGGTTCGCGGACCCGAACCCAGATCCGCCGTGGATTTATCCCGTTCGCGAATGGCGGATTTTTCCGGATTTTCCGCCTTCCGAACTTCCGATTCGCGGATTTTTCATATTTTCAAAAATTTTCGAAATTACAGGTACCGGCCACCAAATATATACAATATAAACATAGCAATGGCTGTTAGAAATAAAGCATGTTTACTGGGAAATGTCTCTCCCGCTGACACGAAATGGAGGTTTTGTGTAACTTAATGAAGGGAATAAAGGGGGATAACTTTTATTCATGTGATTTTCATATACTGGTCATTTATAATTCTTTATATTTATACATCGATTCAAAAATTAAAATATACACAAATAATAGGAGCAATTATTACAAAGCTTTCTCTTGTTTTAATGTAAGTTCTATTTGGTAAATGTGTCTTCTGCTTCATTTTCTTCAGCTCTCAAAATCACTATACTTTTATTCCACTTGTTATGTTAACATGTCTGTGTGTAGTCATAGTAGAATCCACTTTCCTCTGCTTCCATCTCCTTCATTTGTTTTAATTTTGTATTAAGCTTCTTTCCATCACATTGTATTGACAGCCATTCTCTTATTTTCAGATTGGTGGCCATTCACTGATGAGCTTGCACTGGTTGGGTCATGACCCCTTCTCTTATCTGGACAGCTCTCAGTTCCATGAATATTTTTTAGCTGGAGGGTGTTATTAATAGAGTGTCATAGAACAAAGAAAAGAGGGAGGGGAAATCAAATACAAAGTTTATTTTATTTGGAAACGATTCCTTTAGGATAAATGTTGGATTTAGCTTTAATATTTCCAACAACAACTACCGAATGTTAGCAAATTTTATTACACTATATTAAAGAAAGAATTCTTGTTCTTTCAAACATCTTTTATCTGTTATATATTGAAGTATGTATGTTGACAAGTAAACACACACATTATAAATATATATATATATATATATATATATATATATATATATATATATATATATATATATATACAGACTTACAGAGGCTTAAAATTGCAGTAAATGACTGGGGGGAGCCAGAGCACCAATTGTAGATCTCCATTTTATCTATTGCTTATGTGTTCTGAGCTGCATGTAACAAAACAGACAGAAGCTAGTTCCTCTTGAGGCTAGGAGGACAAGCCTCAGGTGGCTAATTTCTGGGATTAAAAAGACCTGACCCTGGTAGTGAAAGAAGAGAAGTTGACCTCTAACCATACAGTGAAAGAAGAGAAGGTGAATGCTACTTTATACTGTATGCTGTCACAAGATGGAATTTGAAAGGTGAAGGGGCCCATAAAATGCAAAATGTGGGGGTAAATGCTTCTTAAAAAAAAGATGTTCTTTGTTCTTTGAAGATCTTTCTACCTATTATAACACAAGACAGTGTTAAGGAGCTGTTTACATAAAGATAACATTATTCTCAAAGGATTTAAAACAGCAGTCTGGTAAAAGTTTCAATATCTCTTGCACTGGAATGGATAAAGCTTTTCTATTCAGAGCCTTGAATAACCTTTCCCTGCACAGTTGGGTATGTCTGAAAGTATGATCAATTTGATGTCTTGATTAAATAAATTATGAAAATATGCATTTAAACATGCTAATTTCCATGATGTATGCTGTTTCTCTGAATGGGAGACAATTTGCTAAAAAGTAAAATATGAAGTACACTGTAAATATCTGTGTTTTGCATCATTGGACAATATTTTTGCTGCTGTCCATAGAAAAAAAGGAAAATGAAATATACTCACTGAATGGGGCATGAAATACTCTGTTTACATACACGTATATATACATCTTATTTTTTTACAGCAGTGTGGAGGCAGGGTACTGTAATGCAGGTCATAAAGTATAATGAACAAGATGCAGAGCCCTTGTCTAATAATAGTCAAATGTTTTCTATATTATATCCCTGAAGGAAAGTATCATAATGATATATAAGGAGTGTAAGGTAGAGGGTGCATAGAATGTATGAATTGTAGCAGCATAGTTATTTTCTACAAACAAATTAACTTTGGTTGCCAAAAAACCTGGTCCATAAAATTTATATCAAAGAGCTTGGACAAGAAAGGATGCATCCATTAGTTTCCTGAAATTTTAATAAAAAGGGCAACTGTCGTCTCCGAACAAGTAAGGGTTAAATAAAAGCCTGCCATTTGAAATATTCACACTTACTACTACCAGTAGCTTGAGTGACATCCCCTGACATTATGCTCCAGCCCCTGCGGTCTGAGCATGCTCACTAAGGACTTGATGTTGGAAAAACAAAAAGTCTCTGAATAGACATCTGATGAGTGATGTCATCAGCGCCCACCCCACAGGCTCCTGGATATTTTTAAGACAGGAAGAAAGACAGTAAATTTAAATTCTCTTCAGTTTATACTAGCAGTGGAAGGCAAAAGCTAGGTTTACAGTTTTGAAAATAGTTGTAAAAAAGATTGACAGTTGAGCAGGCAGAAACTGGTCACATGGCAAAAAGCTGGTCACATTGCCACAATATGTTAAAATCAGGAAGTTTTGGGGATGTTATATTGCTGAGCCCTTTCAGTAATATAACTTCTTACAGGATTTTCCTAAAGATGTGATCGCAGGGTCACCAAATGCTTTAATTAACCATAATTTGTTTTCTAGGCCATTGATTCTTCTTTTGTCTTGATATGATTCTAAGATTAGAAAAATTTTATTACAATTTTCAAAAAGGGAATGTTGACAAACTGGTAATATAAACCTTTAAAATTTGACACCATAAGTTTGTTTAGGGTGTAGAATTATATTCAGCAATTTGTTTTGGAGAATGGCCTCATAAGTATTGATCAACACTGGTTTATGAGAAATATGTCTTAGCAAACAAATTGGCTTGCTTTTTATAACCAAGCGAGTAAGACTGTGGACTCCGGTATAGTAAAGAGTAAAGTAAAAGTAGTGTGAATACATTTTCCTAAAGCTTTGATACTGTTTTACTGTGGTGCAATTTCTGAGTAAACTAAGGTTCATATACAGAAAATTGATTGGAATATTGTGTACAGAGAGCATTTGTCAATGTGGTACTAATCAATTTTTATTTTAGTGTAATAGGGTTGAAAGTAGTCAAAGTATGTTACATTTTTAAAAACTGTTATTGTGGGATTTACCAAATGGACTTTCCAAGTACGCTAAATCTAAATGAAAACTGGGTGTATGTTTCCTTCTAAAAAAAGAAAAAATATTTAGAAAACAAATTTCTCAAGATTATACCTGGTGAGTTGTCAAAAGGCCTAAAACCAATTGATACAAATGGCATGGAAGAAATTACACCAGGCAATAGATCTGTTAAACACTTTAAAACTTAATAAAGACAAATAAAAAGTTAATACCTTTTCAGTGATTTATTATGAATGGAACTTTTTGCCTGATTAGCAATAATAAAACAATTAATGTGAAAAGGCTAAATGTGAACACATTACTCATACTAAAATTACCTTTCACCTTCTAGAAAAGAAAAATCAAACAGTAATCAATCTTCTCACATATTTTGCTAGGTGTCAGTTAAACACAAATTTTGTAAGAAATTAGTCGTCTGTCACTCATGGTCATGGTCATAAAGGTGAAAAGATAGTAACTGAATTTAAGACAGGGAAGTATGACCAAGAAAGTCATTTGAAAGAGGAAACTAAATTATCCCTGTTCTTGTTACAAGAATTTAGAAACATAAATAAGCATGCTTTTTCTGGCAAAATCCCCCAATTGTTGATCGATGTAATTAGCCATTGATAAACACGGCGTAAATTTCCCCAGTTGCTGCCTCAGTGTGTTTTTTGTTTAAAATAGTCAGGGATAATGTGTGTGTTATCTTCTTAATTTCTCTGACACCCCTGCTACATATAGGATGACCATGTTCTTTCTCTTGTTTTGCTTCCTCCTTCACTGGCGGTGTTTGCGTTCTTTTCTTTCCCTCTTCCAGTTTTGACAAAGGCCCAGTCTGGATATCCACATGTTTTAAGGGCTACTCTGAGGTGTTAAATTTCCTTAGCATTAGACTCTGTGCTAGTGGGGATGTTCTCTGCTCTGTCTTGTATGGTTCTGATGACACCCAACTTGTGATCTAAGGGGTGGTAGGAGTCAAATACTGGTATGTGTGGGTTGATTTTCTGTAAACCTCTACTTGCAATTTACCATCCTCCCTGACTTCTAACAAGCAGTCCAAGAAAGCCAGTGTGTTGTTTTGCACCATGTAAATATTACATTTTGGTCCATAGCATTGATGTCTTCATGTACCCATATATCTGAACCAGTGGCTGGATGCAATGCCCTTAAAGGTATTACAGCCTGTGTTTCCACTTCCTCGATTTAAAGGCTTGCCATGAGGGGTGAAACTGGAGATCCCATGGCACATCCAGGTTTTGTATAATATTTAAAGATATACAACCTGATAAACCAATCAAATATAATGATTAGAAACAAACATAAATCTACCAAGACAATACAACTAAGCAAGGAAGTGCCAGCACAGAAAAAATAACTTATTATACACAATATATAAATATAACTAAGTGATTAAAATTTAAAACCGTATCTTTTTTTTATCGTATGATTAGATATGTCTATCATGTATGTAGATTACCTTTATAAAGTAGTATAAATATTTATACTAGAAATTTAGTAAATTAAAAATGTAGAAAAATTTAGAAAATTCTATGCCGAATGCCAAAAGAGGAAGCACATGAATTTACCAATACTGGACGGTGCTTTTCTTAAAGATCTTGGGCATTGATATGTGTTCATCAGACCATTTCCCATGTCCCTGAGACATTTACAGTTAGTTACCATTGCTATTTATACCTTCATTTTTGGCAGAATTTTCGGGATTTTAACTCCCGTTGACTTCAACAGGTCCACTTGTGGATTTTTGAATTTCCTTCTGAAAATCCAAAAATCTGCAAGGAACAGATTTCATTGAGTTCGTCCATCTCTACTTATTTTTTATTGTAGCATATTTACATAATATGGCTTAATACGTGCGTATATAAAGCATCTTGTTGTGCTGGGATTTGTTGCTCTTATTAAGCAGCCAATGTATTGATCCTAATCTTTCCTTTCCTTGCTCTGATATCTAGAAGCTCATTTGTTCGTGAATGCCAATTCACATAGCGGTGTTGTAGTAGATGTAAAAATCCAGCAGTACTTAAATAATTTACTGTGAGGAGTGGGTGAACATATTTTGGAGATGTGTATATATGATCCCATATGAGGATTTATGAGAGAATTTCAATTCAGAAAGATTCCAAATGTGTCAAATTATGAGTTAGTTCCAGAACTGAAATTTTCAATCTCTTTAAGTGCAAATTTGCTCAGTCAGAGCAAAAAGAGTTGTTTATCCTCATGCCTGAGGCTATATCTATAGTGTATAAGTTGAGCAATGGCTCAAGAGAGCTGCTATAAAAACCTTTACTGGATACTTTCATGTTAAATACATCCTCAGTCAAACCATGCTGCCTCTTCATACCAATGAACAGTCTGGGAAAATAAGCTTATATATTATTGTTACTTTTACAACACTACCATTGTAATAACACCAGCATGGACAAGCAGGCTGTATAAAAACAAACCTAACAAGCATAAAAAAGATTAGACAAAAAAGGCAGGTCATTCAACCGATGCTTCGTCTGCTTGGTTTCTTTCTTGTTTATTCTATTTCCTAAACTACAATAGGGAATATTCACTGGTTGCCAATGCCATTCCACAAACATGCACACATATTTATATAATATGCATTTTATATGACTTCTTTATCTGATTGTGTCTCTTTTACCTGCCTTGATACTGTTTGAGGGATAGAGGGAGCTATTTGCGAGCATTAACTGTTAAAGGATTATTGCAAGAAGAAACCCTGAATTTCATACCTTAATAAGACACCTCCAAAAAATAACATTCGATACTTTCGAACGGTCGGTCAGGAGGAAAAATCGCTAGGTGTGTACCTAGCTTTAGGCAAAAAATTGCAGGCAAAATATCTATAGAAGGCAAAATTTCAGTATGGGGAACAGGAACCAATGATTAAATGTCTAAATAAATGTCTAAAGAAAGGTTTTTGGAAGCAATGTCTTTTAGGGCTATGCCATGTAAATTTCGATGGCAAAAGCAGCATTTTCATTGCTGCAAAACTTCACCCATGCTTTGTGATGTCTTGTACACCAGGGTGGCTGAATGAAGGGATTTAGGGCATTTAATATTAAACACAGTCAGTCAGATAAGACCTTTTATTAAATAACCCCCAGTATTTTTAGTTTAATAAACACATCCATCCATCTAGTCCAACCATTTTAACAGTTGATCCAGAGGATCCCAGCTGGAGTTGATTCCATCCTGATTCCAAATGACAATTGGAAAGGATCCCAAAGGATCAACAAAAACAATCTATTTATACCTATAATTTTTCAATATTTTTGAATTTTACAATTACATCTACTGGAAGACAAAACTGTCTTCAATGTAAAGAAACCTTTCTTAATCTGAAGATGAAACGTCTTTTCTTCTAATCTTTAAGGCTGTCCATGAAAGGAGAAGAAAAATATCAAAGATGAGAAGCTGTGCTCTGTATATGGATAGCAGGGATAAAGGACAATGGAGATTATTAAATCACACTGTACTCTGTAGATTTTGTTGTTTTCTTCCTCGTATGTCACAATTTGAAAGACATCGTATGAACAATCCAGTAAGAGATTATCTGATACACACATTGAATGGCCCTGCCCCCACAGTGGAGAGAGAAAATCTCCTGAGGTTATACTAGAAGGAATTGCTTGTGGTCAGCAGAGGAACCGAGAACAATAGATACAAAAATGGACAGAGCAAGCATTTTGCTGGACAGGGTGGAGCCCTGACCAAATGGCCATTACATGGCAAATAGATAAATTATTTGTCACTTCAGAAGAAAATTAATAATGACCTTTGGTACCGGTTGGGTTAGTGGACAGCATATTACTGTTGATTAGTAAAAACAGCATTGAATCCATTCAAATGTTAAATTTGTCTGCAAATCATATTTGTTTAATTCTGTACAATAATCTGTTTCTCTAACATACAAAATGGATGCCCCCATTACTACAGATAATATAAAGAATAGAAAATGGAAGATATCTGGAGACCGTTGTATACAACCTTTATGGACAGGTTTAAAGTGGATTTCAGACAGACTGAGCAAAACTAAATTTGATATATTATCCACATAATCATTTTCTTTCACCCTATCCTTATAACTATTTATAACATTTTATTGTCTTGGGCATCCGGTTGTCATTGCATTTCAAAAAGAATATCTGTTGAAGGATATAGATCGGGCAGTACCACATCATTATTAAATGTAAAATCCACTTAAGAAATTGATATTTTTTCAAGAAACGTACCATTCTGCCTGTGGTTTGAAACTGAATTTATGTTTTCTTTATTGTAGTTACCTTTATTTACCAGGCTTGAGCATTTGTGATTCTTATGTACGTTTGCTGACTCTGAATGAACCGCTTTTGCAAGGCAAGATACATGCTGAACAGTAGAATTCAGTATTATGTTCTTTAAATTATCCCATGCTCCGAGAGCAAGTATTGATTTTGAAAATGACAGAGGCAGATCTTGCTCTGCAAGCTACCCACCTCCCTTTCTCTACCCCAAAGCACAGCATACAGGAGGCATGACTTCCAAACACCAAGGGGAACCTACTCTCTTATTATTTCTAAAACCCACAAGTCAATCAATCTACCAAATGGTAAACTGAAGAAATATTGGTATTGCTAGAATGTATTTTTTTTTATATTCACTAAACGCTTCATCAAAATCAAAATCCTGAAAGCCTGAGATGCTTGTAAGTCTGACCTCTAATGCATTAAGCCATCACTCTAATAAATGTTTAAATGGAGATAATACTGTATTTCTATCTCTCTATCACCCTCTCCCTCTCATATATATATATATATATATATATATATATATATATATATATATATATATATAGAGAGAGAGAGAGAGAGAGAGAGAGAGAGAGAGAGAGAGAGAGAGAACAAGATACATAAACATGTGTTTGATTAGTATCTATCTATAAAAGGTTAAGAATGCTTTTTAAGAATTTTGAATGAATAAAACAAATGCTTATAAATAGGTATGTAAGGTATAAACCTCACATAAGAGACAATCAGGCTCATTTACCCAGACTCTCTTTGGGCAAATATATGGAGTTAAAGTCGCGCTAAACGGTTTGTTACCGCTTAGCATGACTTTTACTAAATATTTGTGTTGGATGCATGGGTTAAGCAAAGATAAACCCCCGGCGCTCGCGATTCAATACCATGTTCGCGCTAGATTTAGCAAATAGCTGGCGTTAAAATCCTGCAGTGGGTAAATCCCTTACCGGATTTACCCCCATACCCGATATTGAATACAGTGTGTGGCAGTTAATTGCCACATGTGAACAAGAAATTGTTGGGGAGGGGTTACCCTAATTAGAAGAAGTATGTTAAAATGTGCTTCTACATGAAGTGTATTTCCAACTATTATGTAACCTTCTGTATTCAACCAATTTTGAATAAGGTCCCATCTTTCTTTTTATAAGAGTAACTTAAAGGGGAAGTTCAGTGCAAATACATATGCTTTTCAGAATAAAGAGCAGTATTTTTCCTCCCAATGTCCTTAATCTGCCAATTCAGCATTTTGTCTGTGTGTAAATAAATTCAAACAAAATACTGACTTCCAGTTTTTGCAGGACCCCTAGTAGAGACCGTTATGGTTTTGCCCTTGACCCAGTGCCTGGGTTGATTCAGTTGCTCAGTAGAGATCTGAGCATCTTTGACCCATCCAACAGCCAATCAGTAGAAATAACTGTTAGGAACATTCCAAGGATGTGGTGCATTCTGGGAAGAAGAAGGACCATTAGAACCTGAAATGGCAGCTCACTAATATCAACAGCAGGGAACAGAAAAAGGTATAAAATCAAGAGATTTTTCGAAATGGGAGAGAATATGCAGAATAACTAAATATGCAATACTCAAAATAACAGTTTAACAAATATTGATAATTTCCACTGAACTGTCCCTTTAAGTGAAGTTTTTTTCTTAGAGAAACTTGTAGATTAGGCATGGCTACTTACAGGATAGGAATGGCCCAGTATGCAAAAGGCATATTGCCACTCTTTTCTACAGTAATTGGGCCATGGCTGCTGGTATGATGTCATGCCACATGGCTGCACACAGTTGGAACAGCCTGCCAATGGTCCTATTAATATCAAAGCTCTCTGGCCGCACCTTTGCACCTTGGTGCTCACCAGTGTAGTGTACAGTATAATTCCTTCACTTTCTTGCATTTTTAATTTAATCTATTATAACTTGTATTATTATTGTTGATTATATGGGATTGGGAGAGTTAGATGTCTGCTGGCTCTCCAGCATTGTGGTTATAAGAGACAGAAAAGAAAAATAATGAATGAATGAATGAATGAATTAAACTAAAGATGGCCATATACTAGGCAGACATTAGATAGATTTGAGATATCTATCTAATGTCTAAAGGTAGGGATACATTGCATCAATACTCCAATCGATTTGATCAATTCGATCAAATGAATTGGACTATCAAAGACACTTTTCCAGGTTTTTGATAGACCGATTGGTGATATCGAATGGTCTAGCGGGAAAAAAAACTGATCGGGCAAGATGGAAAATTTCCATTGACCCCCATCTACTAGAACTAGACCATCCATAGTTTTCAAGCTGAAATCTACAGAAGATCGCCAGTGCAAGATGGAGATATTCGACCGGTTCTTCTGATCAGATTTACATTCTTTTCGGACGATCGCATGCCCACTTTAAAGTCCACCTTTTACAAGTTTTTATCTTGAGATGTTCCTATCTGACCCATTCATTTTGTGATCCCAAATTGATTGTATGAAAAGAATGGGCTAGGCTGATCTTAGATAGAATGGGCATTTGTCTTATGAGAGATTGGACATCTGTCCAATGTCTTACTTAGTGTATGGTCACCTTAACTGTTCACTAAATTCTCAATGCTAAATTGAGAGACTTGTGTCTAACTAGCATTGGTAGCAATGTGAGTTGCTAAAGGAGTGCAGAGAACTGTATATATGTGAAAGAATAAATATCCTATTCTAGTCACGCCCGACTTTATTGATGCCTGTCAGACCCATTTAGAGACCTTCAGCGCTGGGAGAAAGGATCACACAACACGCATGGTGTAGTAGAGCCCAGTTTCTCAGTTTATTCACACGTTACATTGGGTTTTCACAAAGAGAAAAAGGGGGCATGGCCAGACACAGTGTCTGCCGATGACGTACTAAAACCTTGGAATGTAGGAGGCAAAAGACCTTGAGATAACGTATTATCTATGGCCATGAGAAACAGCTTGGGCTTGGTACATTTTGAGAAAAACAGACTAAGTAATATGGACACAAAATGGTGTCGAAAAACAAGTGATTATAGAGAATATACAAGTGATTATAGAGAATATATAAAACCTAACAATATGAATGATATATTTTTGTATTCCTGAATAAAATTACAAAATATCTTTTTACTGATACTGGTCATTGGGGTCAAAACCCTAGTGTGGGATGTTGTTGACCTGTCCGATGCTACAATGAAGTTTCTCTGTTTTTTTTATTTTGCTTGAAATTAAACAAATTCAAAAATTGTATACAGGTGTTTATTTTTTCATTATTAGGATTATGCCGGGCGAATCTTCAAACAAAGACCTACCAATTTGTCCGATAATCTCAATGTGTGTACGGGGCTTGAAAGTATGCTTTTATCATTATGTGGGGAAACCCATTATGCACAGGGGAAACACAGAAGCCATGATTGAAATATGGGTGCAGTTTAAAGTTCACACTACAGTACATAACTCTCTCATGTTTTGGATTTTTTTAAAATGTATTTTCTTCATTTTTTTTTTTTACAAATGTACGGTATCTCAAAATTAAGATCCACAAAGATTTAAAATTGATATTTTACACTGTCGGACATTTTATACCTCTGTTATAAAATACAGATTGCGGGGCGAAATGCAATGTGTTGTCAGGTTTATAGATAGGTCCCAAAGTACCCTATCACACGACACAACCTGTCAGTAGGAGTTTAGAATGTAATAACACTAAGCCTTTTAATAACTTTCTATAAAAATTGCATTTCTTTGATTTTAATCTAACCAGTTTATCCACTTACCCGGGGAATTGTAGAAACATGAATACATACAAAGATGACAAACTCAGAAATATGCCTCTTCTGCTGAGTACAAAAGAATCCCTGCAGTGAACAGGTAAAATTAATAAGAGTTGATTTGTTCTTACAGGAAAATGTAATCCTCAAAATGAAAAATCTATATTTATATCTCAGCATACACTACATAAAGATGCATTTCTTTTGTATGTTGTCCATATACAGATAACTCAATTGATCTTCATATAGGTCCTTGTGACATCTATAAATCAAAGTATCTATTAATTTAAAAATCCTTGGAAATCACCATCTCCATCAATAGCTGATTAATTTAGGCTGCACCAACTTTGTGTACTGAAAATCTAAAGTTCTAATGAACTAAACAAATACCGTATGAGTTTTAATGCACTTATTATTATTTTAAATGACCATTAAAGAGGGGGAGTGAGGAATTTTCTACCGCTGGCACTGTTGACATTTGCCCCTTTTTATATAGGTTTGCTGAAGGACCAAATTCGATTGTGATTGGTTAATATTTCAATGCTTGAGATCTTATGATTATACAGTAACCAATCACATTTCTGAAGTATGATTGGTTACTGTATAATCATATGATGGGGAGGGGGGGTCCCAGTATGAGCTGCAGTACCCTTTATGCACCAAAGGGCCCTTGTCAGGGCTGAGGATGGTTCTAGCTGCTAGCTGCGGGACCCCTTAAGAACCAAAAGGCATTTATCAGTGCCCCCGCTGGCGGGTCCCCCCCCAGTGGGCCCCTCCCTTCCCCCCTCGAGTGTACGGGAAGGGGCTGAGAGGGGCTGATGGGAAGGGTGGCAGCTGCCGCCGGGGGAGGGGGCCGGGTGCGCCACGTGGCACACACACCTGCTTGCCTCCCCCCCTCCCGGCTGTCTCGCAAGGTCGCCCATTTCTGCCAACCCAAAGTTTGTGAATTAAAAGGGCCGAACTTAATGGGAGAATACAGTTACCGCTGCTTTATAAGTTAGCTGATACTGATGCAATGTCCTCAATTCGGCGAAAACCCTATCACAACATTATTAACATTCCGCCGCGGGGTTTTGCCTTTTTATAAATCCCAGTAATTCCGATTTTGCCAAAAATGGTGGGAAACTTGGCAGTGGAAAATTAACGCCCTTTTATAAATATGCCCCCTAGCTTTCTGTCCAATTAAGTCTGAAGCATGTAGTGTGTGTTTTTTTTGCTATTGAACACAGTTCCACATTTGGTTGTTACAGTCCTTCCGGGTTCCATCTCTTTTTTCAATTGCATATGCCCTTTAATTATACCACAAAACCCATTTACTGTACATCCAGCAGTTAATTGTGAAATTGAATTAGTAATATATCAAACTAAAAATATTAACTTTTTCTTTAGCCCTTTAATGAAGCTTGGGATCCTTTTAACAAAAGTCTGACATAGATAGGAGTGCTTGATTTCTCTGGTGAGGTTTACCAGTTTGCAAGGACTAATAGCTGTGAGGACTTGCTGGCACTTTTTCACACCAAGACTAAATAAAATCAATTTCTAAGTGCTGATTTTACAATAAATGGGTTCAGGGGAATCACTAATTACGTGTGCTGAAAAATAATGAATGGAGACTTCTTTACAGTATGAAAAAGATGCTTCTATTGTAATCTGCCAAACTGATAATTGATGAAAAATTGAAAATGAAGGCTGCACCATTACAAAAGGTTAATCTCTGGTGTTGAGCTATTAATATATTTAATTTATTGATAGGGTTAAAATGTATTTTTATAACCTTCCAATTTTGTTCTTTTCTGCTGTTACTGTAACTACTGACACAAGAATTAGTAAAAGGTCACACTAGCTGCTTTGTAAGATGTGATGCCCCTCGGATGCTTGGTTTATCATAATTATATAATTCTCCTTAGTTGAGATTAGTCATAATGGAATCAGCTTAGTTATTTGGCAATGAATTGGCACAACTGGTGAGAAACTGCAGTTCATTTGAACTGTTCTTACATTTCAGTTGAATGGCTCATAGGCCCATTTACTGGGATAAATAAATGAGCATGCATGAGAAAAGCCATCAGGGCAACATTGACTATGCAAACACCAGGCTGTAATTTCAACTTTCTTGCATTGTTGCCACAGAATGTGAGAGAAGAGACATGTTTGCTGTGACAAATGGAATTTAAAGAAAATGTGTATCTACTTGAATTTTCGATATACTTTGCAATCACGTGTGGTTATAGGATATGCCAGTTAAAACAATTGCATTGATTCCTAGACTACTGAGAGTAAAAAATAACCGCAGCAACAGGATATTTTAGTTTCTGTTATGTCAGTTCAGTGACTTTTACATATAATAAAACTATAGTAACAGACTACAGTGGTAGCTTTGGTGTAGAATAATGCTTGTAGGGGGAAATTATGTGATGAGTAACTTACACAGAGAACAGCCTCCAGCAATTGGTAACGTTGATTACAAATTCTTATAACTCATTGGGCATATCTGCATTGTGGATCCATAGGGGGCTGTGGCTTTCACATAATAGGAGATTGTACGGAGGTTTTACATGTAGTGCAGTTTAAAGAAGTGGTGCAGGGATACAGCTGTAATGTGTACATTAGGCATACTTAGCAACAGAAAGAAGCACTGGTCATTGACTGAAGGATACTTCCCCTTTTAATGAACCCAATTTCAGAAGTGTTATTGTTAAAGAGCAACAAAAGTGCCTATGTTCACCTCTCCCATAAAGACTACCCCTGGATTCATAACAATTAATAAATGATACCTACCTAAAGTCTTCACCACTTACTGGATTCCCATAGGACAGGCCTATCTTGAAGAAGGGACACCAATAAAAATGTAGGTAAGTATCTCTCATTAATAATTGCCAAGGCCGTTTTTTTTTTTTTAATTTGTCAGCCATCTATATTTAGTTTTCGGTTATATAGAGAGCGGAGATCCATATATCCTATTTTGCAATACATCTGTTGGTCAGGCTAAGGTTTTTAGGCACTGGTTCTACTTTTGGGTTGGAGCCTTTTCTCTGTGATTGGAGTACTTGGTTTGGAGGAGGGATTGGTTGGGGATTGGGTGGGGAAACATAGTGAAAAACATTGAACATAACATTTAACCTTGTGTTAACTGTCAGGCTTAGCCTGAATATTTGGGGTTGCACTGCGAGTGCTGTTTCTGCTGAGAAGGAGCCCAATTTGTTCCTCCCGCGCCACCTTATATAATATTTAGAAAACCTAGGAGACTTTACATATCTTTGAGTTTTACATTTGGAGCGACCTGTACCACCTCTCGGGGACTGTACAACATCTGGGGGGGGGGGAGGGATTGGTTAAGGGGGGGGGGTTGAGTTTAGTTGCAATTCCCATTACATATACGATTCAATATCGTCCAGGTGCACACTGCCCCTTCCGCACCAGTTGTAATCTATCTTTTATGAAAAAAAAAAAATTGTGTCGCTCAGGGAAGTGTGCATCCGGTCGTAGTTTCACATCACCCATCATACTGAGTATACATAAAACACAGACATATGGATCATATCACGAGAGGGACATCTGAGGGGTCTGGTCCCTACCTATAGGTCATGAGAAGTATGTCCATGGGGGGGACACTCAGGGGGTCTGGTCTCTATCACACTGACCACCCATAGTTATATGGGTATATTTACTGGAGGGGCACATAGGGGGGTTTGAGCCCCGCTACACAGATTACCCATGGACACCCAATTCTGCCCACTGGAGGGGCGCACAAAGGGTCTGATCCCCGCATGATTGGGCATACACGGAGTTGTAACACGCCCGCGGGAGAGGTACGGGGGGTCCGATCCCATCACATGGGTCGCACACAGTTGCACAGCATGCTCCCAGCAGGGACACGTCGGGGTCCGATCCTTATTACATAGACTACATATGGAGTGTGGGTGTGTCCCCCCATTACTCAGACCATGTAAAATCACATAAAAATGCATTCACGAGAGGGACACCCCGGGGGTCCAATCCCGTTACACAAAACAGTTCAGCGTGGGGCATATTCTGTGGCATTTCAACCAAACATATAAATATTCTATCATTGCAGATATCAAGAGTGGAAATCAGCATATAACATCCCAATCAGCCCTCGAAACATTCCCAGTGTGAGTTCCCAAGTCGTAGGGGACAGGTATTGGTCTGCAGGATCCCAATAATCCATGGTCTCACACATGTGTCTCCGTGTTCGGTCTCAGCAGACTCAGCGTGTCCCGGGCTAAGTGCGACAATGGGTGGGCGATTGTCCCGGCTAAATGTTGTCGTTCTCCTCAATCGCTCCCTTCGCTCATCAGTACGAGTTGCCATGGGGGAGTATATTCATTCCTCTACAACAGTTTTTGCATCATTGTCAGGCTATGGGCTTTTCTCTCTATAAGGGAGGAGGGTTCAGGTGGTGGTATACAAGAGGCTGAGGGGAGTATAGCAGGTGTCCCCTTGGATAGCGCTTTGTATCTGCTAGGCCTCGTTAGTGTGGGCAGTTTTCCAGTTTAATTCGCTGTGTGCCAGTGGTCAAGTGTATTGTTTCATGGTTTTCTCCTGGTGTTATCTTGGGAGTGCTTGTCCCCTTGGTAGGTATCTTGGAGTGTTGTCTACATGGTAGACCCTCAGTTCTGGTGAATGGCGGTTAATTCTGTACCTGGCGCTTGAGTCGGTCCACCCGCCGGTGGGGACCATATGTTGCTGCTGGGTAGAGAAACTGGGGCCGGCTCGTTAGTGGGAGGGGGGGGGGTGCTGGGGTAGTTCGGTGGTGGTAGAGATTAACTGCAGTTAATGTAATGGAATTGTCTTACCAGATATGTTGATTTCATCTGGAGTCGAGCCAGTTGCAGGCCTCCATCGGGCTGTCAAAGAAACGGGTCTTACCCTCTGATACCACTCGCAATCTGCGGGATATGCCATTGAGTATACAATTTTGCTGTTGCTAGAACGTTTCTTGACGTCTCGGAACATTGCTCTTCTTTTCTGTAACTCCAGCGAGTAGTCAGGGAATATGCAGATTGGGGAGTTGTCCTGGATGAGGTCTGTGGATGTCCGGCCTTTCGGAGGATCCAGTCCCTGTCCTGGGCATTCAGTAGTCTGGCGATTAGGGGTCTCGGGGGGCCCCCGGTATCGGAGGCCTACCGGGGACCCGGTGTGCCCTTTCAATTGTGAAGTGCTAGATAGTCCTTCCTTGCCGAGTGGGTGCGGATCCATTCTTCGAGAAATCTGGCCAGTGGCGGGTTCTTTCTACTCCTCTGCGAATCCCAGGAATCTAAGGTTTTGTCTCCGAGACCTGTTTTCCAGGTCATCGATTTTATTTGTGTCAGCCTGGAACTCTGTTGGAGGGTAGCAACAGAGTTGGTCATTGGTCTAACTGTGTCTTCCACCTCCGATATTCGGCTCTCAGTGTCTCCGACCCACTACCGGATCTTTTGCATATCATGGCGTAGGAGTGAGATGTCCGATTTCATTCTTCCAACAGCGTAGTTAGACTCTTTTGCTCTCTCCTATTGGCCTAGTAGTTGTTGTTGGAGATCCCCGAGTGAGAGTTCTTGTTGTGGCGGTTCAGATCCATTAGCAGATGCTCGCATCTGTGCCTGTGGCTGTGTGTTGGTGCTCGTTTGGTGGGAAGGCGCCATCTTGGCCTGGTGAGTGGGGAGCCTGCCAAGCAAATTGTTCTAATTTTTTGTGTGGTCCCATTGCTTTGGTGCTCTTGGGTTTCGTCATCGGGTGTACTGCAGTTATATCTATCTGGCAGTCCAATTATAGGTCGGCTTCTGCTGAGTATTATCCTCGTTTTCTATGGTGGCGCGGGAGCAGTTTCTTTATGCGACCTACTCCATTAGGCTCCAAGCTCCGCCCCCGCCAAGGCCATTTTTAGGCATAGGCCTCCAAGGCAAAGAACTAAGGCGCCTATGTTGAGGTAGGGCACCCAGGTTCTTTCTAGCATCTCCCTGTCAGCTTTTACTTGCTATTTTAGAACCGCTCTCCTTATTTTGGTGCTGTAATTTGCAACATTGTAGTGAGCAGAGAGCCTGAGCAGCTCACTCTACTTGGAAACAATGTTGCAAATGAACTAAGGACTGAGGAGAACAGTTCTAAAAGGACAAGTAAAAGCTGCGCAGATTTTATAACAGTGGCCCCTGTTACTAGCAGCCTCTTTCTTCTCACCCAACTCTTTAATTTGAACTTAGAGTAGGTGAGGAGTGAACAATTCAATGGAGGAGACATGGAAAGCAGGTACATACTGATAGCAATGTTGTCAATGCTGGCAGCTGACTGAAAGGACTAAAGGTAATACTGGCACTGAGTGTTGATGGCAATATCAACTTGAACAGAGTCCGTAGTAGTAGGTACAGGTAAGTTGTGAGGTGCTCCCCTAATCGTCCGTGCCACAACTGGTAATAACAGTATATATATTCTGGAAGGGAGGCACACTCAAAAGCGCTTTTAGCATAAATAATTTATTAAGTGCTGAAACAACCAGGTACACAACATTTCGGTGGGTCCAACCCCCTTCCTAGGCACCTGAGGAAGGGGGTTGGACCCCCAGGCACCCGAGGAAGGGGATTGGACCCCCCAAAACGTTGTGTACCTGGTTGTTTCACTTAATAAATTATTTGCTATAAAGCAATTTTGAGTGTGCCTCCCTTCCAGAATATATATATACTGTTGATGGCAATACGATGGGAATACTCGATCTGCCATCCACTATCAGAGTAGGCGATCACCATTTTTGGTGCGATCCACAGGGCTCTCATGCAATAGGGCAAACTGCCCAAATCGCATGCAGAATCAGACATCAACGGCACGCTTGCATTTTTGCAAATGCGAGTGTTCTAGCGTGGCCTCAGCTGAAAAGTTGCTGGCACTGAAAGAGACAAAAATCTAGTTCTCACCAATTTCATGTTCCGCCCCACCCGGTTAATTTTTCATGCCACACAGTTGGAAAACATTTTGGGGAGAACACTGGTGCCACTTACCATGAATCCACTAAAAACCTATTCGAATGTCCAAACGGTATTTCATTGGTGGCCAGTGATGCTGCCTACACACAAATTTACGTATACACACCTGCCCTACCTGGTACAGCGTGCGCCTCTTACCAACTACTAAAGTAGTCCCACTATAAAGAAACATCCACAAAAAACATTGTTAGTCTCTCAGAAGGAATTGAGTGGGGAAACCCAGCTACAACAGTTTGGCTGGTCAATGTTTGTTTTTTCTTTTTTGGGGGGAAGGGGGGCTGCATGGGTGGGAACAGCCGACTATTGCTAATCCAGGAGTGAGGACCACATGGTTTGGGTCCATCTTGAGCAGTATTTGTGGGAGGGGGGTAAACATATTATGTCCTTAAATTGAACTATTATCAGGTTAATGTTTCTTGTGTTTGAAAGGGCTGAAAAAGGATTGGACGAATGGGCAATCTGACTGTCAAAAACCACGTTCAAGTTCATTGATTAGCTGTAAAAATGGGCTTTATAAGTTTCTAAAACTGAAGAGTATTTAAATTACTGGTATTACATATAGTTGGTGATCCAGGGATGTTTTCTGATTGCCATTTGGATTCAGGAAGGAATTTTTTTGTTTCCTTGGAATAAACTGTTTGGTTAGGCTATAAAAGCTGGACGAGATGTATGTTAAGGTGGCCATACATATATTCGATTTTGCTTACCCGACCGAGTGCTCCAGCAACATTCGATCGTTCCTGCTGGAACCGCCTCTCCCGTCCTTTTAGCGACCGACATGCGATCGCAAAATAAATGGGATTTTGTGATCGCATGTCGGTCGCATAGAAGAACAGGAGAGGCGGTTCTGGCAGGATCAATCAATGTCGCAGGAGCGCTCGGTCAGGTAAGTAAAATGTGTATATAGTATGGCCCCTTAAGTCTTTATTCAACCTCCATTAATATGCTAGTATGTGAGATCCCCTCTCATATGCAGTTAGGGGTATGCTATTTATTTTCATAGATTTATTTAATTTCCCTGGTTTTGCAGTTTTGTTTACCTTTGTTGCAACCAGTGCCCTTTTGTGCTCAGGTTTCTTAAAATCAGCAGTGGTTTGCAGGTTCCTTGTTTTGCGTGTATTGTTTCATGTTGTTTTATTCACCATTAAAATGTACATTTTTGGGGGGGATAGGTTCTTGCATAGCTGAGTGAATTTTATAAGGGTATAATATAATTGCTTTCCATTATAAAAGCACACCTATGTAAATTGATGTGTTATTTGTATGTGTTAACTGTTTTCAGATAAAGTATGCTGTTTGTATTCTCAATAATATAGAAAAAAATATTAAAAACAAAAAGGTTGTGTTTCCCCAAGGAAGAACAGCTCTAGTAACCTGGAAAAGTCTGATAGGAAGTGTCAAATATTGTTCTCTTGAGAAAAAATATTGAGCACAAGGGGACTTGCAGAAATCCCCCTTCAGGCAACCTCCTTTCTCAGAACCGATAACAATAACTTTCTAAGTGTAATTTTAGTTTTTGGGCTGGAGTTTATCTCTGCACACCAATTGTACAATATTAAGTTTCAGAGTAGACTTCTTATAAACTTGAGACTTTATACTTCATATCCATGGGTTATTTTCTGTTTGCAATTCAGGTGGGCAAATTGCATACAATTATAATATATATTATATATATATATAAAAAAAATAATATTGAAATGCGCGTGCTAAATGGACACATTGCTATTCATAATACATGGCACTAATATGTAATAGTATTGTACGAACACACCTAATTACATTTCAGTTTCACACAGTTTACATACTGTAAAGATTGTAACAAAAGGGGTGTTGATATTTCTTCTAGATATTTTATTCAATGAATTCACACAAATTGTTCATTCTTGGTTCTTCTTGCCACTTTAAATATGAAGCATCACCCAGCGAATATCTTACCCATGGGGAACTCATTTCAAAAGAATAGTTTGTTTTTTACCTTATGGTGATCTAAAAGTGTACCGGTATTTAACAAGAAATGCTTTGATTTGTGTGTTGTGTTGCCTCTAGGTCTCAGGTTTATAATAACTTGTTTTGTCACTAAAGCCTCCCAGCATGGACTCTGTCAGCTGTGCAATAATAATAATCACTTTGTGACAGTTGGGGCTAGGCCACACTAGCACGTTTTTTGCATTTGTGCCGTGTTTTGCGCTGCGTTTGCGCGTGATTTTCGCTAAAATGGAAATCGCGGGAACGTGAAAATTCCCTCGATTTACAATTGCACGTCCACTCGCGTTATGGTAACGCATGCCTTCACCATTTTTGGTGTGTTAACGCACAATGCACACGTTACACACAAGCACACGCAAAAGCAAAATGCACAAGAATCACTTTCAAATGGTGCGCGATTTGGTGCGTTTGAGTGTGGCCTCAGCCTTAGTGCATTTGGGAATGGAAACAGTAAGGTGTGCACCCTGCCCCAATTTTTGCAAAGTGCAAAATGAACCAGGTGCATGGCTCTGTTTCCAAACATTTTTTTTTTTTAACATGAGGTTTTTCACCTGCTTTGGTATTAGCGCCTTTATTGCTTCATCCTATAATAGTAGTGCCATCCTAAACTGTTACAAAATATTTAATCCCTTATATGTTAAAGGATTTAGGTATGTTACATGCAGTTCACTCAAGCGAGAAATTGGCAGTGTCCAATATTTTGATTTATAAGCAGGTTACCATTACATGGCTTCAAGTCTAATTTTCTAATGTTTTGATCTGTACATGTCAAACAAATGTACATGTCAACAAATGTACTGCTTAAATGCATTGTTCATATTTTATTTATTCATTCGTTCATAAGTTTTTCTCGCATACCTAGTGTTGTCAAATGAAGTATGCAGCTTAGAAATTAAATTCTTGAGGCCATATTTGTATTTTTTTTTTTTAATTTTTTAAGAAATAAAAATACACACATACTTATTTATAAAGGCGCGGTACAGCTATTTTGCGATATTGCCCCTATAACTTTCCTTGCCGTGATCGTAATTACAAATTTACAATCTACAATTGGGGTCATTAATTTACTTTTCGGTCGTACAATTATGATAATTCTATCATCACCGATAAATTACCATTACGGAGATTTGCTACCGCATTTATTGTTACAAAGGTTTGTACATTTACCAACATTAGCATAAATGTATGTTCATAATTGGACACAGAGCAAAGAATCAAGGCACACTCCAAGATACAAAATTACAAAACCTACTTTATTCAAATATACAGAAAAATAGAAGATCTAACACAACAATTTCGGAAAAAAAAAACATTTAAAAACACAAAAATCAAACCATAATCCCATCGATCAAAGTAAATCCAGTGTACCCTGGTCAACCCTCAGTAAATAAGTATAAATAACATTCGCTAAATAGTTATTTAGTGTGGACTGTGCTTTGCTTAGTGTGTGCGGTATATGTACGTTCATGGCTGTACTTTTATGGCAGCCATCATACTCACGATAACCTGGAGTACTGAAGTTACGGATACCGCGGGTTAATAATATGGCTCAGTGCAATGTGCCGACTAAGCCAACTAAGCTAGAAACAAGTGTGCAGCATGGTATGTTTTCAGTTTTAAAGGGATGAGATTCCTATTCATAGCACTTTGAGAAATCCATTGTGCAGAGCCATGATAACTGATCACTGAGTAAAGGTGTTACTATTTGGCCCTAGGGGGAAAAATATTAGACCCTGGGACTCTTTCTGTAAAGCTAAATATATAATGATAATTACTTACTCTTAAGGAAGTCAACAAAACACTTTCCATTGGAGAAGTTTATGTTATTGGTGTTCATTTTTTTCTACCAAATGATAAATGAAAGTAATGATTTTTTTTTAACTTAGCACAAGACATACTACGTTGCCTCAAGTTACAATACAAACCAAATCAATACTGCGATGCTCAATTCCAGCATTTTATTCATGTGACTTCCAGCAAAGTTATGCTTTTTTTTCTTTCTTAAAAAATGGATAATCAGCATAAACAATTTAAATACTGTCTCAGGACGCCCTGACAAGGTTAGGATTGTGTTAAAACTTGTATTTTTTGTTTTTAAATAAAGTACAATGATTATAAACACCTGATGTGAATGTATACAGGTAATTGTAAAGCGCTAATTTTCCAGGGTTGCCTTAGAGAAATAAATGAACAAGCAACGCCAGCATTCCTCTACAAGCATTTAATTAGGGAATGGTGGGAGTTGTAGTTTTCAAACATCTGGAGATCTACTGGTTGCTATCCCTGGTTAAAGGAGAACTAAACCAAAAAATCAAAGTTAAAGTTAGAAAGTACTTGCCTCAACATCCTTCTCATCATGGAAGATTCCACTCAGGGGCTCTTCTTTACCTCTATAAGTCATTTTATGTTTGTTTGTTCCAAATCTGATGCTGACATGTTCCCTTGTCTGCCAGTACTTTTGCCTTGTTTAAATTTTCAGCACCGTGTGAATTCCACTCCCACTCTTAACCCCTATGATGTAGGAATATATTAAACACCAATATATGTATATATAATATACGTATAATATATGTATGTCTCACCTACGGCTTCCACTGCACCAAATCCGAAATATAAACAATAAATTGCAGGTGAAACATACAAAGACACAGGTCTGTAGCTGTGAATATTGCACGTTTATTGCAAAACATGCGGTGCTACACGTTTCAGACTCACTCAAGCAATGAGGAAGGACAAGTGGGTCAGAAACATGTAGAATGATGTTTTGCAATAAACGTGCAATATTCACAGCTACAGACCCGTGTCTTTGTAGTTTTACCTGCAATGTATTGTTTAAGTGTTGGAGGGCCATATTAAAAAACTTGCAATACCACTGGTTCATTACTGTATGACTGTGGCGTAGTAACCATAACATCGGGTAATAAACTGCAGAACTGTAGGGGGAGGATAGTGAAGTGAACCTGAACCAGTTCTGTGCAATTCATTTCTCATCAGTGTACCTTATTAAAGGGAATGTTGGAGGGTAGGAAGAGTGTTTTTGATTCAGCTGGCTGTATAAAACAAGTGAAATGCATTACACAGAGAAATGCATTGCATGGAGCTGTGTTAAGATCAGGGTCATTATATTATCCTCTACCTGCAGCACTGCACCATGTTCTATAATTGTAGTATTAAAGTTAAATGTTGGAGGCTATGCCATTTGCAGCTCTGCACCATGTTATTTATGTAAATGTACTATTAATAGGAATTATTGGAGGGAATGCCAATTAAAGGGTACTGTTAGAGGAAACACAAACATGTTCTATAAAATTAATGCAGCAGGAGGGCTGCCTGTGGGAAGTTTAGCATAAAGAAAATCACTCTTCCAACTAGGGTTCCCAACCTTTGCCTTTAAGACCCGAACAACTTTACAGGCCTATGTATTAAAAGTTCTTATCGTTAAAAATGGTGCAAATTTTGCCCCAACCAATCAGATTTAGCATAAGAACTTTTATGACATAGGCCTGATAATATGTGCACATCAAAAGATTGTAGTATTTGCTTTAGAAGCATGATGCAGGCTGATACCGTTTGTATTTAATGCAATGGTACTTAGCACTGCAACATGTATATTAATACGTGTTTGGGTCTTAAAGGCAAAGGTGGCCTTTGCCTTACACTACTTCCAAAACTACTTCAGGCTCCAACATTCTTCTTTAAAATGCATTGCACAGAGCTGTGCTAAGACCATGTTCACATAATATGCTGCACACTGCAGCTTGAGCTGTTTTGTTTTTATAAGTGTTCAGTTTCTACTAGGGTTGCCACCTTTTCCTTCAAGATTCAAACACTTAGGGCTAGCTCCCACAGCGCGTTTGGATTATGGTTTGTGATCGATTGTGCTAGTGGGAGTGCAGGCATGTAACAGCCTATGGGACCGGCCCCACTCCATGCAATGCATTTCCGTGTGTGCTATTGGAGGCATGCGATCACCATTTTTTTGTGTATGCATGCACTCTGCTAGGGTCCAATGCATTAAGTGGGGCCACAGCCTCAGGAAATTGCTAATTTTCATTGCATTAAATACATGCTGAAGTGCATTACACTTCTAAGGGCTAGGCCACACAAGTACGTTTTTCAGGAGATTGCAATTTTCCATTTGTATTAAAATCACAGCAACGCACCAAAATCTTGCGATTCAGGTGTGTTGTAATTCAGCGTGTGTCACGCAATTTCGTAACGTATGCGTTTTTGTGTAATTACATGCGTTTTCATAATGACAATGGACAAATTGCAAGCGGCAAACACATGTAAATCGTGTGCGATTCAGGTGTGTTGCAGTGTGGCTGTGCCCTAAATGTATATTTCAGCAATACACACACAAATAAATGTAGTGTAGAGTGCAGAAATAAACACATACAAAGACACAATCTTGCAGAAATGCTCACAATATAAAGAGTTAACAAGTTGTTCCTAAATACATATGAAAAGGGTTAACACCTTCCCACAGCAGGAAAATCTGAAATAATATTCACTGCTATCCTGATGATTGGCTGGGAGACACCGGCAGGTGGGGACTCTGAGCAGAGCCGAATTATCCACAAGGCAACCCTAGGCACCTGCCTAGGGCCCAGGAAACTTTGGGGGCCAGCTTCAGAAGCAGTAACAAAATTACAGTCTACACAATATATGTAGCCAAAAAGGGGGCCCTAAATAATGGCCCTGCCTTGGGCCCCATATGTATTAAACCATCTCTGACTCTGAGTTCAACTGTTACCTGCAGCTTGCATAAGGGGAGTGGGAAACAAACACAAGGTAGCTAGTTAGCATGTGCAGAAGGGGTTTTGGTACCTAGACCACCAGGAAGAGGCAACACTAGAAGCCAGCCGTGACATCATAGATTGCCAGTACTCAGAAAGTTCTATAAATGATTTCAACAGTAAGAAGCTGAATTCAGAGGTGAGAGCAAATGGTTTTACAAAGTGACAGTTATAGAGTCTGTGGAGCTGCCTTTGTATTTTGGGTTTAGTTCTCCTTTTAAGTTAAAAAAGGAACCAGCACTGCAGGCAGCAACACACAACAAGCCCACCCCACACTTTTACATTGATCCAGGCGGGGCTTAAGGTAGGATAAGGAATTAAAAAAAAAAACACCCAGTGGACAGCCCCAACAACCCACACTCAATGAACACTCAAAAACACTGGTCCCAGGCCAGGAACAGGGCTTAAAGGGCTGTCCACCCTTCTTAATAATTTTTCATATAATAGTCTCCCTGTCCCCCAGCCCAGCGCTATAGTTTTAATATCAGAAAGTGCCCCAAATATTACTTACCTTCCCTCTTTCCTCCACTGCACTGCCAGGCCCTCTACTTGCGAGAAAATGCAAGCAGAGGGCGGGAACGGCAGTCGCGTCTGTGATGGTGCTGAACGGAAGGTAAGTAATGTTTGGGGCACTTTCTGATATTAAAACTATAGTGGTTGGGGCTGGGGGAACAGGGAGACTATATATAAAAAGGTTTTTACGCTAGGGGGAGGGAATCTAAAGGGAGGGGGAGAAGGGCTGCAGTACGCATGCCAAACTGCGTACTCCTGAGGGGAGACAGGAGGCAGAGTACTATAGGACTCTGCAGTACTCCTGGTGGGCATTTGTTTGGACTTTAGGGGGGATAGCAGAAGAACCATATGGAGCTGGGATGTAAGGTAAGGATTAAACTACACTACACAATGGGGAGCAGGTAGTGGGGGGATTATAGTTTTGGGGGGGGGACATTCCCTTAAGGTATGCAATAAGAAAAAACCCAGCAGGCAGCAGCACCAAAATCACCACAGTATCCACCCTAGTGACCCCGAAAACTCTAATACATTGTCCCCAGGCATAGGGCTTAATTAATTAAAATAAAACAGCAAAATTACATAGAAGCAGCCAAAGCCAACCAACCTGGAGCTTACCTAACTAAAGCCCCCCTCAAACTTCTGGCCTGCCGTGGGCGCTCCTCTATCACTCTGCGTGAACCACATGTGCATTCAATATAGCAGAGAGCAATCTGATTGCATTTGGCCGATCAGAAACAAATTGGGCAGGGCCGGGTGATATTCCCAATCCCCTGGTCCTACAGCCGCGCGTGCCGAGACATTTGTTTGTGCTGCTGCTACAGGTAGACTAGGCAGCAGTACATTACACTTACATGGCAGCATCCCTGATTGCTGGGCGAGAGGTGTGCTGCAGGTAGGCAATACAGGAACAGGGCAGAGCACAGTTAAAAAAAAAAGGGACAAAATTCCAGGTGGGGACAAAAGCCCCACTTTGCCCCTATGTGCGGACGCCCATGGGCATATAGTCATCAAACAGCCTTGGGAGCATTTACATCTATTGGCACATTCCCTGGCCCCAGTATTCACTGTCTCTATTCATGAGCATTTTCTATACAGATGTCTATACAGATTTCTATGCAAATTGGGAGCCCCTAAAAAGACTTTGATGAACTGCTGTTGCTCTGCAGGAAGAATGTAAATAGTCAGATGGGTTTTTTGCTTCCATTCCCAGCAAAAGACAATCAGGGTTATTCAATAAATGTTCTTATTGTTTAAAAATGGGTGCTAATTTTGCCAGAACCAATCGATGTTAGCTTTCAAATTTTAAATAATAATGTAGAACTCATTAATGGGTCTACCAATGTGGTGAAAAAACTCTCACAAGATAGATAAACATCTTCAATCACTTTTACCTACACAGAGCAAAATGTATTAACAGCTCTCTTTTATTTAAACAAATTAAAGGCAGAGGATACATACCAGAGCTCAATTCATTTTGTGCCAAAATTCAGAAACTTTTAATGCTATTTTCTCTATGTCTCAATAAAATGTGTTTTAATCTAGGCAGCAGCAGAGGTTCACAGGTTATTGTGAAACAAACCAGAGACCATTTAATAAGTAGTCAGTAGGCCTTGTCATCATAGAATGGTTGGCTTTAGGAGCATGGTGTATGTAGGCCAGAGCCTTGTGTCTATTATAAGAATCCAAAAGTATTTTTAGATTTTTTACAGCACAACAACAAGATTATCCGTAGGACAGTGAATATCGCCTAAGTGGGAACCATTAACAAACAGTAATTATGTGGAAAAAAGAAATCATTTGAGGAGTAAACAACATAAACATATTATAACATCCCATATGGCAGTAAGGGGGACACAAGTATATACATATACCAGAGACACAAGCCAGTCTGGGTATATCTCCTTGGAGATTCGAATGTGGCTCTGGGTAATCCCGAAAGGCCAGTATGAATAGATTGTAGACGTGGTCTTTTGGGAGACCTGTGCAGCACACTGCAAGTATGGGATTAAAGTAGCACTGACCAGCATCAAATAGATTAGCGCAAACTCTTGAGCTGTTCTTTTTGTAAATTTGCCCAATAAGGTCAGTCAGTAATGTATTAGGCTGATTTCATTTTTTTTAATGGTTAATAATTTGTATTCAATGCTAAATCCCAAAAACCCTGACAAACGAAGAGAAGCTTGTAAGTCCTGCATAGCAAATGCCCACAGCTACGATGTACTAGCTGATGAAGAAGTCTATTAACTAATGCAGTTTTAGAATCTGCAGTATCACAAGCGATAAATTAGCTTAACACACATAAGGCACCTGGGCTGATGGCAGTTCTGGCATTTACAATGAAAATTTTGCCACCACAGATGACTCCTTCACCCCCAATATGGTTAAGCTATCAACCATTTACTTAAGGGGACTCATACTACTTAATTTAGCTAGTATCTCCCTTGTTCCTAAACAAGACCTATAGATAAAAATCAGTATCTCTTAAATCTGTATATCAATTCTAACCCCACTCCCTGCCCTGTAATCACAATCACATTAGCCAACATTCAGACTTTACCATATACATGTATTAGTAATTAGAATTGTAATATTTGAAATCCACACGTTGTTGGTGGGCTCCTGAATCCAGGTTCTCTTGTAGGCCCGTATATATAAGTATGGCCTAGGCACTCCTCCAGGCAATGTGCCACTGTATTCCAGGTGCTGCTTCCCTCAGTCCTTGCTTAAGGACTCCAAGCTATAGCACAAGTAAAAAAAGAAGCGCACACTTCCTCAGAAAAATTGTTATTTGCGCACACAAACACACTACGTTTCGGGAACGCTATGTTCCTTCATCAGGTGTACTCACACTATAACCCATACCACCATTTATAGACCCAGTGATCAAAAATACCCTCCCTCCTCATTAGGGGAGTGGCCAAATGCAATTTAACAACAATATAAACAGGGTTATTCAATAACAGTTCTTATCATTTAAAATGGTGCTAATTTTGCCCCAACCAATCAGATCTTAGCTTTCAAAGTTAAATAAGATCTGATTGGTTGGGGCAAAATTAGCACCATTTTAAACAATAAGAACTCTTATTGAATCTCCCTGAAAGTGTCTTATCCAAAATTGGAATTGTCCATAAGTGTCCTTATTGGTAATGTCCAAAAGTTAGTGAAAACATGCTCATACCTTGGCTTGTGATCGAGTTCCTGTGAAAAACATTAAGATGTTCTTTTGGCCACTCCCCTAAGGATGGAGGGAGGGGCATTTTTGATCACTGGGTCTATAAATGGTGGTATGGGTTATAGTGTGAGTTACACTGAGAAGGAGATATAGCGTTCTCCGAAACGTAGTGTGTTTGTGTGATGCATAAACAGAATTTTTCTGAGGAACAGTGTGAGCTTCCATCAACCTTTTTTTGCTTGTGCTATCTCTTGTAGGCCCCCCTTGTCCAACGAGGCTTGCTGCACACTCAGTATTTTTGTGTAAAAAGTACTTCACTATTCAACAAAGAGGCTTGCGTTGGAACATTGACTTTGCAGACACTGTACTTTTGTGCTCGATTCTGACTATTGTATGTTTTTTAATTACCACTTGTATTATCTAGATTTTTAAAGATTAATTAATAAACTATTTTAAATCTATTTCAGTTTTTCATTAATTGTTGAATCTTGCACAATTAGAAAGCCACATTTACAGCAATTTATTTTCAAAATGGTCATTCTTTGCGGTACATGTTCAAAGTGCAAAGAATAATACACAATGGGGATTGTGATTGTCCGGTACCTCAGTTTGAAGTTATTGATTAAACGCTGTTCTTACTTGCTAATGGCAGCTAGACACATTAACTGGCGTATGATTTATTTAAGGTGATCAGCGCGTGATGATATTTAGAGTTAATGAGTGTAGGTTTGTATTTTTATTTGCTTAAACTTTCAATTAAGTGTAGCTGAAAGGTTATCAGTTTTAATATAAGGACCTTCCTATAGCACAAATGCCACATTGATCTCTTAAAATGATAGCAGCATTTAAATGACACAAGATGATACACAAATAAACTGATATAACAATAAAATGAAAGGTTTTAGGATTATATCCAAAATGAAAACCCTGCCAACCCATATGGAGCTTTACAAAGATTGAATAAATAGAGTATATATATGTTATGATCATCAGATACCGGTAAGTAGATAAATATTGTTAAGGAAAGGGGAATAGACACAAAAAAAAGTTGTTTAAAATGTCGGCTGGTCCAGGTCAAGATGTGTTGTTTTTTGTTGTTGTTGTTTGTTTGTCTTACCAGACCTGTATCTTTTAGTCCAGAAACACCCACATAAACTGACTGTGTTTAGAGATGGACTAGAACTCGAACTCGAGTCGAACTTAACAAGTCCGAACGGACTCGGACTTCTCAAACGATTCCGGACCTGGATTAACAAACTTTCGAACTTTCCGGGCTTTCGATTATATTCGAACGTTCATCGATGCGGGTTTTGAGAATTATCGAATTTACGAGCAGTTCGATAACCCTTGAAAGTATCATTTGCTAACCCTTGAAGTATCGTTCGTTTTCGCTATCCCTTGAAAGTATCGTTCAATTTCGGGTAACCCTAAATTATGGATCTATTTCGGTAACCCTCAAAAGTTATCGTTCGTGGTAACCCTCGAATTGGCGCGTAACCCTCGAATGTAGCCTGCGCAAAGCCGACAATTTCCCACGCTCCTGTTTATAAAATGTTTTTTTAAAAAGTTTTTTCATCAGGTGTAACTCACCACTATAACCCATACCACCATTTATAGACCCAGTGATCAAAATGCACCTCCCTCCATCTTAGGGGGAGTGGCCAAATGAATATTTAACATACCAATATAAAGTGTCTTATCCAAAATGGAACTGTCCATAAGTGTCCTTGGTATGTCAAAAGTTAGTAAAAAACATGCTCATAATCCTTGGGTTGTGATCGAGAGTTTTCTTGTAAAAAACATTAAGATGTTCTTTTGGCCATCCCCTAAGGATGGAGGGAGGGGCATTTTGATCACTGGGTCTATAAATGGTGGTATGGGTATAGTGTGAGTTAAACCTGACTGAAGGAGATATAGTGTGTTTGTGTGATGCAATAAACAGAATTTTTTGAGGAAAAGTGTGAGCTTCCATCAACATTTTTTTGCTTGTGCTATCTCTTGTAGGCCCCTTGTCCAACGAGGCTTGCTGCACACTCATATTTTTTGTTTGTTAAAAAGTTACTCACCAATTCAACAAAGAGGTTGCGTTCTGGAACTTAGACTTTGCAGAACTGTACTTGTGTCGTCCAGAACACTGTATCGTCCATTTCCTCAACTCTTGCCGCAAACCCTTGCGCAAAACCCGACAATTCCCCGTATCCTGTTTAGAAATGTTTTAACAAGTTTGGTGACAGTGAAATGTTCCCCAGACCATTTCCCAGGTGCCACAGCCATTTACAGTAAGTGTTTTAGCTGTAAATCATTGGACTTTTCAGACTTTTTGTATCCTGTAAGTCATGTTTTTAATATGTATTGCAATGCCCTATGTAGGCTTCTCTATGTTTTTTGGTAAGGTCACAATAGTTATCAGCTAATTTTTTTTGTCCTTAAACAGGTTCCCTTTGTCTAAAACTTGGTAATATTGGTTACATTAGAATCATAACATTGTGACCTAAGCATATTAAAAGACTATCAGGGCGATTTACCAGAGAGCGCTTTGGATTTATATTTGCAATTGCGCCCATGGGAATCCCAAAAGGGACTTACCCACAGCGAAATTTTACTGAATCACGAGGGCTGATTCGGGTGCTTTTACATAAATCCACGCGTGTGGCAATAATATGGAGTTAAGTCGCGCTAATCGGTTTTTTAGCGCGACTCTTTAACTCCATTTAATTGCCCAGCGCCTCATATTACTATAAGTCTATATTTGGAATATTGTTTATTTTATATGATCCCTTTAGACATATTGTGTAATAATAGGTGTATATAAGACCGTATTGTGTAACTGTCATTGTCATGTCATTGTAACAGGTTTTTGAATGCAACTTGGATTGGTTGTTGTTTACACCGTACTTGGCTTGAGAAAAGGGTGGGAGAGTCCAAAACAATTGTCTTCTGAACTGAAAATGTTTAGGAATATTTGTGAAATAAATATATTCAGGCTGATTTACAGAGAGCAGGCTATCACAAATTTCTCCTCTTTAAAAGCAACAAACCCATTTAAAAAATGATTAGAATCACTTGAAGACAGAAATTGCAGGGGGCTGCGTGTGTTATTTCACACAACAAGCGTAAAATCCAAAACAGATCAGACCCAGATGTGCTTGCACTTTTTAGTAGTTGTGATATTATGGGGTATTTTTTGCTTTTTATCAAAGTGCAAATAAGTTATTAGGTTTTGTGTAATGAGCCGTACTGGTCATCGATGATAGAATATGAACATTATTGAACACTGCAAGTTAATACAGCTTGGAAATGTCATCATTTGGTAAGATGCAAAAATCTGGACATGACTATTTGAACAATCACTAACATCTTGTTGCTTGATTGCGGTGTTAAACAAAATAATATAGATTTCCTTGGTATGTTAAAGGTAGTGTTATATTGCTACAGGTGCGTTGGGCATCTTTAAATATATAATTGTGCCATTATCCAGGCCATGGAGTAACAGCATTTCTCATTACAGAGGGACATATAAACACATCATCTCCTAGCTCCCAAGGATACATACACATAACATAATAAATTATGGAGAAGAACTGTAAGAAATCATATCACAGACCTGAAACACAAGGTGGTATGCTAGCAATATAAGTTAAATACAATAGTCATGTTTCTAGGACAGGTCTAAAAGCTTTGAAATATTCTGGGGTCAAACTTGGAAATTACTAACTTTTTTAATTAAATGCCTCTTTTGGAATTTGCAATGATAATTGTGGAATATTTACCACTGTATTATCATTTAAGTAAGTTTGCAAATGGCGCAACAAAGCAATAGGACTTATTCAGTCTGTGTTATCATCAAAGCTTCCTGCAGTGGTCGAATCCAGATCGAAGGACTAAATCATTTGTGTTAACATAGTACCTCAGGGGGACGTTAAAATGATTCTTGAATAATTTCAAATCTAATTGTGTTTGCACTTCAAAATGCTGTGAGGGCCCTTTGAAAATTCATTGGCAAACATGTAAAATCCTACAGGATTTTATGAGTTATCTGGAAAAAAAAAAATCATTTGTTTGTTTTAAAGCAGATGTTTTTAAAAGTCTTCAGCTAAATGCCAAGTTTTAAGGATCGATTAGGCTTAAACATGCAGTTAATTCAACAAGATATTCGGAGGGTCACCGATCATGTCTTAATTTCTATGTTCAAAATACAGAAATCAACGCAAACTGCTGCTATTGAAAACTAAACCTTCCTTTATTTATAATTAATATACTAAACAAATGAACTGGATGTTTCACATTGAATGAAATAAACAGTGATGTCCATCCGGCATCCTTCCAGATAATTTCAAACACCGTTAACTGGCTGCAGTATGGAGTATGCAAATGTCTGGAGGGTCCCCAATTTGAAGTGTGAAACATCCTGTTCATTTGTTTAGTAAATACCATTTTTGATTTAGATTGCCTATGCTTAAAAATTCATGTTAGCTTATTAAATATATTTACAAAAAAAATTCTTTTTTCAAAGAATACCGCATCTGTTTAAACAGTAATATAGGTACAAGTTTAGAGTCCCTTGTTAGCCTGTGACTACAAACCCACTGGCCCTCGTGTCACCACAGTAGACAATGATACTCTAAATTAGCTGTTGTTCTTTCCAGCATTTTCAGTCAATACCAGGTAACTCGCCTTAGCTCTTGTCTCTTTCAGAAGAGGAACAAATGATGCTCATAGCATTGGAATGCAGCGATACTTTAACAGCTTCCAGTCAATATGAAATAACATCTCTAATTGTTGATGTGCAAAGCCTAGTTCTTTTAAGAGAGTGCACAATGACACAGCATACACTAATTACTTTTAATACATCAACACCTTATACAAGAGAAGCATTTAAATTGACTCTACAATTACTACACAGAAGAGCTAAGTTCAATGTGCCTTAGCTCAAAAAACATTAATTATATTTACTGTTCATTGCACAGACCCTAACAGAAAAATGAATGCAGGTCATCTGCATGCTGAGAAAAGCATCCCAGGCTGGATCCTGTTAATGTTGTATCAAAGGGTTTTTTATGGCCCGGCTGTTGGTTCACCCGCCCGATACTCTCGCGTGGCGGCACAAACTCAGTGGGTCTCAACCGCTTCTGTCTCATCGAATCAGCAATATCGAATTTTGAATATCAAATCATGGAATGCCGATTCAAAAACAACCGAGATTGCCGCCACACTGATGTCACCAAGCGACAGGAGATGTAAGTGACGGGTATGGGTATGGCCTATTTAAACCAACAGATGGCCTAGATCAATGATGTTTCATTCAAGTTCCAGCCCTGACTTTTGTAATGTCCCTGCCTGTTGCCTGATTTGATTTCTTCTGTTGCTGACCTCTGCGCTGTTTAACCACCAATCCTGTTCTGCCTGCGTTTGAACTGTTTCCTACATTATTGGCCCTGAACCTTGTCCACAGCCTTCGACCATCTAATAGTCTTCGTTTGCTCCTTTGCTGTCATGCCCTGACCTCCTCCTTAGTGTTTTGGACCTTTCTATGTCTCCAAGGCCTTTCATCTGTGCTGGGACGGATTATTTCCCCTTGTGACCACGACCTGGCCACTGTTTTGCCGAACAACATCCCACTACAGGGGCTCTGGCAGATTCCGAAACCCAGGGGGTGGAGCCAAATTTATAGCTACGACACCTCCTGGCATGCACAAGAAAGTGGAACTTAACCCTCGGTGCAAGTACAGGAAATGAATAATCCTTACCATACCTGGTGATGAATCCCAGTTTCAAATTGAGCCTGGTTTCGTTTTTTAGAAATTTTCTTACCACTCTTAATTGAAAATATTCGAAAACAGGAAATGGGAACATGGAAAACCATTTCAAAAATAGAAAATGTCTATGGCAAAATTGCAATTCAAACTGGATTTTCAGAAGTACAATAGATTCTAACGGAACTGCAATGGGAACAAAACTTGCCAGATTCATCATCGCTTCATACACTACAACTCTAATGTTGCAGAACTTGCGTGCAGGGCTGCTCCAGGTGACTTATAAATATCACATGCTTTGCTCTGTTTCTGCCACAACTTTATTGAAGATCAGTGGGTTCTGGTGTGCATTATTATTATTGGTCTGCAAGCGCAGACATTGTTAAGATAGTAGTCAATAACGCATCTTACTGGAACAAAATCTTTTTAATGTTAAATAAATGTTTGATTTTTCCAATAAACTGATATTTAAAGGTTCTTAAAGGGAATTGGTATAGTCCAGGAAGATCCAAAGAAGCTGATTATGACCATAAAAGTTCATTAAATATGAACTCATATTTGATAGGATTTTTCAATAGTAATAAAATGTAGTGCTATCCATTCTAAATGAGACATGATAAAAATGCATTCAATAAGACTTTAACTGAAATTTGTTTTCAACTCCTGGGAGTACTTTTGTCAGATAAGTCATTTTAAAAAAACATTATTAACCTGCATGCTATATTTGATGTGCCTTAATATGATGCTTAGCAAATACCACTTTAATTATATGAACAGCCATACAGTGGTAGCGACTTATTCTCCACATAGCTATGACTGGTGGCTCAAAATGCAAGGCGTTTGTGACAAGGGTTTTGCACTGAGACCAAAATTAAAATTAATCTGCGGATTGTGGCAGTGGGTGGCATCAAATCAACCTATAATATAATTCAACACAAAAACTTTTTAACATGAGTTAAGATTGTCCACAAATCTGCTGGTTTCATTTGCCAGCTTTGGGTCATCATTTTCTACATCAAAAATAAATTATAAACCCACCCGATCTGCTAAATCACATATGCACTAACATGCCGCTGTGAGTGCGAAAGAAGAGCGGTTGCGATTAGTCAGGGGCCTGTCATAAGTAATTACAGTGGAGTGAGCACCAATTAAGTAAATCTTCACGTTTGGTAAGTAAGATCACCTTCTAGATGTCTTTTGAGACCTTTCGTTGTTTTTGTGTGCTTCAGGTTCGCGCTGTTCAAAACCGTCTAATGGAAGCAGATAGACATGAGAGAAGCATATAATCCCTTATACAAGGGTGTAACTCCCTGCCCATATCTTACCATTGAATTAATTAGAAACTGCATGGAGTGACGTTACACGCGGATCAACAGTCGTGATGTGGTGTGTACACATATCTTTTTTGCTCAGTCCCTTAATCATTAGTCTACATATTTCAGGTTGACTTCCCGATTATCCGTGAGTTATTTTAAATATTTGATCGGTTGTTATTTCCCGACTACATCTGCCTTTGTGTTACTCCGCACTTGGGACATCTCGAAACTTGATTCATTGGATTAATGGATGCTTAGACCGTTGTTGTTGCGGTTCGCACCGTAGTTTGGTACCGATGTTGACCTCTACGCGACGGCTTCCCTTACGCCCTTGGCTCTTTCTGCGTATTTGGTGTTTGCTTACTTTGCTTAGCCTGAACCCAGTCCCTGGACCTTACTTTATCCTCAGGGCTGCCACCACAAACCTCACTTATTGTGCACGTTACACCTTGTTCCTAGACGATCCCCTTCAAACACGTTCGGTGCCAAATCCATGTAAACAAGGGCGGGGTACTCATTCGTTCTTTTTTCACCTTTTTTATCACCGCTTGTAGCTCCTCCTTCACTACTGCGGCTCTGTCGCAAAGATTTTGGTTGTTCCCAACTTTCTTTGTCTTATCTTTGAAATAAGGATGAACAGAGAGTGTGTAGTAGTGTCATCTGTAACGTGTCTCCGTCTTAATCTACAAGTCCATATCAAACCTGCTAACAGTTAAGGAGCAAGCAGGTTACGGCGTAGTTCGATGGAACTAATTTATGTAGGCATTGTTTAATTTTTGAGAGACATTTATTGGTGTTTGACACAGTTAATTCAAAGAACCAATGGAAGTTTCACTCGTCGTTCATCTTTCCATCAGACCTCTAAATAATAATCTGTCTAAACACCGCCACATTATCAGTTTCACTTATACTTAACTTAACCTAAACACTCTTGAATAAGTGTAACATGTGGGAGTGCTTTAATTATAGACAGATTGATATTTAGAGTCTGGACATGCCCCTTTAGCAATAATAAGAAGTTCTTTAAGTATGTATTCTCGCTGCGAGTAAGGGGGGGGGGGTTGAGTTTAGTTGCAATTCCCATTACATATACGATTCAATATCGTCCAGGTGCACACTGCCCCTTCCGCACCCAGTTGTAATCTATCTTTTTATGAAAAAAAAAAAAAAATTGTGCCTCAGGGAAGTGTGCATCCGGTCGTAGTTTCACATCACCCATCATACTGAGTATACATAAACACACAGACATATGGATCATATCCACGAGAGGGACATCTGAGGGGTCTGGTCCCTACCATATAGGTCATGAGAAGTATGTCCATGGGGGGGACACTCAGGGGGTCTGGTCTCTATCACACTGACCACCCATAGTTATATGGGTATATTTACTGGAGGGGCACATAGGGGGGTTTGAGCCCCGCTACACAGATTACCCATGGACACCCAATTCTGCCCACTGGAGGGGCGCACAAAGGGTCTGATCCCCGCCATGATTGGGCATACACGGAGTTGTAACACGCCCGCGGGAGAGGTACCCGGGGGGTCCGATCCCATCACATGGTCGCACACAGTTGCACAGGCATGCTCCCAGCAGGGACACGTCGGGGGTCCGATCCTTATTACATAGACTACATATGGATGTGTGGGTGTGTCCCCCCATTACTCAGACCATGTACAATCACATAAAAATGCATTCACGAGAGGGACACCCCGGGGGTCCAATCCCGTTACACAAAACAGTTCAGCGTGGGGCATATTCTGTGGCATTTCAACCAAACATATAAATATTCTATCATTGCAGATATCAAGAGTGGAAATCAGCATATTAGCATCCCAATCAGCCCTCGAAACATTCCCAGCCTGTGAGTTCCCAAGTCGTAGGGGACAGGTATTGGTCTGCAGGATCCCAATAATCCATGGTCTCACACATGTGTCTCCGTGTTCGGTCTCAGCAGACTCAGCGTGTCCCGGGCTAAGTGCGACAATGGGTGGGCGATTGTCCCGGCTAAATGTTGTCGTTCTCCTCAATCGCTCCCCTTCGCTCATCAGTACGAGTTGCCATGGGGGAGTATATTCATTCCTCTACAACAGTTTTTGCATCATTGTCAGGCTATCTGGGCTTATTCTCTCTATAAGGGAGGAGGGTTCAGGTGGTGGGTATACAAGAGGCTGAGGGGAGTATAGCAGGTGTCCCCTTGGATAGCGCTTTGTATCTGCTAGGCCTCGTTAGTGTGGGCAGTTTTCCAGTTTAATTCGCTAGTGTGCCAGTGGTCAAGTGTATTGTTTTCATGGTTTTCTCCTGGTGTTATCTTGGGAGTAGCTTGTCCCCTTGGTAGGTATCTTTGGAGTGTTGTCTACATGGTAGACCCTCAGTTCTGGTGAATGGCGGTTAATTCTGTACCTGGCGCTTGAGTCGGTCCACCCAGCATGGTGGGGACCATATGTTGCTGCTGGGTAGAGAAACTGGGGCCGGCTCGTTAGTGGGATGGGGGGGGTGCTGGGGTAGTTCGGTGGTGGTAGAGATTAACTGCAGTTAATGTAATGGAATTGTCTTACCAGATATGTTGATTTCATCTGGAGTCGAGCCAGTTGCAGGCCTCCATCGGGCTGTCAAAGAAACGGGTCTTACCCTCTGATACCACTCGCAATCTTGCGGGATATGCCATTGAGTATACAATTTTAGCTGTTGCTAGACGTTTCTTGACGTCTCGGAACATTGCTCTTCTTTTCTGTAACTCCAGCGAGTAGTCAGGGAATATGCAGATTGGGGAGTTGTCCTGGATGAGGTCTGTGGATGTCCGGGCCTTTCGGAGGATCCAGTCCCTGTCCTGGGCATTCAGTAGTCTGGCGATTAGGGGTCTCGGGGGGCCCCCAGGTATCGGAGGCCTACCGGGGACCCGGTGTGCCCTTTCAATTGTGAAGTGCATAGATAGTCCTTCCTTGCCGATGTGGGTGCGGATCCATTCTTCGAGAAATCTGGCCAGGTGCTGGGTTTCTACTCCCTCTGCGAATCCCAGGAATCTAAGGTTTTGTCTCCGAGACCTGTTTTCCAGGTCATCGATTTTATTGTGTGCAGCCTGGAACTCTTGTTGGAGGGTAGCAACAGAGTTGGTCATTGGTCTAACTGTGTCTTCCACCTCCGATATTCGTGCTTCAGTGTCTCCGACCCACTACCGGATCTTTTGCATATCATGGCGTAGGAGTGAGATGTCCGATTTCATTTCTTCCAACAGCGTAGTTAGACTTCTTTTGCTCTCTCCTATTGCGCCTAGTAGTTGTTGTTGGAGATCCCCGAGTGAGAGTTCTTGTTGTGGCGGTTCAGATCCATTAGCAGATTGCTCTGCATCTGTGCCTGTGGCTGTGTGTTGGTGCTCCGTTTGGTGGGAAGGCGCCATCTTGGCCTGGTGGAGTGGGGAGCCCTGCCAAGCAAATTGTTCTAATTTTTTGCTTGGTCCCATTGCTTTGGTGCTCTTGGGTTTCGTCATCGGGTGTACTGCAGTTATATCTATCTGGCAGTCCAATTATAGGTCGGCTTCTGCTGAGTATTATCCTCGTTTTCTATGGTGGCGCGGGAGCAGTTTCTTTATGCGACCTACTCCATTAGGCTCCAAGCTCCGCCCCCGCCAAGGCCATTTTTAGGCATAGGCCTCCAAGGCAAAGAACTAAGGCGCCTATGTTGAGGTAGGGCACCCAGTGTTCTTTCTAGCATCTCCCTGTCAGCTTTTACTTGCTATTTTAGAACCGCTCTCCTTATTTTGGTGCTGTAATTTGCAACATTGTAGTGAGCAGAGAGCCTGAGCAGCTCACTCTACTTGGAAACAATGTTGCAAATGAACTAAAGGACTGAGGAGAACAGTTCTAAAAGGACAAGTAAAAGCTGCTGCAGATTTTATAACAGTGGCCCCTGTTACTAGCAGCCTCTTTCTTCCTTCCACCCAACTCTTTAATTTGAACTTAGAGTAGGTGAGGAGTGAACAATTCAATGGAGGAGACATGGAAAGCAGGTACATACTGTATAGCAATGTTGTCAATGCTGGCAGCTGAAAGGACTAAAGGTAATACTGGCACTGAAAGTGTTGATGGCAATATCAACTTGAACAGAGTCCGTAGAGTGGTAACAGGTAAGTTGTGAGGTGCTCCCCCTAATCGTCCGTGCCACAACTGGTAATAACAGTATATATATTCTGGAAGGGAGGCACACTCAAAAGCGCTTTATAGCATAAATAATTTATTAAGTGCTGAAACAACCAGGTACACAACATTTCGGGTGGTCCAACCCCCTTCCTCAGGCACCTGAGGAAGGGGGTTGGACCCCCAGGCACCCGAGGAAGGGGATTGGACCCCCCAAAACGTTGTGTACCTGGTTGTTTCACTTAATAAATTATTTATGCTATAAAGCAATTTTGAGTGTGCCTCCCTTCCAGAATATATATATACTGTTGATGGCAATACGATGGGAAATACTCTGCACTGCCATCCACTTATCAGAGCTTAGGCGATCACCATTTTTGGTGCGATCCACATGGGCTCTCATGCAATAAGGGCAAACTGCCCAAATCGCATGCAGAATCAGACATCAACGTGCACGCTTGCATTTTTGCAACTGCGAGTGTTCTAGCGTGGCCTCAGCTGAAAAGTCTGCTGGCACTGAAAGAGACAAAAATCTTAGTTCTCACCCAATTTCCATGTTCCGCCCCACCCGGTTAATTTTTCATGCCACACAGTTGGAAACAATTTTTGGGGAGAACACTGGTGCCACTTACCATGAATCCACTAAAAACCTATTCAGAATGTCCAAACGGTATTTCATTGGTGGCCAGTGATGCTGCCTACACACAAATTTACGTATACACACCTGCCCTACCTGGTACAGCGTGCGCCTCTTACCAACTACTAAAGTAGTCCCACTATAAAGAAACATCCACAAAACCATTGTTAGTCTCTCAGAAGGAATTGAGTGGGGAAACCCAGCTACAACAGTTTGGCTGGTCAATGTTTGTTTTTTCTTTTTTGGGGGGAAGGGGGGCTTGCATGGGTGGGAACAGCCCTGACTATTGCTAATCCAGGAGTGAGGACCACATGGTTTGGGTCCTCATCTTGAGCAGTATTTGTGGGAGGGGGTAAACATATTATTGTCCTTAAATTGAACTAATTATCAGGTTAATGTTACTTGTGTTTGAAAGGGCTGAAAAAGGATCGGACGAATGGGCGATCTGACTGTCCAAAAACCACGTTCAAGTTCATTGATTAGCTGTAAAAGTGGGCTTTATAAGTTTCTAAAACTGAAGAGTATTTAAAATTACTGGTATTACATATAGTTCTGGTTGATCCAGGGATGTTTTCTGATTGCCATTTGGATTCAGGAAGGAATTTTTTTTGTCTTCCTCTGGATAAACTGTTTGGTTAGGCTATAAAAGCTGAACGAGATGTATGTTAAGGTGGCCATACATATATATTCGATTTTGCTTACCCGACCGAGTGCTCCAGCAACATTCGATCGTTCCTGCTGGAACCGCCTCTCCCGTCCTTTTATGCGACCGACATGCGATCGCAAAATAAATGGGATTTTGTGATCGCATGTCGGTCGCATAGAAGAACAGGAGAGGCGGTTCTGGCAGGATCAATCAAATGTCGCAGGAGCGCTCGGTCAGGTAAGTAAAATTGTATATATGTATGGCCACCTTAAGTCTTTATTCAACCTCCATTAATATGCTAGTATGTGAGATCCCCTCTCATATGCAGTTAGGGGTATGCTATTTATTTTCATAGATTTATTTAATTTCCCTGGTTTTGCAGTTTTGTTTACCTTTGTTGCATACCAGTGCCCTTTTGTGCTCAGGTTTCTTAAAATCAGCAGTGGTTCTGCAGGTTCCTTGATTTTGCTGTATTTGTTTCATGTTGTTTTATTCACCATTAAAATGTACATTTTTGGGGGGGATAGGTTCTTTGACATAGCTGAGTGAATTTTATAAGGGTATAATATAATTGCTTTCCATTATAAAAGCACACCTATGTAAATTGATGTGTTATTTGTATGTGTTAACTGTTTTCAGATAAAGTATGCTGTTTTGTATTCTCAATTAATATAGAAAAAAATATTAAAAACAAAAAGGTTGTGTTTCCCCAAGGTAACAGCAGCTCTAGTAACCTGGAAAAGTCTGATTAGGAAGTGTCAAATATTGTTCTCTTGAGAAAAAATATTGAGCACAAGGGGACTTGCAGAAATCCCCCTTCAGGCAACCTCTCTTTCTCAGAACCGATAACAATAACTTTCTAAGTGTAATTTTAGTTTTTGGGCTGGAGTTATTACTCTGCACACCAATTGTACAATATTAAGTTTCAGAGTAGACTTCTTTATAACTTGAGACTTTATACTTCATATCCATGGGTTATTTTCTGTTTGCAATTCAGGTGGGCAAATTGCATACCTATATATAATATATATATATATATAAAAAAAATAATATTGAATATTGCGCTGTGCTAAATGTGACACATTGCTATTCATAATACATGGCACTAATATGTAATAGTATTGTACGAACACCCTAATTACATTTCAGTTTCACAGTTTACATACTGTAAAGATTGTAACAAAAGGGGTGTTGATATTTCTTCTAGATTATTTTATTCAACGAATTCACATCAAATTGTTCATTCTTGTGTCTTCTGCCACTTTAAATATGAAGCATCACCCAGCGAATTATCTTACCCATGGGGAACTCATTTCAAAAGAATAGTTTTGTTTTTACCTTATGGTGATCTAAAATGTGTACCGGTATTTAACAAGAAATTGCTTTGATTTGTGTGTTGTGTTGCCTCTAGGTCTCAGGTTTTATAATAAACTTGTTTTGTCACTAAAACCTCCCAGCATGGACTCTGTCAGCTGTGCAATAATAATAATCACTTTGTGACAGTTGGGGCTAGGCCACACTAGCACGTTTTTCGCACGTTTGTGCCCGTGTTTTGCGCTCGCGTTTGCGCCTGTGATTTTCGCTAAAATGGAAATCGCGGGAACGTGAAAATTCCCGCGATTTACAATTGCACGTCCACTCGCGTTATGGTAACGCATGCCTTCACCATTTTTGGTGTGTTAACGCACAATGCACACGTTAACACACAATGCACACGCAAACGCAAAATGCACAAGAATCACTTTCAAATGCGTGCGCGATTTGGTGCGTTGTAGTGTGGCCTCAGCCTTAGTGCATTATGGGAATGGAAACAGTAAGGTGTGCACCCCTGCCCCAATTTTTGCAAAGTGCAAAATGCAACCAGGTGCATGGCTCTGTTTCCAAACATTTTTTTTTTTTTTTTAACATGAGGTTTTTCACTGCTTTGGTATTAGCGCCCTTTATTGCTTCATCCTATAATAGTAGTGCCATCCTAAACTGTTACAAAATTATTTAATCCCTTATATGTTAAAAGGATTTAGGTATGTTACATGCAGTTCACTCAAGCGAGAAATTGGCAGTGTCCAATATTTTGATTTATAAGCAGGTTACCATTACATGGCTTCAAGTCTAATTTTCTAATGTTTTGATCTGTACATGTCAAACAAATGTACATGTCAACAAATGTACTGCTTAAATGCATTGTTCATATTTTATTTATTCATTCGTTCATAAGTTTTTCCTCGCATACCTAGTGTTGTCAAATGAAGTATGCAGCTTTAGAAATTAAATTCTTGAGGCCATATTTGTATTTTTTTTTTTTTAATTTTTTAAGAAATAAAAAATACACACATACTTATTTATAAAGGCGCGGTACAGCTATTTTGCGATATTGCCCCTATAACTTTCCTTGCCGTGATCGTAAATTTACAAATTTACAATCTACAATTGGGGTCATTAATTTACTATTTCGGTCGTACAATTATGATAATTCTATCATCACCGATAAATTACCATTACGGTAATTTGCTACCGCATTTTATTGTTACAAAGGTTTGTACATTTACCAACATTTAAGCATAAATGTATGTTCATATATTGGACACAGAGCAAAGAATCAAGGCACACTCCAAGATACAAAATTACAAAACCTACTTTATTCAAATATTACAGAAAAATAGTAAGATTCATAACACAACAATTTCGGAAAAAAAAAACATTTAAAAACACAAAAATCAAACCATAATCCCATCGATCAAAGTAAATCCAAGTGTACCCTGGTCAACCCTCAGTAATAAGTATAAATACATTTCGCCTAAATAGTTATTTAGTGTGGACTGTGCTTTGCTTAGTGTGTGCGGTATATGTACGTTCATGGCTGTACTTTTATGGCAGCCATCATACTCACGATAACCTGCAGTACTGGAAGTTACGGATACCGCGGGTTAATAAATATGGCTCAGTGCAATGTGCAGACTAAGCCAACTAAGCTAAGAACAAGTGTGCAGCATGTGTATGTTTTCCAGTTTTAAAGGGATGAGATTCCTATTCATAGCACTTTGAGAAATCCATTGTGCAGAGCCATGATAACTGATCACTGAGTAAAGGTGTTACTATTCTGGCCCTAGGGGGAAAAATATTAGACCCCTGGGACTCTTTCTGTAAAGCTAAATATATTAATGATAATTACTTACTCTTAAAGGAAGTCAACAAAACACTTTCCATTTGGAGAAGTGTTTATGTTATTGGTGTTCATTTTTTTCTACCAAATGATAAATGAAAGTAAATGATTTTTTTTAACTTAGCACAAGACATACTACGTTGCCTCAAGTTACAATACAAACCAAATCAATACTGCGATGCTCAATTCCAGCATTTTATTCATGTGACTTCCAGCAAAGTTATGCTTTCTTTTTCTTTCTTAAAAAATGGATAATCAGCATAAACAATTTAAATACTGTCTCAGGACGCCCTGACAAGGTTAGGATTGTGTTAAAACTTGTATTTTTTGTTTTTTAAATAAAGTACAATGATTATAAACACCTGATGTGAATGTATACAGGTAATTGTAAAGCGCTAATTTTCCAGGGGTTGCCTTAGAGAAATAAATGAACATAGCAACGCCAGCATTCCTCTACAAGCATTTAATTAGGGAATGGTGGGAGTTGTAGTTTTCAAACATCTGGAGATCTACTGGTTGCCTATCCCTGGCTTAAAGGAGAACTAAACCCAAAAAATCAAAGTTAAAGTTAGAAAGTACTTGCCTCAACATCCTTCTCATCATGGAAGATTCCACTCAGGGGCTCTTCTTTACCTCTATAAGCTCATTTTATGTTTTGTTTGTTCCAAAATCTGATGCTGACATGTTCCCTTGTCTGCCAGTACTTTTGCCTTGTTTAAATTTTCAGCACCTGTGTGAATTCCACTCCCACCTCTTAACCCCTATGATGTAGGAATATATTAAACACCAATATATGTATATATAATATACGTATAATATATGTATGTCTCACCTACGGCTTCCACTGCACCAAATCCGAAATATAAACAATAAATTGCAGGTGAAACATACAAAGACACAGGTCTGTAGCTGTGAATATTGCACGTTTATTGCAAAACATGCGTGCTACACGTTTCAGACTCACTCAAGCACTTGAGGAAGGACAAGTGGGTCAGAAACATGTAGAATGCATGTTTTGCAATAAACGTGCAATATTCACAGCTACAGACCCGTGTCTTTGTATGTTTTACCTGCAATGTATTGTTTAAGTGTTGGAGGGCCATATTTAAAAACTTGCAATACCACTGGTTTTCATTACTGTATGACTGTGGCAGTAGTATACCATAACATGCGGTAATAAACTGCAGAACTGTAGGGGGAGGATAGTGAAGTGAACCTGAACCAGTTCTGTGCAATTCATTTCTCATCAGTGTACCTTATTAAAGGGAATGTTGGAGGGTAGGAAGAGTGTTTTTGATTCAGCTGTCTGTATAAAACAAGTGAAATGCATTACACAGAGAAATGCATTGCATGGAGCTGTGTTAAGATCAGGGTCATTATATTATCCTCTACCTGCAGCACTGCACCATGTTCTATAATTGTATGTATTAAAGTTAAATGTTGGAGGCTATGCCATTTGCAGCTCTGCACCATGTTATTTATGTAAATGTACATATTAATAGGAATTATTGGAGGGAATGCCAATTAAAGGGTACTGTTAGAGGAAACACAAACATGTTCTATAAAATTAATGCAGCAGGAGGGCTGCCTGTGGGAAGTTTAGCATAAAGAAAATCACTCTTCCAACTAGGGTTCCCACCTTTGCCTTTAAGACCCGAACACATTTACAGGCCTATGTATTAAAAGTTCTTATCGTTAAAAATGGTGCAAATTTTGCCCCAACCAATCAGATTTTAGCATAAGAACTTTTATGACATAGGCCTGATAATATGTGCACATCAAAAGATTGTTAGTATTTGCTTTAGAAGCATGATGCAGGCTGATACCGTTTGTATTTAATGCAATGGTACTTAGCACTGCAACATGTATATTTAATACGTGTTTGGGTCTTAAAGGCAAAGGTGGCCTTTGCCTTACACTACTTCCAAAACTACTTTCAGGCTCCAACATTCTTCTTTAAAATGCATTGCACAGAGCTGTGCTAAGACCATGTTCACATCAATATGCTGCACCTGCAGCTCTGAGCTGTTTTGTTTTTATAAGTGTTCAGTTTCTACTAGGGTTGCCACCTTTTCCTTCAAGATTCAAACACTTAGGGCTAGCTCCCACTAGCGCGTTTTGGATTATGGTTTGTGATCCGATTGTGCTAGTGGGAGTGCAGGCATGTAACAGCCTATGGGACCGGCCCCACTCCATGCAATGCATTTCCGTGTGCTATTGGAGTGCATGCGATCACCATTTTTTTGTCTGTATTGCATGCACTCTGCTAGGGTCCAATTGCACTTAAGTGGGGCCACAGCCTCAGGAAATTGCTAATTTCTATTGCATTAAATACATGCTGAAGTGCATTACACTTCTAAGGGCTAGGCCACACAAGTACGTTTTTCAGGAGATTGCAATTTTCCATTTGTATTAAAATCACAGCAACGCACCAAAATCTTGCGATTTCAGGTGTGTTGTAATTCACGCGTGTGTCAGCAATTTCGTAACGTATGCGTTTTTGTGTAATTACATGCGTTTTCATAATGACAATGGACAAATTGCAAGCGCAAACACATGTAAATCGTGTGCGATTCAGGTGTGTTGCAGTGTGGCTGTGCCCTAAATGTATATTTCAGCAATACACACACTAATATAAATGGTAGAGTGCAGAAATAAACACATACAAAGACACAATCTTGCAGAAATGCTCACAAATATAAAGAGTTAACAAGTTGCTTCCTAAATACATATGAAAAGGGTTAACACCTTCCCCCAGCAGGAAAATCTGCAAATAATATTCACTGCTATCTCTGATGATTGGCTGGGAGACACCGGCAGGTGGGGACTCTGAGCAGAGCAGAATTATCCACAAGGCAACCCTAGGCACCTGCCTAGGGCCCAGGAAACTTCTGGGGGCTCAGCTTCAGAAGCAGTAACAAAATTACAGTCTACACAATATATGTAGCAAAAAAGGGGGCCCTAAATAATGGCCCTGCCTTGGGCCCCATATGATCTTAATCCATCTCTGACTCTGAGTTCAACTGTTACATGCAGCTTAGCATAAGGGGAGTGGGAAACAAACACAAGGTAGCTAGTTAGCATGTGCAGAAGGGGTTTTGGTACCTAGACCACCAGGAAGAGGCAACACTAGAAGCCAGCCGTGACATCATAGATTGCCAGTACTCAGAAATGTTCTATAAATGATTTCAACAGTAAGAAGCTGAATTCAGAGGTGAGAGACAAATGGTTTTACAAAGTGACAGTTATAGAGTCTGTGGAGCTGCCTTTGTATTTTGGGTTTAGTTCTCCTTTTAAGGTAAAAAAGGAACCAGCACTGCAGGCAGCAACAACAACAGCCCACCCCACACTTTTACATTGATCCAGGCAGGGGCTTAAGGTAAGGATAAGGAATTAAAAAAAAAACACCCAGTGGACAGCCCCAACAACCCACACTCAATGAACACTCAAATAACACTGTTCCCAGGCCCAGGAACAGGGCTTAAAGGGCATGTCCACCCTTCTTAATAATTTTTCATATAATAGTCTCCCTGCTCCCCCAGCCCCAGCCGCTATAGTTTTAATATCAGAAAGTGCCCCAAATATTACTTACCTTCCCTCTTTCCTCCACTGCACTGCCAGGCCCTCTACTTGCGAGAAAATGCAAGCAGAGGGGCGGGACCGGCAGTCGCGTCTGTGATTGGCTGAACGGAAGGTAAGTAATGTTTGGGGCACTTTCTGATATTAAAACTATAGTGGTTGGGGCTGGGGGAACAGGGAGACTATTATATAAAAAGGTTTTTACGCTAGGGGGAGGGAATCTAAAGGGAGGGGGAGAAGGGCTGCAGTACGCATGCCAAACTGCGTACTCCTGAGGGGAGACAGGAGGCAGAGTACTATATGGACTCTGCAGTACTCCTGGTGGGCATTTGTTTGGACTTTAGGGGGGATAGCAGAAGAACCATATGGAGCTGGGATGTAAGGTAAGGATTAAACTACACTACACAATGGGGCCAGTAGTGGGGGGATTATAGTTTTGGGGGTGGACATTCCCTTTAAGGTATGCAATAAGAAAAAACCCAGCAGGCAGCAGCACCAACATCACCCACAGTATCCACCCTAGTGACCCCGAAAACTCTAATACATTGTCCCCAGGCATAGGGCTTAATTAATTAAAATAAAACAGCAAAATTACATAGAAGCAGCCAAAGCCAACCAACCTGGCAGCTTACCTAACTAACGCCCCCCTACAACTTCTGGCCTGCTGCTGGGCTGCTCCTCTATCACTCTGCGTGAACCACATGTGCATTCAATATAGCAGGCAGCAGCATCTGATTGCATTTGGCCGATCAGAAACAAATTGGGCAGGGCCGGTGATATTCCCAATCCCCTGGGTCCTACAGCCGCAGTGCCGAGACATTTGTTTGTGCTGCTGCCTACAGGTAGACTAGGCAGCAGTACATTACACTTACATGGCAGCATCCCTGATTGCTGGGCGAGAGTGTGCTGCAGGTAGGCAATACAGGGAACAGGGCAGAGCACAGTTAAAAAAAAAAGGGACAAAATTCCAGGTGGGGACAAAAGCCCCACTTTGCCCCTATGTGCGGACGCCCATGGGCATATAGTCATCAAACAGCCTTGGGAGCATTTACATCTATTGGCCACATTCCCTGGCCCCAGTATTCACTGTCTCTATTCATAGAGCATTTTCTATACAGATGTCTATACAGATATCTCTATGCAAATATGGGAGCCCCTAAAAAGACTTTGAAACTGCTGTTGCTCTGCAGGAAGAATGCTAAATAGTCAGATGGGTTTTTTGCTTCCATTCCCAGCAAAAGACAATCAGGGTTATTCAATAAATGTTCTTATTGTTAAAAATGGTGCTAATTTTGCCAGAACCAATCAGATGTTAGCTTTCAAATTTTAAATAATAATGTAGAACTCATTAATGGGTCTACCAATGTGGTGAGAAAAAACTCTCACACAAGATAGATAAACATCTTCAATCACCTTTTACCTACACAGAGCAAAATGTATTAACAGCTCTCTTTTATTTAAACAAATTAAAGGCAGAGGATACATACCAGAGCTCAATTCATTTTGTGCCAAAATTCAGAACTTTTAATGCTATTTTCTCTATGTCTCAATAAAATGTGTTTTAATCTAGGCAGCAGCAGAGGTTCACAGGTTATTGTGAAACAAACCAGAGACCATTTAATAAGTAGTCAGTAGGCCTTGTCATCATAGAAGTGTTGGCTTTAGGAGCATGGTGTATGTAGGCCAGAGCCTTGTGTCTATTATAAGAATCCAAAAGGTATTTTTAGATTTTTTTACTAGCACAACAACAGATTTATCCGTCAGGACAGTGAAATATCGCCTAAGTGGGAACCATTAACAAACAGTAATTATGTGGAAAAAAAGAAATCATTTGAGGAGTAAACAACATACTAACATATTATAACATCCCATATGGCAGTAAGGGGGACACAAGTATATACATATACCCAGAGACACAGCCAGTCTGGGTATATCTCCCTTGGAGATTCGAATGTGGCTCTGGGTAAATCCCGAAAGGCCAGTATGAATAGATTGTAGACGTGTCTTTTGGGAGACCTGTGCAGCAACTGCAAGTATGGGATTAAAGTAGCACTGACCAGCATCAAATAGATTAGCGCAAACTCTTGAGCTGTTTCTCTTTGTAAATTTGCCCAATAAGGTCAGATCAGTAATGTATTAGGCTGATTTTCATTTTTTAATGGTTAATAATTTGTATTCAATGCTAAATCCCAAAAACCCTGACAAAGAGAAGCTTGTTTAAGTCCCTGCAATAGCAAATGCCCACAGCTACGATGATACTAGCTATGAAGAAGTCATTAACTAATGCAGTTTTAGAATCTGCAGTATCACAAGCGATAAATTAGCTTAAACCACATAAGGCACCTGGGCCTGATGGCAGTTCTGGCATTTACAATGAAAATTTTGCACCACAGATGACTCCTTCACCCCCAATATGGTTAAGCTATTCAACCATTTACTTTAAGGGGGACTCATACTACTTAATTTAGCTAGTATCTCCCTTGTTCCTAAACAAGACCTATAGATAAAAATCAGTATCTCTTAAATCTGTATATCAAATTCTAACCCCACTCCCCTGCCCTGTAATCACAATCACATTAGCCAACATTCAGACTTTACCATATACATGTATTAGTAATTAGAATTGTAATATTTGAAAATCCACACGTTGTTGGTGGGCTCCTGAATCCAGGTTCTCTTGTAGGCCCGTATAATATAAGTATGGGCCTAGGCACTCCTCCAGGCAATGTGCCACTGTATTCCAGGGGCTGCTTCCCTCAGTCCTCTTGCTTAAGGACTCCAAGCTATAGCACAAGTAAAAAAAGAAGCGCACACTTTTCCTCAGAAAAATTCTGTTTATTGCATCACACAAACACACTACGTTTCGGAGAACGCTATGTCTCCTTCATCAGGTGTAACTCACACTATAACCCATACCACCATTTATAGACCCAGTGATCAAAAATACCCCTCCCTCCATCCTTAGGAGGAGTGGCCAAATGCAATTTAACATACAATATAAACAGGGTTATTCAATAACAGTTCTTATCATTTAAAATGGTGCTAATTTTGCCCCAACCAATCAGATCTTAGCTTTCAAATGTTAAATAAGATCTGATTGGTTGGGGCAAAATTAGCACCATTTTAAACAATAAGAACTCTTATTGAATCTCCCTGAAAGTGTCTTATCCAAAATTGGAATTGTCCATAAGTGTCCTTATTGGTAATGTCCAAAAGTTAGTGAAAACATGCTCATAATCCTTGGCTTGTGATCGAGTTCCTTGTGAAAAACATTAAGATGTTCTTTTGGCCACTCCCCCTAAGGATGGAGGGAGGGGCATTTTTGATCACTGGGTCTATAAATGGTGGTATGGGTTATAGTGTGAGTTACACCTGATGAAGGAGATATAGCGTTCTCCGAAACGTAGTGTGTTTGTGTGATGCAATAAACAGAATTTTTCTGAGGAACAGTGTGAGCTTCCATCAACCTTTTTTTGCTTGTGCTATCTCTTGTAGGCCCCCCTTGTCCAACGAGGCTTGCTGCACACTCAGTATTTTTGTGTAAAAAGTACTTCACTATTCAACAAAGAGGCTTGCGTTTTGGAACATTGACTTTGCAGACACTGTACTTTTGTGCTCCGATTCTGACTATTGTATGTTTTTTAATTACCACTTGTATTATCTAGATTTTTAAAGATTAATTAATAACATATTTTAAATCTATTTCAGTTTTTCATTTAATTGTTGAATCTTGCACAATTAGAAAGCCACATTTACAGCAATTTATTTTCAAAATGGTCATTCTTTGCGGTACATGTTCAAAGTGCAAAGAATAATACACAATGGGGATTGTTGATTGTCCGGTACCTCAGTTTGAAGTTATTGATTAAAACGCTGTTCTTATCTTGCTAATGGCAGCTAGACACATTAACTGGCGTATGATTTATTTAAGGTGATCAGCGCGTGATGATATTTAGAGTTAATGAGTGTAGGTTTTATTTTTATTTGCTTAAACTTTCAATTTAATTGTAGCTGAAAGGTTATCAGTTTAATATAAGGACCTTCCCTATAGCACAAATGCCACATTGATCTCTTAAAATGATAGCAGCATTTAAATGACACAAGAATGATACACAAATAATAACTGCTATAACAATAAAAATGAAAGGTTTAGGATTATATCCAAAATGAAAACCCTGCCAACCCATATGGAGACTTTACAAAGATTGAATAAATAGAGTATATCATATGTTATGATCATCAGATACCGGTAAGTAGATAAATATTGTTAAGGAAAGGGGAATAGACACAAAAAAAAGTTGTTTTAAAATGTCGGCTGGTCCAGGTCAAGATCTGTTGTTTTTTTTTGTTGTTGTTTGTTTGTTTGCTATTACCAGACCTGTATCTTTTTAGTCCAGAACACCCACATAAACTGACTGTGTTTAGAGATGGACTAGAACTCGAACTCGAGTCGAACTTAACAAGTCCGAACGGACTCGGACTTCTCAAACTATTCCGGACCCGGATTTAACAAACTTTCGAACTTTCCGGGCTTTCGATTATTATCGAATGTTCATCGACGCGGTTTTGAGAATTATCGAATTTACGAGCAGTTCGATAACCCTTGAAAGTATCATTTGCTAACCCTTGAAAGTATCGTTCGTTTTCGCTATCCCTTGAAAGTATCGTTCAATTTCGGTAACCCTTAAATTTATGGATCTATTTTCGGTAACCCTCAAAAGTATCGTTCGGTAACCCTCGAATTGGCCGTAACCCTCGAATGTAGCCTGCGCAAAAGCCGACAATTTCCCGCTCCTGTTTATAAAATGTTTTAAAAAGTTTTTCATCAGGTGTAACTCACACTATAACCCATACCACCATTTATAGACCCAGTGATCAAAAATGCCTCTCCCTCCATCCTTAGGGGGAGTGGCCAAATGAAATTTAACATACAATATAAAGTGTCTTATCCAAAATTGGAACTGTTCATAAGTGTCCTTATTGGTAATGTCCAAAAGTTAGTAAAAACATGCTCATAATCCTTGGCTTGTGATCGAGTTTTCTTGTAAAAAACATTAAGATGTTCTTTTGGCCACTCCCCCTAAGGATGGAGGGAGGGGCATTTTTGATCACTGGGTCTATAAATGGTGGTATGGGTTATAGTGTGAGTTACACCTGATGAAGGAGATATAGTGTGTTTGTGTGATGCAATAAACAGAATTTTTCTGAGGAAAAGTGTGAGCTTCCATCAACATTTTTTTGCTTGTGCTATCTCTTGTAGGCCCCCCTTGTCCAACGAGGCTTGCTGCACACTCAGTATTTTTTGTGTAAAAAGTACTTCACAATTCAACAAAGAGGCTTGCGTTCTGGAACTTAGACTTTGCAGACACTGTACTTGTGTCGTCCAGAACACTGTATCGTCCATTTTCACTAACTCTTGCGCAACCCTTGCGCAAAACCCGACAATTTCCCCGCTCCTGTTTAAGAAATGTTTTAACAAGTTTTGGTGACAGTGACATGTTCCCCAGACCATTTCCCAGGTGCCACAGCCATTTACAGTAAGTTAGTTTAGCTGTAAATCATCTGGACTTTTCAGACTTTTTGTATCCTGGTAAGTCATGTTTTTAATATGTATTGCAATGCCTATGTAGGCTTCTCTACTGTTTTTTGGTAAGGTCACAATAGTTATCAGCTAATTTTTTTTGTCCTTAAACAGGTTCCCTTTGTCTAAAACTTGGTAACTATTGGTTACATTAGACTCATAACATTGTGACCTAATGCATTAAAAGACTATCAGGGCGATTTACCCAGAGACGCTTTGGATTTAATATTGCAATTGCGCACATGGGTAAATCCCAAAAGGGACTTACCCACAGCGAAATTTTACTGAATCACGAGGGCCTGATTCGGGTGCCTTTTACATAACTCCCGCGTGTGGCACTAATATGGAGTTAAAGTCGCGCTAATCGGTTAGCGCGACTTTAACTCCATTTAATTGCCCAGCGCCTCATATTACTTATACGTCTATATTTGAATATATGTTTATTTATATGATCCCTTTAAGACCTATATTGTGTAATATGTGTATATATAAGACCTGTATTGTGTAACTGTCATTGTCATGTCATTGTAACAGGTTTTGAATGCAACTTGGATTGGTTGTTGTTACACCGTACTTGGCTTGAGAAAAGGATTGGAGAGTCCAAAACATTGTCTGAACTGAAAAATGTTTAGGAATATTTGTTGAATAAAATATATTCAGGCTGATTTACAGAGAGCGGCTATCACAAATTTCTCCTCTTAAAGCAATACAAACCCATTTAAAAATGATTAGAATCACTTGAAGACAGAAATTGCAGGGGGCTGCGTGTGTTATTTCACACACAAGCGTAAAATCCAAAACAGATCAGACCCAGATGTGCTTGCACTTTTTAGTAAGTTGTGATAATTATGGGGTATTTTTTTGCTTTTTTTATTCAAGATGCAAATGTTTATAGTTTTGTGTAATGAGCCTTACTGGTCATCGATGATAGAATATGAGACATTATTGAACACTGCAAGTTAATACAGCTTGGAAATGTCATCATTTGGTAAGCTGCAAAATCTGGACATGACTATTTGAACAATCACTAACATCTCTGTTTGCTTGATTGCGAGTGTTAAACAAATAATATAGAATCTCCTTGGCTAGTTAAAGGTAGTGCTTATATTGCTACAGGCTGCGTTGTGCATCTTTAAATATATAATTGTGCCATTATCCAGGCTCATGTAGCTAACAGCTATTTCTCATTACAGAGGGAATATAACACCATCATCTCCTAGCTCCCCAAGGATACATACACATAACATAAATAAATTATGGAGAACTGTAAGAAATCATATCACAGACCTGAAACACAATGTTGGTATGCTAGCAATAATGTTAATTATACAATAGTCACTGTTTCTAGGACAGGTCTAAAAGCTTTGAAATATCTGGGTCAAACTTGGAAATTTACTAACTTTTTTAATTAAATGCCTCTTTGGATATTGCAATGATAAATTGTGGAATATTTACCACTGTATTATCATTTAAGTAAGTTTGCAAATGGCGCAAAAGCAATAGGACTTGTTCAGTCTGTGTTATCATCAAAGCTTCCTAGCAGTGGTCGAATCCAGATCGAAGACTAAATCCATTTGTGTTAACATAGTAACCTCAGGGGGACGTTAAAATGATTCTTGAATAATTTTCAAATCTAATTGTGTTTGCACTTCAAAATGCTGTGAGGCCTTTTGAAAATTCATTGGCAAACATGTAAAATCCTACAGGATTTTATGATTTATCTGGAAAAAAAATCATCGTTTGTGTTAAAGCACTGATGTTTAAAAGTCTTCAGCTTAAATGCACAGTTTTAAGGATCGATTAGGCTTAAACATGCATTTAATTCAACAAGAATATTCGGAGTCACCGATCAGTCTTAATTTCTATGTTCAAATACAGAAATCACGCAAACTGCTGCTAATTGGAAAACTACAACCTTCCTTTAATCTTATAATTATATACTAAACAAATGAACTGGGATGTTTCACATTGAATGAATAAAACAGTGATGTCCATCCGGCATCCTTCCAGATATATTTCAAACACCGTTAACTGGCTGCAGTATGGAGTATGCAAATGTCTGGAGGGTCCCAATTTGAAGTGTGAAACATCCTTGTTCATTTGTTTAGTAAATACATTTTTGATTTAGATTGCCTATGCTAAAAATTCATGGTTAGCTTATTAAATATATTTACAAAAAAATATTCTCTTTTTTCAAAGAATATCCGCATCTGTTTAACAGTAAATATAGGTTACAAAGTTTAGAGTCCCTTGTTTAGCCTGTGACTACAAACCCACTGGCCCTCTGTGTCACCTACAGTAGACAATGATACTCTATAATTAGCTGTTGTCTTTTCCCAGCATCTTTCAGTCAATACCAGGTAACTCGCCTTAGCTCTTGTCATCTTTCAGAAGAGGAACAAATGATGCTCATTAGCATTGGATGCAGCGATACTTTAACAGCTTCCAGTCAATATGAAATAACATCTCTAATGTTGATGTTGCAAGCCTATGTTTCTTTTAAGAGATTGCACAATGACACAGCATACACTAATTAACTTTTTAATACATTCAACACCTTTATACAAGAGAAGCATTTAAATTGACTCTAAATACTACACAGAAAGCAAGTTCAATGTTGCCTTAGCTACAAAAAACATTAATTATATTTACTGTTCATTGCACAGACCCTAACAGAAAAATGAATGCAGGTCATCTGCATGCTGAGAAAGCATCCCAGGCTGGATCCTGTCTAATGTTGTATCAAAGGGTTTTGTTATGGTCCAGCGGTGGTTCACCCGCCCGATACTCTCGCGTGGCGGCACCAACTCAGTGGGTCTCAACCGCTCCTCGTCTCATCGAATCAGCAAATATCGAATTATTGAATATCAAATCATGGAATGCCGATTTCAAACAATCGAGATTCGCCGCACACATGATGTCACCAAGCGCACAGGAGATGTAAGGACTGGGTATGGGTATGGCCTATTTAAACCACCCAGATGGCCTAGATCAATGCTGTTTCATCAAGTTCAGCCCCTGACTTTTGTATATGTCCCTGCCTGTTGCCTGATTTGATTTCTTCTGTTGCTGACCTCTGCCTGTTTAACCACCAATCCTGTTCTGCCTTTTTGACCTGTTTCCTACATTATTGGCCCTGAACCTTGTCCACCAGCCTTCGACATCTAACTAGTCTTCTAGTTTTGCTCCTTTGCTGCATGCCCTGACCTCCTCCTTAGTGTTTTGGACCTTTCTATGTCTCCACGGCCTTTCATCTGTGCTGGGACGGATATTTCCCCTTGTGACCACGACCTGGCACCTGTTTTGCCGAACAACATCCCACTAACAGGGGCTCTGGCAGATTCCGAAACCCAGGGGGTGGAGCCAAAATTTATAGCTTACTACATCCTGGCATGCACAAGAAAGTGGAACTTAACCCTCGGTGCAAGTACAGGAAATGAATAATCCTTACAGTACTGGTGATGAATCCCAGTTTCAAATTGAGCCTGGTTTCGATTTTTTAGAAATTTTCCAACTCTTAATTGAAAATTCGAAAACAGGAAATGTGAACATGGAAAACCATTCAAAAATAGAAAATGTCTATGGCAAAATTGCAATTCAAACTGATTTTCAGAAGTACAATAGATTCCACGGAACTGCAATGGGAACAAAACTTGCCAGATTCATTCATCTCTATACACTACAACTCTACATGTGCAGAACTTGCGTGCAGTGCTGCTCCAGCGTGACTGAAAATATCACAATGCTCTTGAGTTTTCTGCCACCAACTTATTGAAGATCAGTGTGTTCTGGTGTTGCATCTTATTATTTATTGGCTCTGCAAGTCCAGTACATTGTTAAGATAGATGCAATAACGCATCTTTACTGACAACATCTTTTTATGTTAAATAAATGTTTGATTTTTCATAACTGATATTTAAAGGTTTCTTAAAGGGAATTGGTAGTCCAGGAAGATCCAAAAGAAGCTGATATTGACATATAAAGTTCATTAAAATTGAACTCATATTGATAGGATTTTTCAATAGCTAATAAAATGTAGATGCTATCCATTCTAAATGAGAAAATGCATAAAAGCATTAATAAGACTTTAACTGAATTTGCTTTTCAATCCTGGGAGTAATTATTGTCAGAAAGCCATTTAAAAACATTGATTAAACATGCAGCTATATTGATGTGCCTTAATATGATGTTAGCAATAATTTAATTATATGAAGATCCATACAGTGTAGCGATTATTCTCACATAGCTTATGATGTTGCTCAAAAAGCAAGGGTTTGTGACAAGGGTTTTGCACCTTGAGACCAAATTAAATCTGCAGATGTGTGCAGGGTGGCACAAATCAATATAATAGAATTCAACAAAAAACTATTTAACATGAGTTAGAGATTGCCAAATCTGCTGGTTTCCATTCTGCCAGTGGGTTCATCATTTCTTAAATCAAAAAAACTCCAGATCTGCTAAATCCATATGCACTAAATGCGCGTATAGTGCAAAGAAGAGCGGATGTAGTCAGGGGCCTGTCAAAAGAAACAGTGGAGGAGCAAAATCACGGATAAGTAAAATCTTCTGTCTGTTGGCTCCTGTTTAACTAATTGAAGAATGGGAGGTAACACTTAGGGCCCTATTTATAAAAGATCGTTATCGTTATTGAAAAAATAACAATCGCTATCGTAAAATAACGACTGTTATTTCCCGATAACGCCCGGTATTTTCCGATAACGACCGGTATTTGCCGATATTGGAAAATTGGTTCCTTTACCTCCCGTTCTTCAATCATGTGAAAAAGGATATGTCCTTTTTTTCAGTGGTATCTCCACTGGTAAATGATTTTTTTTCCATTCTGTTTTATTGAAGAACAGGAGGTGTGTCTTACCTCCCGTTCTACAATAAAACCTGCAGGAGCCGGGAGAGAAGATTTGGAACTTACCTGATGTCTCGCTCCTCCGCTGCATTCTCTGAGAGATCCTGATGGACTTCGTACCCTATGCGCATTGCACTTTCGCATGTGCATAGCAGGTTTGTGTACCTTTGTCTGTGTGGTGTTAGGGGGTATGTTTTTGCATTTCAGATCATAAACTAACTTTATTGATGGTTTTGGTAGGGTTTCCATGGAAATGGAAGGGTAGGTTGGCTTGGAAGTGTGTATTAGTAGGTGTGTGTACCTATATCAGTGTGGTGTTATGGGTTGTGGTTTTGTATTTTACACCATCATTTTAACCTTTTTAATGGTTTACACACAAAATATATAAAGATGGGATAGTATATATACATCCATTATAAAGTGACCAATTTAATATAGTATACATGCATAATAGAAGCCTAGTGCACACCCAATTCAATATGCTAACATTTTTATTCCCTCTGTGATGCTGCTTTAAAATGCCTGCCATTCTTTCTGGATAAATAAAAGCAATTAGTTCAATAACTTGGCTGGGCTTAAAATAATTTGGCTAAGTTATTGAACTAATTGCTTTTAGTTATACAAAAATAATGGCAGGCTTTTAAAAGCAGCATCATAGAGGGAATAAACATGTAAGCAAATTTGTAATGGTTTAGGTATGGTTGCCATGGAAATGGGAGAAAAAGAAGGGGAAAAAACAGGAATTTGGATCTTCAATCTGAATTAACACAATAAATGGTATTGACATTTTCTTACAAAGGAGTAGGTGTTGGCAGACACCAAGAATGCTTAAATGTAGCAAGCAGTGCCAGGCAGCAACCGCTAGAGCCAGCAAAATGTTGTCTTGTTGAAGAGAGGTATAGATTCAAGGGAGGAAAATGTTATTGTCCCTCTTTACAAAGCATTGGTAAGGTCTCGTTTGGAATATGCAGTGCAATTTTGGAATCCTGTTTACAAAAAGGACATCTTTGGGAATGGAAAGGATTCAGAGAAGGGCAATTAAAATAATAAAGGGAATGGGTGAGTTTGAATATGAAGAGAGACTGGAAAAGTTACAATTATATATAATAGGAAAAGGCTCTTGCATGGGGATATGATTACTGGGTATAAATACTTTAACGTGCCATACATTAAACTATTGGTGCATTGTTCACCAAAAGAACATGTCAGAGGACACACAGACATCCCTTTAGACTTGAAAGTGTTTTTCACTGTGAGAACGGTAAAACTATGGAGCTGTCTTCCATTGTTGTGATTGCAGGTTCATTGAATAGTTTCAAAAGAAAACTGGATGAGTTTCTAAAAACAAGGAATGTTGAAAGTTACTGGTATTGATCCAGGGATAGAGTTGATCCAGGGATATTTCGGATTACCACTTGAAGTCAGGAAGGAATTTTTTTCCCCGTCATAACTCTGGTGAGTTTTTTAGCCTTCTTCTGGAACAACAGTTAGGCAGCAAGTGTGGGTATTGCTGAGTGGATTGAACTGGATGGACGTATGCCTTTATTCGACCTCAAATACTATACGATACTATACTCAGGGGCGGATTTCTAACTAGGCACGCGAGGCCCGTGCCTACAGGCAGGGGGAAATAGAGGCGCGGAGTGACGTGCCCGGACGGATCTTTTACTAAGTGCCCCGAATCTCATGTTAGCGCTTTGATAGCGCAAGTGCCACGAACCTCCCGGAACCAGGCCAGCCAATGTGCGCTCCCACTCTCCTATCAGCGTGTGCAGCAGAGAGAACGGGAGATTCAAAATCCTGCTCTCTCACTCAAACAGTCTGCAGTAGAGCGACCCGGCCGGCCAGGAGCACAGAGCAGCAGAGGTGGAGATCGGAGAAGCAGGCAGCTGTGAATAGAGGGGGGAAGAGAAGAGGATCCTGAGGTGCCATAAATTAGTCAGACCACCAGGCTGCTTCCACCCTGGATCTGAACTAAAGCTATGGTCTGGAAGCACTGTAGGTCTGCAGGAAGAAAGAGGTCAGTGCTTCTGCATATTTGAGTAAGGGGAGGGAGAGAGCAGCAGGTTGGCTGACAGCAGGTCATGATGGAAGGAGGAATGTCAGTCTGTCCAAACTTACTGCTTTATTTACTGCTGTGTTTACCTTCTCTATTTAGTTTAAAAGGGAGATAGGCAGACAGAGTTAGATAGATAGATAAATAGATGTAGATAGATAGATAGATAGATTATAGATAGATAGATAGATAAATGATAGATAGATAGATAGATAGATAGATAGATAGATAGATGCAGAGAGATAGATAGATAGATAGATAGATAGATAGATAGATAGATAGATAGATAGATAGATAGATAGCAGAGTTAGATAAATAGATAGATAGATAGATAGATAGCAGAGTTAGATAGATAGATAGAGATAGCAGAGTTAGATAGATAGCAAAGTTAGATAGATAGATAGCAGAGTTAGATAGATAGATGATAGATAGATAGATGCAGATAGATAGATAGATAGATAGATAGATAGATAGATAGATTATAGATAGATAGATAGATAGATAGATAGATGTGGCCTAATTGGGGCGGAGAAAGGGGTGTGGCCAAATTTTTTTACACCGCGTGCCCAAGTGGGTGTGGCTAGCAGTGGGTGTGGCTACTACTGGGTGGAGCTTAAGGCGGCAAACAATCTGTGCCTACAAGCTCCCGAAGCCTAAATCCGGCACTGACTATACTATACTATACTATAGCTTAGAGTATCAAAATGCAAAGTTTTCTACAATTACTGGTCTGGTGACTAGTTTTGAACTTTGTTGCTCCCTGTGGAATAGCAGAGTGGGATTTCAGTGCCAGTTTTCTATATACATTTTCTTAGGAATGTTTTAATTCTAGAATTCTAAATGCCCATTAAAGAATGATCATAGAACCCCTGATCTATATTTTATATAAGATCGATTTCATATTGCACTGTAAAGCCTATAATGTTATATAGTACAGTATATGAATCTCAGTTCCAGCCTAGTTTCAGGTTATTCAAGCTAGAAAGTTAGAATTATAATCTAGCTAAATAGTTAATAGTTAAAAGTGAATATAGCAGACAAAAGTTAAATGGTAATAATGTGGCCCCAACCAATCAGATGTTAGCTTTCAAACATTAAATAATACCTGATTGAGCACCGTTTTTAACAATAAGAACTTTTATTGAACAACCCTGTATGCATTCTACCATAGGGAACCACAATTTACTGGTAAGAGTAAAAACATGTAATATGTATGTCTTCAGGCATAATAAATATACACAGAACATTGGTATTTTGTGCACACAGTTGCTACTTTCCCACTTAGCCAATATTGCATCTGCCTCTTAGTAAAGATAGTAGGGAAGTATTGCATAGGAATATGCTATCCATGGTGTGCCTAATTGAGAGAACATTTAAAAAACATTCTAAGCTACAAAATGCAGGCTATAGTATCCAGTGTAGCAAAACAGTATGGTTGGCACCAAAACTGACCCCTTTTAACTGAGGGGCCTAGTTAAAGAGGAGTGTGGCAACATTTTGTGGCAAAAAAGGCACTTTTTACTGCATATTGTAATGTAAATAATGGTGCAACTTTTGTATTATTATTAAATTTGCTTTGATGTGAAAAACGTGCAAAAAAAATTTATAATTAATTTGGGGACTTTTCTAGCCTGGGACTAGGTTATTTTTATTAATGGAATGTAAAATATACTATTGTATAATGATAAGTATTTTAACTAACTTGAAATAAAAACTTGAGATGAAAATTTGCCAGGGAAGTTCCCAGCCCATGGCCCCTGGGGCTGTTGAGTGGGTTGGGCTATAGACAGAGTCTGAGAAGGTGAGGGGCAGAGTCTAGGTGGTTCATATACCAAAAGATTGGGCCTAGGCACTCCTTGTTGGCAACGTGCCACCGATGTTGAAGGTGCAGCTCCAGTTCGTCCTCTACCTGTAGGACTCCCAGCTATAGCACAAGCATTTAGATATGGAAGCGCACACTTATCTTCAGATTTGACTGTTTATTATATCACACAAACGAACAACGTTTCGGAGAGCACTATGTCTCCTTCATCAGGTATGATAGTGCTCTCCGGGCAATGGAAGCAACCCAGCCACTGCTATGCATTGGGTTACCACTAGCTTGAAACAGGAAGGGCATCTTTGTGTCTCCATAATGTTTCTACAGTAAAAGTTTTACATTTGCACAGCAAAAATAATGCAGCAACATTTATAGATATGCTGCAATATGTTTTTATTAAATCCTTATGAAATACATACTCACAAGTTTGGTTGACTTTCTTTACTTTCAAATGTTAACACTTTTTTCTTGTTTTTCAAATGCACAAAATACACTTACCCTTGGTAGAAGACACCAGCTGTGCCCTCCATTGTTCTTTAATAAATCAAATCAAAGAAAAAAGCATGTCTCTATTGTTCAGTATTTGTTGTAGAGTAACAACAGGGCCAGCAGCTCTAAAAGTGCAGTCTACAGTCTATGGCTCAAATTCTAAGCATTTTGCCAATAACCCAACATTATATTGTGTATGGTAATGGTTAAAGGTAGTGTATTTCTACAAAACCTAAAAAAACAGAAGCTCTAATCTTGACAAAGGCAAACTATTTCCTCTGATGTGCCAATAGGGGTTATACACAAGCAAAAAAAATCACATCTGGTGGGATTTGCTGATTACTGGGCATTGTAAGGGTCCAAAAATGAATGATCCAAACAACGATGAACCAATACTCATTGGAAATTTTAGACAGAAAATTACATTAGTTATCATTGGCTTTCCATTGAGCCAATAGAAATTGTGGCAATGCAGCCCATCCTGATGACTAACCCCATACACAGTATAAAGAGGTTGATCAGGTGTTTGGAAGCAAACTAACTGTAGAATACTGCTGTATGCACATAATGTTTTTAACTGTTTAAATTTATGTTGGATAATAATCAACACCAGAAACAGATATATATATACAGTCTATCTCTAGATTGTAAGCTCTCGGGCAGGGCCCTCCATCCTATTGTACCACAGTAATGCTGTAACTTACCACACTGAATGCTGCTGAACCAGCACTTACATTTTTTGCACTTTGTATTGCTTGCACTACCCTTGTATGTAACATGTATGTTTTCCTTATGTATATTAATGCAACAGTAAAGCGCCACGGAAGATGTTGACGGTATATAAATCCACAACAATAATAATATATAACCTATTTTTGTTTGTTTATTTATTTATATATATATATTTATTATTTATTTATTTATTTTTTTTTTCCTTGTGGATTTAGCACACAAAACAATTACGGTAGTCATATTTACCATGCTCTTATTGTTAAGCTTATTTAGAAATACAGTATGTTAGTTGGTATAAACCATAGAATTGTTATAAATGACTTGCACCATCTTTTTTTTTTAAGACAGTACATACCGGTAATTTTACATGCATCTATTTTATAATAATTTTCCAATTACTGAAGTACCCTTCTATAAACTCAATGGCATGTTTGTAAGTCTTTACCAAGCCATGGGTTATTATAAACTGGGTCAGAAGCTTATGGTGAGGCTCTGAATTACTTAATGTAATAAAATAAAAAATCATCATTTTATCTACATAAAAGCTTACAGACCCTGAAAAGTCAGTATTGCTTAAAGGCCTGAACTTTTGTCCTACAAGGGATGTAAATAGTTTTGATCTAAATAAGGACCCTTTTCTCTTCTGTCATAGGTTGGCCTTAAAATCTCATTTTCATAATGATGTAGTTCTAGCAGCAGAGGATACCGGTCTGCAGACTGCTGACCTAAATCCACCTTTACTCCTCCTTTTTCAGATCATCCTAATGTACTTACCTTTAATAATTGTATAATGTCAGAGATACAAAATTCCCCCCTTCCAGAATGTCTGTTCTCTAATGTATCCTTTTAAGAAAGTAGAGCAATAAGCTCTTTAAGAGTGAACCTAGATTTTATAATTAAACCTTCAGATAAAGGGGGCAATAGTGTACTCTGGCAGAGGGAAATGTATGTGAAGGCAGCTCATGATCTGTTGGACAACACGATTAACTATTGATTATGCTTAAGATGAGGATACTATACCTCCAAAATTGGCAGAATTTTTGATGGCTGACTCGCCGGTGTTTTATATTTTACCCGAGATTCATAAAAACCAAGTGCTGCCACCGGGTACCATTGTTTCAGGGATAAATAGCCTGTTATAACTTTCCTGCATACTTATTGATACTTACCTTCACTCTTACTCATATTATTATCTGCAGACCAGAGGGACCACCATGGGCGCCAAATGTGCTCTAGCATATGACAACTTGTTTCTGGATGGTGGGAGAGGAAATTTGTTTTCCTCTCCCCCCTCTCCAATATGGCGGACCTCTGGTTCAGATATATTTTATTTGGAGGGGAACTGAAAAATCCTTGCTGGAATGGGTTGCATTATTAAATAATAATTACCTAAATAGCAAGTTGACATTTTCACCTTCAGAAGTAGTCTTTTGAGACCTCTGTTGCTGTCTCACAGAGTGGCCTTATTGTGACTAAGCTTTACAGAAAACCCACAGCAACTAATCTGTTTTTGCACTTTGATAGTGCCCACCCAGGAGCCCTTAAGAAAGGCATTCCTAAGGGACAGTTTTACAGGGCAAGACCAAACTGTACTCATGATGTTGAAGAGGCTAGTGTTTTGACGCAAAAATTCAAACACCGCGGATATCCCCAGTCAATTATCAACAAATGGAAATGGCAGGCCATGCAATGTAGCAAGGTAGATTTGTTGGACCCCTGTCTGAAAAACAAATCAATGGGTATTAGGTAAAATTACCACGTCTACCAAGCAATGGCATTTTATTAAACGTATGCTATCGAGATACTGGCCCATTTTATCCAAAGACCCAGTATTAACCAACTATGTAGACCCTTACCCACAAATAACAGCTAGACAGGGTAAAGGTGACTCTTTGACGAATAGCCATTACACTAGGGCTACCCACAGTCTGGGCAGAGGCGTGAAACTAAAGCTCATTTTGCCGATATTTACTTCAAACTAGGTCAATTTCCGTTGTCTTGCAACATAGAGAATTTACCCTCTGAGACTATATTAACTGTAATACATCTATTGTAATTTATGTTTTAAGTATGGTGTAGTTGCCCTTTACTCTATGTAGGACAAACTTCCAGAAAACTCAAGTAACGATTCTCGGGACATCTTTCAAATATAAGATAGGCATCAAAGCATAAAGAAAAAGGAAAGTCAATTACCTCTGTTGCAGAACACTTTCTATATTGGCACAACTTGGACACTGATTCTCTGAAATGTATAGGAATTGAACAAATACGCCAAGGTGGAGATGTGTGTACTAATCTTCTACAAGAGGCACGTTGGATTTTCCCCATTGGGCTTTAATCAGGAAATTGATTACAGTGACTTCATTTAGCAAAGTCTACATTCGACCTCATTCTTTTTGACTTTGGACTTAGTCAGGGGTATGGAAAGGCGTCACGGATGCGATGGATCATTTTTGTGGACGTCAGATCTATTTTTCCCACAGGTTTTACCTCTCATATTGAATTATTAAATATTTCTTATTTAGTGTAGTATATTTAGCTGGCTTTACTTTGTCACTTATCTATATTTGTATTCATATTTACATTTATTTGCTTATCTTTTTTTTCTGAATTATATAGAGGCTTTCATTCACTACATGTGTGTAGTCTACAATCAGGGGCTGACACTGATGTTAGTAATGGGCTCCACATTCCCGGCCGGGGTATTGCTAAAATGTATAGATTTATTTGCTTATTTTCTTGTACATCCATTTTTTATATTGATGTTTGTGTAGAGTTCTTACGATCATTATTATATAAATGTATAGGTAAGGGTTAATGGGTATGGCACGGGTTTCTATTTTTTAGAACACACAAGATTTACACGGGGTTTCTGGAAACTGTAGTAGGTACATGGTAACTCTACGTGTGACGTAGAAACATACTGTCTTGACGTGCCCGCCTGGTAGTATCACAAGTAGGCCAATGTAGATGCTTACTCAGTGAACTGCATGCGGACGTTCATTCCCTGGGATTACCTGGCCCTTCCTTCTCCTTATTGCTTTGCGCAAGTTAGCGCTGGATGGTCTTGATCATATGCCCTCTGCCTGATTGCTAGGTAAACCAACTGTTTGCTGGGGTGACTTGGGACAGCTAAGTATAGGAGTTAGTTGCTACGTACCTTATATCAATCATTATAGCACCTATTTTAATTACCAAGCAGAGTATATATTTTATGGCGGAACCATGCTCTTACCTCATAACTCGTAAAATATGGTACATAACTCATAAAATATGGTACATAACTCATAAAATATGGTACATAACTCATAAAATATAAGGTACAGATTAAGTACCCAAACCTGCAGAGAAAAATATGTATTTCAACTTTTTAGGAAGTACCATATAAAGTATACAACTTCAAAGTATGTACAACTCTATGATAAACAGCACACATTAAAACAGGTGTAATTACACAGTACTAAGTTCATAGATCTGTAGGCACCAGGGACAGGTTTTTAAAGTTGTTAGACACAAATGTTAAATGGACAGACCCAGAGGAATAATTTATAATCCACTTAGCTCTATTGTCCATCTAATTTATATATGGCGTTGATGCAATAAGAGGTGCAAAAGTATGCCTGTACTATTAATTTGCAAGAACCAATCAGATGTTTGCTTTACTGGGTTACTGCAATTATGACCACTGACCAGTCCAATCCAGTTTTACATACATACATTAATATTTTATATTATCAAGCCTTTAAAGACACATGAACCAAATACACTTTTTAATAGCGAAAATTTGATATACATATTGTAAATTAGGCTTGTTACCTGGCATTAGCAAAGTAAGATTTGCAGACATATGTGTTTATATTCCTTTTCATTTTCAAAGCTGCACAATAAATAGACAGGCTTCTGAGAAACACAAGGCCCTGAGCTGCGCTGACACATGGTATATTAGACATATTTTATATCATTTTTATATAGTTTTCTCCCAGGAAATTTAAAGGTATATCATGTTAATGACATGATGTGATGTTATATAGATGTTATATATTGAGACGGTCATAGACCCTCTATTAATTAATGTAAGGGATTTTTAAAAGAATGAATGTTATCGAGTAAACATAAATGTTAAATATTTATCGCACCTTACAGAGGAAATGCCTTTTAGTTGATGCATTGTTATTGCTGAATTAGTTATTGTTAAACACTCTTTAAAACATCTCTAATTTGTCATCAGTGGGCTGTTAAAATCCTGCTATTGTATAATATACAGGTTTATTTCCGCTTATCTGCAAGACCCCATTGACTTCCTTATTTAATGGACACAAGGACAAAGCATGCAGTATACAATTCCGAATGATGAGTTTGTGGGTAGATACCATCAGTAGAAGATGGAAGGCATAAAAGCATCATACACAGTTTCTCTACTTTCACCTTACCATGTTTCTCTTTCCCAATTTCCCTAACTTACCTGCCCTTCTCCTCTTTACCATCTAATCACAGTTCCTATATACTTCCTACCATTAATGCTCAACCTATTTTCCTTTATTCTTTCCTTATCATACCCAAACTCATCATAACAATTCTGGAATTTACCCTCTCCCCAAATCATTTTCTTACCATAATTAAATACCCTTCTTTCTATTTTCTATTCTATCAAGCAAACATTTCTCATCTGAATTACCTTAGTTTACCCTTCCTTTTCTCTTTATTAATTTTTCTTGTATTCCTGCCTTCATCAAAAATTGTTTCCCCATATTTCAGCCAATATCATCATCCAAATATTCCCCCACTTCATCCTTTATACTCCTGCATATTTCACCCTCCACTACTATAAATCGTCTCTTCATTCTCCACCACCTCATATTCCCTTCTCTCACCTTATTAACCCCATTGGTTCACCTTTGTCCTTCTTACCTTACACACCCATGTCTCCAACCTTCTCTAATCTGCTGTATTTTGCTGTGTCATCCTTTTTGTTATGTTGGTTTACACATCCTTCATCTTCACTTGCATTGCATCACCATGGCTGTACTAGGCAGACACAGTAAAAAGGTCAGGTTAAATGTTTGGTTTAAGCTGACAGTGATCTTGATACATTTATGTTATCTTTATAATTTATTGTAAGTGATAGTATTTTTTTTTGGACAACATAAAGTTTCCTTTAAAATTATGTTTATGCAATGCATATACATTAGGGACAGGCAAGAAGTAGATATCATTCTGATTGTATATTGAATAGTATTTTAGCAAATATACCTGTTTCTAAATAGTAGCTTTATTCCAAGCTAAAATTAAACCTTTTTGTGATTTTCTATGTATAACCTTTACACTGCCTTTCTTAATACCAGTTGGTTTTTTAACATCAAAATATGAGCAATTTAAAATGAGTTCTCATCTCAACTCAACAGAGGCTGATAGGTTAAATCAAATTAGCTTTCCCTGTAAGGGGATGTAGGTGACCCTTTGTCAATAGAAATGGTCACTTTAAACTGTAAGAGAGGGGGAGGTCATATATTTGTCTCTAATGAGAGGCAGTGATCTCAGGAGCACAGGAGCAGGTTTAATGTGCTGTCTGTATGACAGCTGGTCTCAGGTCCCTGTGTCACTGGCTGTAATGCTATTTAGTATTTTGGTGTCTTATTTTTTAATTGCATTGATTTTCTAATTTTTCAAACATTTTTACCAAGAGCTATGCAGATTTTAACATTATACATGATATACAAACAGATAATTGTCTTTGTTGGAAATGTAGTCATTTGAAAGTAACAGCAATTAGTAGCTGCCTTGCTTCTCCCATCATGCAACAGAAAGTAAAAGAAAATTAAAATGGGGGATAAGCCGCCACCAGCAATCACTAAATCATCAGACTTTTTTTCCAAGATCAATTCTAGTTGCCATGCAACAAGAGCCATATAGACAGTTTTACAGGTTTCTAAAGCTCTCTCTGTGGGACTGTTTATAATAGAATTCTATGTAGAGTTGATATTATCTGTTTCAGCTACTGAGATGGCTTACCTTCATAAAATATTACATCTTTTTGACAGTAGACAAAAAAACATTGTTTTTAACTGGAAACGTGCAATAGCATGATGGGGATGGAACGGCAACACAAATCCCAGAAATAATGAATGGTATTACAGTCTTAAAAATTACTGTGCAATCAAATATGCAAATAATAGTCTCACGTAGAGATCCTCCTGTGTACCATTTAAATTTCCTCCTGCATGGGCTAGCCTGCTGCCCGATGTACCACTGCATACGGTAGTGATGTCTGTGGTCATTTTAATACCTTGATGGAATTGGCAACCTGCCAACTACTACCCCCGTAAAACTAAACATTTTATATTTTGTACCTGGCTGACCAGAGGGGCCCAGGTTTGTGATAAGACTAAAGCTCAGAAATGTGATCAGGCTGCAGCTCATGAACTCCTAAGGGAGCATAGATCTTCTTTAACATTGTCAGGAATAGTATTGTCCTTCACTGCAGCACCTGCACTCCATTCTCATAGAGGTCATGGGTAAAATGGGATTGGCTTTTACAAGCAGAAAATACAATGCTGAAGCTGTTGCGTGATTTCAGATTTAAGGCCATAACTCCTAGGAAGGTTGATTCTGAGCATTGTGTTTTTAAGATGAAAAGCGCTGAGGCTTGGGAAACAAGTGAGCGGGTGGTGTGTCTGAATCCTCTGTACAAAGCAGGTTCCTAAACTACTTCTTGTATTTGACAGACCTTTTTCTTCTTTCTGAGGGATTACAGATTGTCTTCACACCATCTCCTTCTCTATGGCTTGAAGCTACAAGTAATAATCAGAGCACAATTACTAATGGTATTTTGTAGCTGCAGTTTGTTGATAGTGTTTAATTTGCAATTTACTGTTTTCTAGTGAGAATATTATAATTCTTGAATTATCATCTTTAGTTTTATGGCATGCTGACTTTATGCTGAGACAGGAAATTTCAATAACCCAGTCACTTCTGGGTGCCTGAATGGCACAAAGGGATGGGAAGGATTCTACAATAGACTAGAACCAGACAAATAAAATGGAACCCTGTATGGGTTCTCATGGTATAGCTTACATACCTTGAGATTGTAAATCACACACTGAGCCTTAAACACACAGAAAGTAATTTTATCATTATTATTATGGATTTATATAGCGCCATCTTCTGTGGTGCTTATGTATCAAGGAAGATAGTGGCACATTCCCCCAGATCAGTTAGCGTGTCTTTAACCCCTGGCTTGCAAAGGCTGCACGAGTATCGCAAGAGACACTTGCCACAGCTGGTGAATCTCGCAAGGAATATCTACCCAGAGCAGCAGTGGCTCTGGGTAAATCTCTCTAATTGTTTTTTAAATGTATTATGTATACTCGGTTTGCATGACATTAACTCCTTGCTTGAGCCAGCGGCCTGAGTATCGCAAGAAACAGTTGCGCAACTTTCTAAGTCAAGTTAATCTTACCCAACGTTTCCTTTGTTCCTAATGAACTATGGAGCTGACTAACTGTATAATAAACCGGGGGGGGGGCTGACTAACGCTGACTAATGAAGTGGAAAGCTGACAACACTGCTAATGATCTGGAGGGATGACGATACTGGCTAACAATCTGAAGGACTGACAACACTGGCTAATGATCTCGGGGGCTGACAACACTGGCTAATGAACTGAAGGGCTTATGACACTGGCTATTGAATTGGAGGGCTGACTAACAATGCTAATGAACTGGATGACTGACTGGAAAACAATCTGAAGGAGCAGTTTTCTGTTCCTTGCACATGTTAGAAGTAGAGGCATGCGCTGTGCCTTTCAAGCACGTAACTTAATAATAGCCTGTGGAAGCCCACATTTTTCATTGGAGACCAGCCCTGGGGGCATTTGCCCCTTATCCTACTGGGCTAGTTTCTGCCCTGGGCTCAGTAAATTGGTTCAGGAGACACTTGTGTTCTTCATTTCTTTTTGGTTGTAATTTGCATCAATAAGATTATTCATATGATATTACTATCAAAACAAAATAATACGGTTCTGTTAACTCCTGGAAACTATTGTGTTTTTTCAGATCTATTGATTACATTCCAATTCTCTAACTACAGTACATACACAGTGTATTATTCATTGAAGATGTTATTTCACAACTCTTGTTGTCGTACTATTTGCAAGTATTTTCCAGCAGCTGTTGGTAGTTCTTCTCGAAGCACTAGAATAATAATGTTGAGAACCACAATTTCCTCAAGGAAATTACATGTACAGATTCTCTGATCAACAGTTGATCGCTTCCTATTACTGTCAATGAGAAACATGGCACTTATACACGGACAATAATGGCACGAAAATGTACAGATTGGAATTGAAGGCACATTTATTGACTAGATTTTCTGTAAGAAACTGCTGTGATCCAAACATCGATTATATGTTGTCCTAAACCCCAAAATGGAAACTGAAAAAAAGGAATCAACCTCTTGACCTTACAGACACATCATACATCTATTTATAATATGCTAGACACATTAATGGTGCTTAGTTATATTTTCTGTTTATATTATAAGTGTAAATGTACTGTCTTTCTATTTAGAGTACCTCTCTCTATGGCAGAAATAAAAGAGTTACCACGTTAATTTGATAACGAAAAGATTATAAGATGTTCTAAACTTGAAATGACTTATTGTTTTCTATACTATTTAGCTTGTATCAGTGTGATTTGTATCAGTTTTGCTTCAGTTTTTCTGGGTAACTGTAGGAAAAAAACTGCATTTTTATGTTTAAAGGGGAAAGAAAGTGGGTCCAGAGACTTTCAGGGCAATTTACAGAGAGGCACAGCTCTCTTTTTCTTGTCTTAAAGGACATGTAAACTGTGCCAAATCATTTTCCAACTAATCACACAGTAATGAGGAAAATGAACCACCAATCTCAAATCTACTTTTTTTCTCCTTCTCTGACCTTCCTATCCCTTGTTTTTAGTTCTGGGGATTTTACTATTTAAAGAGGGTGGGGGAAGGCTAGTCAGTAAAGAAATGTCGATCACCCTGCCCCTCCCTCTTGCACACTACATGTAGAAACTATCCATTCTATAAAATTAAAGCTTATTTCTCTGTCACTGTATGGCTAATTGATTCAGCATTAAGATCAGGAAAAGGAATACGCATTATCTGTTGCTCTGTGCTCTTTCTGTGCCTGCAGTTAAAGAAAACCTTACATGATTCAAGAAGTTATTACAGCTCCCAGTGCTGTTTATCTTCCCAATGCAAAGCAATTTTAATTTCACTTTCACTATAACACAAAATCAATGGGTGAATGCTATTGGCACAGATCAACTTCACTGCCCATGCTCCACAATCTATCTGTGCCTCAGTTTTGGGAGGGGGTTGATACATAGAGAGGAGACATGCATACTAATTAGGAGTGAGCTGAACAGGACATGAGAGGATCTAGTGACAGGGAGCACTGACAGCAAAAAGGAATCAAGTTCCTTGCAGCGCTAAAAATATAGAAAAGGATAACGGCAAGTCATGCAAGTCACTTTAGTGTCCCTATAAAGTCACACTAACCAATTTGCCAATGACTAGTTGAGATAGGAGTTCTTATCGCTTTTGCAGCTATTTTTGTGTGACTTTTTAACTGTAGCTAATAGGGGTTAAGCCCGTTTGGGATTTACCTAGAGCTGCTGAAGAGCTAGGTTTGTTTTTTTTTAAATAAACTAAAAGGAGGATAGGAGTGATAATCCTAGTTCCCATGTTTATTTACCATTAGCACTGTCAGAACTTGAACATCACGCCACTGCAGTGCTAATAGCTCCCCCCTCTGCTGTTTGTAATGTGTACACAGGTGCTTTTGTGCAGGGGGGGACCAGAAAGGAACTGATAGCATTGCTTGAGTGCCAGCTACAGATAGAAATACTACAATGTGTGAGTAAGAAGGGGAGATTGGGGTGATTGATTCTATCTCCCTTTCAACTGTACTTTTGATTTTTTTAAGTTATTTTTTTTTCAAGTGTAGTGACCCTTTAAACCTTTCAGTGACTGAAGAATTTCCGATTTGTGCACGCTCAATTACAGAAGAATTCTCAGCAGCACTTTGCATTATTTTCGTTTGCCGGTTACAGTAGGGAAAACTCCAAGAAGCCAAAACTACATGTATAAATATATAAATATATATATATATATATATATATATATACACATTGTATGATAGCAGAAAACTGAATTTTGGAACTTTTCTAGAGATTTGGCTAGATTTCTTACTTCTGTGGGAAAACTTTATATTTTTTGTGTTTTCTTTTTAGTAAAGTTTTGTTTAGGCGCAAAAAATCTTGTTGTGTTTGATTCTCCTGAGAACAACAGTATACTTCTGTAGCCCAGGGGTGCCCAACCTGCATCAGGCCGGGGGCCACACTAGCTGCAAACAACCCAGGCACTGACCGGGCCACTCACTCCGCCCCGCCCCTGGACCATCCGTGTCTCACTCTATCCCTGTGGGTCGCAGTTTTTAATAAGGGGGACGAAATGACAATAATATTGCCAACAAAAATCCCAAAGTGGAAGCAAGGGCCAAAACAGCAAAAAATTTAACATTTTGGAAAACGATTTATTTTTGGAACTTACACACTATTATCTAGGCAACGTGAAATTCTCTAGCTCGAAATATGTTGTGCAGGAGTTTGCCTCAATAAGGTTTCCCTATTGTGATTTGCTACATTTGGAGCATTCACTGTATTTGTCTTTCATTTATCCTGTGTGCTGTTAAAATTGTGCATTATCAGATCTATTAGAGCTCTGACGCTATAAAAGTTACTAAACGGCCCCCTGGAACTTCCTGTTAATTTGAATGCATTTCTTTATAGAACTGCACACTTTTAGCAAATTTTCTAAAAATAAGTAAAAGTAAAACAAACTCAAAGTTAGATTTCATTCCCTAATCCCTTTATCAAGTGGGAAACTTTACCAAATATTAATCTTTCTGAATAAAATGGTACCGAACTATTTAGGGGCGCACTTGGAGACAAACTCAAATGTAGCCAATGCATAACTTTAAAGTTGTTGCACTGACTAAAACTCTATGTGAATTGCCCTTCACAAACTATTTTAGGAACATAGGAACCTTCACCTTTTTATCCCTGCAATCCTGAGATAAGTACATACATAATCCCTTACTAGGGGTGTATAAACCCATTAGTCCATACACAATGCCTTACTAGGGGTGTATAAACCCATTAGTACATACATAATCACTTACTAGGGGTGTATAACCCCATTATTGTGTAAACCCATAAGTACATACATAGTACCTTACCAGGGGTGTATAAACCCATTGCGATTTGTCCTGCCAGCAAAAAAACGCAGAAGTTTCAGTTAAATTTATGCCATTGAAAGTGAAATTCTGAATCAGTTTGACTTTTTCAACAGTAAAATCTATGACCATTTTTTGTAACAGGGAGATTCAATAAAAGTTCTTATTGTTTAAAATGGTGCTAATTTTGCCCCAACCAATCAGATGTTAGTTTTCAAATGTTAAATAAGATTTGATTATAAATGACTTAGAAGGGGGCATTGAGAGCAAAATCTCTGTGTTTGCTGATGACACTAAACTATGCAGAGCTTTGGAAACTTCAAATGATGTGCAAGTGCTGCAAAATGGGCATCAGAATGGCAGATGAGTTTCAATGTTGATAAATGTAAGGTGATGCATTTGGGATTTAATAATCCCTGTGCCACCTACACCATAAATAACTCTGTGTTAAGTGCATCTGTAATGGAAAAAGATTTGAGGTTTCTGGTAGATAACAGACTTAGCTAACAATGCCAGGTAGCAACGGCTAGAGCTAGCAAGATATTGTCTTGTATAAAGAGGGGAATAGATTCAAGAGAGAAAGATATTATTCTCCCTCTTTACAAGGCACTAGTAAGGCCTCATTTGGAATATGCGGTGCAGTTTTGGAATCCCATATACAAAAGGGACATCTTGGAAATGGAAGCAGTTCAGAGAAGGGCAACTAAATTAATAAGGGAAATAGAGGGGTTTGAATATGCAGGCAGATTAGGCAAGTTAGGGCTGTCTACATTAGAGAAACAACGTTTGCGTGGGGATATGATAACTAGGGATGGCCGGTTCGGATTTATCCCCTTCGCGAATGGCGGATTTTTCGGATTTTCCGCCTTCCGAACTTCCGATCCGCGGATTTCTCGTATTTTTCGAAAATTTTCGAAATTACGAGATTTCTCGTATGTATTTTCGAAAATTTTCGAAATTACGAGGATTTCTCGTATTTTCAAAAACTCATAATTTCGAGGATATTTTTCATTTTCTCGAAAATTCACGGATCCTCGAGCGGACCAGATTTTGCGAATTTCGGACATCTCTAATGATAACCTTATACAAATATATTAATTGGCCGTACAATGAACTCTCTGGTGCATTGTTTACTAATAGGTCATATCAGAGGACTCATGGACATCCTTTAAGGTTGGAAGAAAAGAAGTTTCATCTTCAGGTTAGGAAAGGTTCCTTTACAGTGAGAACAGTGAAATTGTGGAACTGTCTTCCAGCAGATGTGGTAATGGCAAGTTCATTGAATAGCTTTAAAAAAGGCCTGGATAAGTTTCTAAAACTAAAACATATTGAGAATTACTGGTATTAATACATATAGATCTGGTTGATCCAGGGATACTTTCCGATTGCCGTTTTTTCCCCCTTTTTTGCCGTTTTTTTTTGCCCTCCTCTGGATCAACTGTTAGGGTGAGGCCACACTACAACGCACCAAGCTTCCGCTTTCTGTGCGTTAGCGCAAGTTATTTTCGCGTTTGCGCTCGCGCTTTCGCTATCTTTAAAGCAAAAACGCAAGTGATTGTGCGCAAAAAATGCTCACCGCAAAACGTGAACGGACACGCAATCGCATGCGCATCGGAAATCGCAGGAACATTCGTGTTCCCGTGATTTCCATGTTAACGAAAATCAAGTGGGCGAACGCGCGAAAAATGCGCTAGTGTGGCCTAGCCCTTAGGTAGGGTTAACAATAAAAAAAAAAAAATAGGGTGAATAGGTTGGACTCGATGGACTTTATTCAACCTCAATTACTATGTTACTATGATTGGTTGGGGCAAGATTAGCACCATTTTAAACAATAAGAACTTTTATTGAATAACCCAGATGGTCTATAGTTTTTTAGGCAGGATAATATATCATTTAAATTAATAGGTGTACAAAACTATAACTGACAGGTTATAGTTTTGTACACCCATATAATCTTGTCAGTAATGACAAAACCTAATGAAAATGATTGACGCATATCTTCACAGAAGAGAAATAGAAGTACTGTAAATGTGTGACAAAAATGCTTGCATTGGAAAGTGAGGCTCAGTTCCCCTTGAAATCAGTGGGCTACTTACCTGCATTTGCTTTGATGGATATCCAAGGGACCTGCATGCAGCTTGGAGAATTTCATTTTTGTCACCAATCTAGATATCTGTTGTATTCAATTAGATCAACTGGACTTGAAGTTTAGTTCTTGAAGACGTTTTGCTAGTCATCCGACTGGCTTTCTCAATTCAGAATGACTTGTACAAGAATCTGTGGCAATTATGTACCCTGGAAAATCCCAATTAGCATATCACAGCCAGGTGTTAAGGGTGTGATTAGATAGTGGCTAAGAGGTGTTATAGGAACGCCCAGAGTAAGGTGTTAAAACAGCATTGTACATGGCAGACAGTTGGTGTCGAACCCCCCCACCTCTATTTAGGCTTGGTTTCTTTATTTTCACATAAATGGCCTCCTTGACACCTCTCTTGAACCAGTCACGTTCCTTTGCCAATATGTTAACATTACAATCTTCAAAGGTATGTCCTTTATCCTTAAGATGCAGGTACACGGCTGAGTCCTGACCCGAGGAATTGGCTCTTCTGTGCTGGGCTATACGTTGATGCAGTTGTTGTTTGGTCTCCCCCACATACAAATCAGAGCATTCTCCACTGCACTGCACTGCGTATATGATGTCGCTTTTCTTGTGTTTCGGTATTGGGTCTTTCGGATGTACCAATTGCTGCCTCAGCGTGTTGCTCAGTTTAAAGCAGACAGGGATACGGTGTTTTTTGAAAACTCTTCTTCATTTCTCAGAGATCCCTGCTACATATGGGATGACCATGTTCTTTCTCCTGTCTTGCTTTTCCCCTTCACTGTTGGTATTCGTGTTCTTTTTTTCCCTTCTGCTTCTTTTGACAAAGGCCCAGTCTGGATATCCACAAGTTTTAAGGGCTCCTCTGAGATGTTTCATTTCTTTAGCCTTCGCCTCTGTGCTAGTGGAGATGTTCTCGGCTCTGTGTTGCAGGGTTCTGATGACCCCCAGCTTGTTATCTAAAGGGTGGTGGGAGTCAAACATCAAATACTGATCTGTGTGTGTTTGTGTGTGTGTCTACTTCCAGTTTACCATTCTCCCTGACTTCTACCAAGCAGTCCAAGAAAGCCAGTTTGTTGTTTTGTACCTCTTCCCTTGTAAATTTGATGTTTTGGTCTACCGCATTAATGTGTTCTGTGAAAGCTTGTACTTCCTTCTGGTGGATTTTAACCCAGGTGTCATCCACATATCTGAACCAGTGGCTGGGTGCTATGCCCTTAAAGGTATTAAGCGCCAGTTTTTCTGCCTCCTCCATGTAAAGGTTGGCTACAATGGGTGAAACTGGAGATCCCATAGCACATCCGTGTTTTTGCTTATAGAACTTATCCCTGTATTTGAAATAGGTGGTAATTGAATACAACAGATATACCATGACCTGGATAAATGAGAACCTTCACAAGCATATGTCACCAATCTTGTTGTAAAAAAAAAAAAAAAGTTAAAATCGCCATTGGAGTATCATAGAGTCAAAGGAGAAGGACATAATTCTCCCATGAGTTTACAGAATGAATATCAGTGAATCAGCAATTGTACAGAGACAGTCAAATAAACTGATAAAAGGAATGGAGAATGTTATGTGTTATAATAATAGATTATCAATGTTGGGTTTGTTTTCCCCAAAAAATAAGCATTTGCAAGGGGTTAGGAAAACCCTTTACATATATAATAATGAATTAGCAATAGAACTTTTCTCTTATAGGGGTGAACAAAAGACTAGAGGCTACCCTTAAAGAAGAATTATCTCAGCCCCCCTCCTCCTCTTAGCATTACCCAGGGTGAGGACCTAAACCACTAGGCACTCATCGGTTTAGCCTGCGGAAAGCAAACAAAGCTTTAATACTTACCATGGCACACTCACCCACCTTGCTCCACTTACTTGTCCCGTGGCCTGACCTGTGCAAGAAGCGCATCTACCTGCTGGTGGTCTGAACAGTGTGTGGATGAAGGCAAGCATGTGGAGGTACGTATTAAAGATCAGTTTATTTTCTGCAGGCAAAACCCAGGTGAGAGGGCCTAGTAATTTAGGTCCTCACTCTGCATCCTTTCATTGGTAGGGAGTGGGGTGGGAAAGGGATAATGGTCCTTTTAGACTTGACGAAAAGCAATTTCAACAGTAAGGTTAATGAATGTAGAGATGGCCTAAACAACATAGTTTTGTTCCGTTTTCGGATTCCCAGATCTCGGCAAGATCCCAAAGATCCGAAGATCCAAAAACGGAACAAATTTTCGAAGATTTTCGAATGTATTGAGCTATTTTCAATAATTTTCTAAAATATCTTCGAACATTTGAAAATCCTCGAAAATACGACCAGAGACCACTTTCAAGTTTCTGGTCGTATTTTCAAAGAGTTTAGAATGCTCGAGGATATTTTAGAAGATTATCGAAAATCTTAGAAAATTTGTCCCAAAATCCAGAGGATCCGTCTGGATCTTTCGGTTTTCAGAACCGAGGGGTTCTGTGTTGGATCCAGGTTCATGTCGGACCTGGATCCCATCTCTAGTTGAATGGTCTGGCTGAAAATGTTGTGTTGGCTGAATCTTGGAACACATTCTAGGACGCTTCAATGTCTTTGTCTAGTTTGGTGTACTGTGGGACATGCACCATTTAATTGGAAGAGACTGTTGTTTCTGTTGGGTTTAGTTAGGTAGGTTTATTTCTTGGAGAGGATAACTAAGCCCAAAATGTAACTGTAAATTCCTAGAAAAGTATTTTTTTGTATTCTCTGAGATTTACTTACCTACAGATATTAGTGTTAATCCATATCTTTAAAGGTTGTTTTATGGTTGTCTAACCAATATTACATTGGTTTCGTTATGATTCAATCCTTCCCACTACTCCTCATTGAATTATTTGTGGCTCTAACATTCACACTTTTGACACCTTTATGGATATATTGATAATCTTCAAAGCACTTAAAGACTTACTCATAATTAACATTGATCAGTGATGCTTCACTATAAAAGGCTCAGTGAGAGGGTTAAGAGAGGATGGGGTTGAGATGCTACATGTAGTCCATATTGTTTGTAATATGTAAATGTACTTAAAAAAACTTGCTTTGACACTCATACTGGTCACTAGAAGTTGAACATGGCACCACAGTGGACCTCTGATCACCTTTTAGTTTGCTTTACTGTAGGTGCATCCCTGCATACAGACAAGCACATATGTATGTAAACACACAGATGCATAGAGGATGCCACACAAACATACAGACAGGCACATGCAGATACACACACATACATAAACAAGCACATACAGGAAGACACACGCATACAGAAAGGCACAAACGCATACAGACACATACACAAATACTGACACACACATACAAACATGATGTCTCAGCCAATCACAGTCACCGCTGCCAGTGCAACCCCCTCTGCAGCTTCCGTGCACAGAAAAGGCATGGAAGCATGGAAGCCAGGCAAAAGACAGCCAAGGGAACAAGGGCTGTTAAGTAGATTTAATAACATATTTCAGTATTGTTGACCTTTTAAGGTCGAGGATTTTTTTTTGGGGGGGGCAATAAGGGCATGTCCACCCTTAAAACTAAAAACTGGTGACTTGTCAGTTATCTTCCCAAAATCCCAACTACTATTTTTCATAGTTCATTACATGCATTTGTAACGAGACATTTAATGATAAGTACAATTCCCTTCTGGCAAAGGTATCTGCCTCCTCCCTCTGCTCAATGAGCTTTTAATGAGGTTGAGCATGTGCAGAGAAGGCAGCAGGTCAAACAGCAGTCAATTATTGGTTGGGATGCCAGAAATCACAGCCTTGATTGACTGCATTGAGGGAGGGGTCTGCTTACTCTGCCAAAATTGGACAATAATAATCCTTAAGTATATGGTTAGTAATGCAGGTAATAAAGAGCAAAATATAAAGGGCAAAATGTATCAGTTGGGGTATATGAAATCAAACTTTATTTTGAGTAAATACATATATTATTGTGCTTCAATTTGGTGATTTTCGGATTACTTTTGATTACTCCCTTAGGGCCATATTTAAAAATGAGCTGTATGGTATTCTTTGGGGATCATAAATCTAAGATTGTTATCGCAGATTTATGATCATTAAAATGATCAGAAATTAACAATAATTTTAGCAATCGTTAAACCGATTGTTAAAGGCACAGAATCATTAAAAAGAGGGCCAACAAGGGGAAGGAGCCATGATGATGGAAGGGTCTATACACAAAGTGTAGGTGGGGTTTACTTATTGGACATATGACTATTTCACTGACAATATTAGCAAGAATCAAAACTGTCAAAATTCATAACAAATAAATGCGATTCAATTTATTCTTCACGCATTTGTCTTTTTGTGCTGACATTTGACTTTTTGTGATTTAAATGTTACTTTTCTGATCAGAAAAAAAAATGCGTTGTGGGTCTGAAATTAATTGGTATTGTTTTAACTATAGGTCAAGACACTTTAAGACGACACAAGAAACTAATTGTTGTGACTGTTTCTAAACACAAAGCAGACAATTTAATACAAAGCAATAATCATTACTTACAATGATTGTCTAAAAATACATTTTATTTCATTGTATTTATGTAATTTGGATTTTACCAAATGTTAGGTAAGGGCAGGAAGAAGTTACAAACAAAGAAAACAAAGAGATAAAAGGTAGTGGAAAGGCCAAACTGAGACACGACAGATGAAGCTGGCAGTTTATAAAGCCACAAATAGCAGTAATTTGGGGATTTACTATACAGGAAAAGAAATTCAGGGAGCGATACACAAAAAAAACGCTAACCAATGTTATATTAGCTATTGTGATTTTAACTCCGTTATTGCGGCAGCTCCGTGGCTTACTTGGAAGGTAACCACGCACCCGCCACAATTGATGTTATATGCGATAGCGGCACTTAGAGATGGGATCCGGTCCGACTTGTACCTGGATCTGACACAAAACTTTTCGGAAATTACTTTCGAGTTTCCAATTGTATTTTCAAGGGTTACCAACTTGTTACCGATCTGTTGTATTCAATTAGATCAACTGGACTTGAAGTTTAGTTCTTGAAGACGTTTCGCTAGTCATCCGACTGGCTTTCTCAATTCAGAATGACTTGTACAAGAATCTGTGGCAATTATGTACCCTGGAAAATCCCAATTAGCATTTCACAGCCAGGTGTTAAGGGTGTGATTGGATAGTGGCTAAGAGGTTTACTAGGAACGCCCAGAGTAAGGTGTCAAAACAGCATTATACATGGCAGACAGTTGGTGTCGAACCCCCCCACCTCTATTTAGGCTTTGTTTCTTTATTTTCACATAAATGGCCTCCTTGACACCTCTCTTGAACCAGTCACGTTCCTTTGCCAATATGCTAACATTACAATCTTCAAAGGTATGTCCTTTATCCTTCAGATGCAGGTACATGGCTGAGTCCTGACCCGAGGAATTGGCTCTTCTGTGCTGGGCCATACGTTGCAGTTGCTGTTTGGTCTTCCCCACATACGAATCAGAGCATTCTTCACTGCACTGCACTGCGTATATGATGCCAGTCGGATGAATAGCGAAACATCTTCAAGAACTAAACTTCAAGTCCAGTTGATCTAATTGAATACAACAGATATAAGAGTTACCGACAATAAGCTCGTACACTCGGTAACCCTCAAAGATACGTTCTGTTTTCAGATTTTCAGGGTCTTCAGGTTTTTTCCAGTTTCCATAAATCCGAAAATGGAACGAAACTTCCGAGTTTCGGACATCTCTAGCGGCACTCTATTTCAGCCCTTTTTAATTCAAGCTATTGGCAGAAGTTAAAAGGGATGAAATAGTTACTAGCACTTTGTGATGCACTGAGAGGGGCTATCAGCATACAACATGGCATAAGTGGGGAGATTTTAGTTGCAGATGATTATTTAATCACTCTGGTCCCACTAATCATCCCTTCTCTCAATACATTAACTGCATCACATCACTTCTTTTTATTTCTGTAATTTTAGTGCATTTAGAACCGATTCCATGGTTTTATTTCCTATGAATGGAATAATTCTATTTTGTTAGTGTAAGGATGCCTTTTAGTACTAAATACCGTATATTTTTGTTTCTCACTCAAAAATTATTTTTTTTTAGTATATAAGACACATCTTTAATTAGCATTTATCCCTTTCTTGAAACTTTACCAACTATTGTATATACAGTAGCAACTTGTTTAAAAATAATTTCACATCACCATTCTCCAAGTCTTAGGGGATCCCCTCCAAAATGATCTATTTGTGATCAGACATTCACACACTTTATTGCAACTCCCCTTAAAAAATTAATTGGCTTTGTCAATAAGCATCTCTTCTAGTTTGCAAAGAAACACCTAAAGGAATAGTTTACTGCAATAGTGAACTATTGCTTTACTACATTGATTGAAGACCGGGAGGTTAAGGAGCTATGCCTTACCTCTCGTTCTTCAATCAATTGTTGGAGAGACAGGAACGAAGATGCCGAAAGGTTGCCTTTTGCGCGATCCAGAGTGGCCGTTCTGAAATTTCTGACAGCTTCCTGCTTCTGTTCCACTATAGCACGCGTTATCGGGCATGCACATTATTGCGGAACAGAAGCAGGAAGCAGTCGGGACCTGTCAGTGAGGAGTTAAGCTGATGTACCTTACCAGGAAGGCTTTGTTTTGCATCTGCCCCATTGTATGATAATCCATCCATATTACATTACACAAGCTCTCAGTAGTGATGGATGCACTCTAAGGCAAAGAACTCTTTTTTAGGGAGATGCAATATCCCATTATAAAGGGAAAAATAAGTGCAAAACCCACGCTACTCGATGTATGATTGTGCATGGGTTTTATACTTATTGCCTGAGCTTTTTCCAAATATTTTCAGAATTAGTACAGTGCAAGCGATGTAATAACATTAGCAATGATTTTTCATTGAAAAAAAATTAAAGCTTTTCAATTGTGGCTTTAACTTTCCAATCGCGTTAACATGATTTAATAATGGTTGAAAGTGGTTACTACAGGTAAGTTGCGATAGGGAAATGTATTGCATTTCCCCCATTAACAATAGTGTTGCTACAATAAGCCAGATAAATAAGGAACAGAAATCTAACCTTGCATTTTTATGTTTTTTTGCATTTACAGTAAAACCTCTTTATGGGAAGAGCAACAGCAGAGACTGAAATCAAAGTCTACTTAAAATCCACCCCTTTACACACACCCCACTGTCCAAAGCTATTTTAATGCAGCAATAAAAGTACACATTCAATACTTAAGCCTCATACACACGCTTGATTTTCGAGCGAGGCATGACCCCCGACGGCAGAGCGGTACACCCAACGAATGGCCATTCCGCCAGGTGGATCAATGAAGACCCCTGACCAAACGCATACACACGGACGATTCTTGGACAAAACGGACATTTGTCAGGTGTACCGTTCTGCCGTCAGGGGTCGTGCCTTGCTCGAAAGTCGAGCATGTATACGAGGCTTTACTTGAAAGATTTATTGATGAAATAACACCTGATGATGCATGAGCGTGTTGGTTAATGTTTACTTGTTAAAGATGATATACTTATTGTAGAAAGTCTAGTGATGATGCATGTCTGTGTTATATAACATGTGAGTCATAAGGAGGGTTGATGGACACCAATGTTACTAACAGGAGTGTGAATATCATGGGGATAAGCAACCATTTGAGCCTGTTTTCACTGATGTGTAATTCGCTTTTAACAGCTGCAAACAGCGTAGTTTAGCTCTGCAAGAAAGAAGATTCCAATTTTAGACTTTACTTTAGGTTTTGGTTTATCAATAAGCACACCGATACATTTGTGGTCATGTTTAAAGAATACTAAGGAGTGTATTAATCCATTGGAGTATGTGGAATATTTTCTTTTTTTCATTTGATAACCTGATTCCGAGTGCAAAGCTCCTCAGGGGGGTTTTAGCAGCAGTTCGAGATGTAGGAGGAAAATTTTTAAACTTGATGTTGAACTGTAGTGATATGTTACAAAATGGCACTTTTCATTGAGCATTTATTTTTCATTTGTCATTAAAAACATTGAAACATTGCCCCTTACCTGCCTGGTTCCTGCAATGCAGTTACAGCATCAGGAGAACCCAGAAGGAAGAGGCATATGGAAGGTAAGTATTTCATCAGGCTGAGTATCTTTTAATTAATTACATAACTCAGCATGTCTGCCATTAGATGCTTATGCTACTGTTGGTATCCAGTCTACTCTCAATCAGTCTGTGAAGAGTATGGATGTATGGATGTAATTGATTGCCTTGGATTTCATGCTTACCCTTTAGCAGCAGCAGGAGAGAACAGAGCAGAGCTTTACAAGCAAGCAGCAGCAGCTCTAGGTAAATCCCCCCAGCAGACCAGAGAGGGCAGCAAATCCCATAGTCAGGAATAGACAGAGGTACGGTGTGTGTGTGAGTACCTGCGCCCGTAAACTACCAATGGAACTAACCATGATCTGTATCAGGCCCCTAGCGCTCCCAGGAAAGTGCCCATAATACTGCTTTGACAGAAACAACAATAAAACAGCTTGAAAAGAACGATGGCAAAAAATAAACAATGTTGTATAGGAAACAAATGTCTTGGTGAAAGATCACTATCTCTAACAATAATTCTGCCTAAAAAAATTAACCTCAAAAAGGTAGAAGCTGAATGAATTGAGGGAATGGTTTCCTGAGCAGACCCTATGTAGCTCTGCTCTATGAAGACTGTGGGTATACTCCCCAACCAGTATCAACAAAAGACACTAATAGCAGGACCAGGGGCACCCCAAAAAGAATGTACCATTCACAGACCATGCACCTCAAAGACCAGTAAGCCTTTTATTCAGAGTTACAAAAAATAGCACTACCAAAAACAAAGCTGGAGTAAATAAATGGAAAACAAACAGCTTCTGCATATAATCAAATAATAATAAACAAATTTCAATTACCATTTTACTGCATTAATCAGTAGACCATGCATATTAACAGATTAATGTCTTTTTCATTTACATTTCGACACAACATCACCAAAGTGAAATTCCAGTTTATTACTGCTTCTTGAAAAGGGCAATTTAATAAGGCATCAGAACACAGACTTAATTCTACAGTGGCTATTGACAATGTTTTTAAACAGTTGCATATTTGCCAAATTTAGCTAATGGAAATAGAATTGCCACTTAATGTCTCAACTTGCAGCTGCAGGAAATAAATTGTTCCTGGCACTTCTCGTGCCTTTTAAGAATATATTTAGCTGATAACTGGATCCAAAGTGCTTGCTGCTTTATTCCTTAAAGACCTGTAAATAAAATGCTAAACTAAGAAACCAATTCCTGATGTTTCAGGAAAAGATATTTAAGATATTTATCTAAAACTGACCATACACAGGAAATTCCTAGGTAATTATGAAAGATCCTGTGCATTTATGGGCTGATGCAATAAGGGGTGCAAAAATTTGCCTGTGCTATTAATCTGCAGTAACCAAACAGATGTTATTTAAATGTTGTAACCCTAACATTTGATTGGTTGCTGCAAAATAAAGATAATTATACTCATAACGTGCTCGATCCCCTGAATAGTAGCCACGGTGAGGACCTACACCGCTAAGTCCTCTACCCCGGGTACTTTACCTAACAGCTGTACTTACATTACATTTTCTTCAGTTTTCCTGTCCTCTTCTGCAGTTCACAATGTAGCCAATGGGAACATAGGCTCTGCAAAGAAGCATGTCTTCTCATTGGCTATGTCGCAAACTGACAGGGAAACTTTAAGTTAGTAGGTATCTGCTGTTAGGTAAAGGACCCAGGGTGAGGACTTAGCGGTTCAGAGCCGTAGCTTGGGTACTATGCAGCTATGGAACGGGGAAAGGGTGAGTATAATTGTCCTTTACATGCATGGGCTATTATATAAAATTGCATCAGTCCCATAGTGTTTTCTCTAGAAGGAGAACCTTTCATTTATACTGTGTTGTATTTCTTGTTTATACCATTGTGGGATCGTCGTGTCTGTGGTGTCACGATTCCTTAAGAAAGAGACAGCAGACTTTGTAACCATAAACAGTTGCAGGCTCCTGCCTGTAGTTTATTAAACGGTAAACTAAAGAAACTGAACAGAAATCCCAGCTCTTCTGAGCGTCAAGCACACAGTTTCTTTACTGGTAAAATAACAGTCTTTTCCAGTATAATCAGACAGTCTTTGCATTACCAAAACAAAAAAACCCTATTTGACTGCTTGTCTTAAATCAATAGAACCAGAGCCTGCTAGCAGAGCTGCACTCCCTCCAGGATTTTCTCCAGAGCAAAAACCACCCACAACCACACCCAGGCTGTCTGCTAAATAGTCCACCTGTGGACTTAACTGGCTAAGAATCCCACCCACTCTTCCTAGCCAGACTCCAGGGCCCTGCTAACTGGGTAAATTAAACACCTCACTACAGAACTCCATTTTAACTTCCCCTGGAGCCTCAGCGAAGCCATAACTGCAGCCTGGGTGGTATATACACTCCATCTACAACTACTCCTTTAGCAAGACAGTTTCCCTTGTCACACCATATATATTAAATATAACCTACTGTCGTTTTTTTGTATTTAAAGGGTAACTGTGGTCCAAAAATGACTTTAGGTAAATTGACAGGAATTGCTTTCCTAAGTATTTTACTTTTGTTATTTTTTTGCATAATTTTGAAGATATTTACATTTTGATGTGTGATGTGGTAGCAGCATTCCAATATGCCCTGCACTTCCTGCTTCCTGCTCTGAAATCATGGGCCATATTCATATTGGTTTATTGATTGTAAATTTCTGATCGTTTTAATGATCATAAATTCATTTCTGATCACAAATTACCGATAATGATCATTAATCTATGATAACGAGATTGTAGATTTACGAACTCCATGGAATGACATTAAGGTACTTTACTACCGCATGTTAGGTATGACCGCAGCCATAAATTTACAGCCACTGTCATACATTACTGTAACACGTGGTATCGCTAAATTGGCCCCATGTGACAGTCCCTCCTCCTCATAGGCCCCCAAGGCCACTCTCCTTGCAGTCTTGAAGCCCCTGTGGCCCCTCCCACTTATGTTGCAATGACCTTCAGTCATTGCAACACAATCTCGTCCTGGTTTCTTCAGTTTTCCCCTGCAACGAGCATGTGCCATCCACAGATTAGAAGGAGGAACTAGTATCTGTGACTGCAGATTCAGAACCTCCCACTCCCTAACTTTCTAATCATTTTCACTTTTATTTAACATTAACTTGAATGGAAATTTCAGCTGCGCTTTAAATGGAACAACTCTGGCTTGTCTGTACTACCATTAACAGTTTTAAATGATTAATAAATTTTGAATACTGTGTAATTTATGGAGCCCATACACACAATACTCATGAAACAAATTCCATTATTATACGTTTGATATTGATTTATTACAAATTTCTGTTGTGTCTAACAGGAAAAAAAAATTGGACAGATCATTGGAGGATCTGCCACACACACAGTCAGACCGATGAACCATATCTGAATAATATGACCCACTTAGGATTGTTGCATGCATGGGCAATACATTATACAATATCAAAATTTATAAGCAAAATGCTATTAGTCAAATTCCTTCTTTGGACTTAGTTAGTTAGACTAAGTTAGTTCTTGTTGTACCCCAAGACCTTAACATTTGGAAATTGCATGGCTATGCCTGTGAGATAAAAGGCAACACTTTACTGGATCCTATATAATAAAATCCTAATGTATGTCCCTGCCTTCTGTGTTGTGCGCATGCGTGCGCGTCCCTGTACTGATGGGAGGAGGAGAAGGAGGATCTAGCGCCCATTGTTTAACGGGCTTAACTATCTAGTTTTATAAAAATGATCTTGGGGTTCTCTACTACAGATAGTATAGTATTTGAGGTTGAATAAAGACATACATCCATGGTCCATCCAGTCCAACCTACTCAGCAATAACCACTTTTTATGAAAAAAAATTCCTTCCTGACTCCAAGTGGCAATCGGAAATATCCCTGGATCAACTCTACTTTATGTATCAATACCAGTAACTTGCAACATTCCTTGTTTTCAGAAACGTATCCAGCTTTTTTTTTTTTTAAACTATCCAATGAACCTGCCATAACAACGTCCAATGGGAGACAGTTCCAAAGTTTTACCACTCTTACAGTGAAAAACCCTTTCCGAACTTGAAGACTTCTTTTCTTTAAGTCTTAAGGGATGTCCACTTGTCCTCTGACATGTTCTTTTGGTGAACATTGGTGTATTGTATGGCTCATTAATGTATTTATACACAGTGATCCTATCCCCACACAAGCGCCTTTTCCCTAGTGTAATTTTTAATTGTAACTTATCCAATTTGTCTTCATTTTCAAGCTCACCTATTCCCTTTATTATTTTAGTTGCCCTTTTCTGAACCCTCTCCATTTCCATGATGTCCTTTTTGTACACAGGATTCCAAAATTGCACTGCATATTCCTTACCACTGCTTTGTAAAGAGGGAGAATAATATTTTTCTCCCTTGAATCCATACCTCTCTTTATACAAGTATAAAGATTGGTCCTTACCTGCCTTGGGTCCCTTGGTGGCTGGACTTCCTGTGGGCCCGCACATGACATTCCGTTGACGTGGGCACAGGTGTTCGTTTGTGGTCATGTGCGTGCACCGGCTTAGCACCAGAATTTGATAGGCAAGGAAAGGAGAAGAGCGGTGTTGGATGTTTGATCCCACACCGGCTCCTTGATCTTTCCTGTTCCTCGTCTGTCCCAGTACCTTGTTCCCCAACATTAGGGGCTCTGGTGAAAATATGGTCACACTTAGATCCTGTGGGTACTCATTGGTCTCCACCAAGGAACCAGGTAAATCTTGACAACCAGAAAATACTGTATATTGCTGGCTCTAGCTGTTGCTGCCTGGCACTGCTTGCTACCTTTAAGTTTGTAGCAAGATAATTTTCCAACAGGGATTCACTTAACACAGAGCCATTTATAGTATAAGTAGCACAAGGATTTTACAGTCCAAAATGCATTATCTTGGCACCTATGTGAACTAAGACGGCTGGGTCACACCCAGCCCCACCCAGTAATCTGTCTACATGATCCACCACATGCCGAACCCTAGCACCAGGCAGGCAACACACAGTCTGGCATTTAGGGTCTTGGCAGCAGATGACCCTATCTACAGTTCTAATAATGGAGTCGCCTACCACAACTACCTGCCTAGCCTACCTGACCCTAAGTTCTTGCTCCTTTGTATTAGCCCTTTCCATAAATACTAATTCTGAGCTGTCCTTCTCCACTTCCTCACCTAAACCTAAATCAAACCAAATCTGTTGGGATGACCAAGCTGGGAGGAAGCAACCCTTTCCTTCTGTTCCCCACTTACCCTAGTAACCCTCGCAAAACTACCTCCACCCTAAACCTTCCATGCCCCACCTCCACCCCCTCTATACTGGCCCCAGCTAGTGCCTGCTGTCCCCCCGGTTTTGCCGATCTCTGCAATGCTGCAAGCTGTCCCCTTAGACTCTCCACCTCACCCCTGGAATGTCTTCTCCAGGTTCCTATACATGTGACAGGATGCACATTGTATGGTATTAACAAAACTGTCCCTTCTAATAAACAACACCAATAACAAACCCAGATAGTAGGGGGATTTAAATAACCATCCAAATGCATTTGTCATTACATAACGATGATATTTATAAGCCATGAAATATTATAAATTTATGTGGAGATGTAATACTTACCCTCTTCTTCCTTCTGGGTTCTTGCGATGCAGTAATCATGGCAGGTAAAGAGCGCAGAGGGTAACGCCACAATTTAGTAGTGCAAAAATTGGGTGTCTGTGCCAATAATACAAAGGGAAGTGTGGGTTTAACTCCATTTTAACCCTGCAATGTTCTATATTACATCTCCCTGATCATCTCTAACACATACAAACAACATACGCAAAGTAGAATATGTAGTAATCATGTGTTATGACCAGGAAGTTTAATCTTTAATCTACTGACTAGGTGGCAGGAATAGTTTCTATTAAACACACTAAAAAAATCAGCACTCATAACTGCATTATTCTGTTTTGCGTGTTGAGCTCAGTCTTATTACCTTATTGATTATACTGGTTTTAAGAAAGTACAGTAACAATAAATTAAAAGAATTTCATCGGCAGAATACTTAATTAACTTTTAAATGTTTACCATTGAGCTAAAGATGTGTCCTTAGGTGCATTTCTTTAACTCAGCATAGCGTAATGGATGTTTAAAATAGTGTTACCTCCCTTACTATTTTGTGGAGCACAAAACACTCAATAGCTACTTACTTAAACATCTCTAATAGTGTTACATGCCAATAGCTTAATCTAGTGCATTTGTTGGCTGCTTAAAGTATTTACAACTGCTTCTCTAAATCTATTGTACATAGAATGAACAGTGACATTTGTACTGTTTGGTTGGAGTGCTGTTAAAGTAACAATATTACACATATGTGGCTTCTGTCTGGTTTAAAATTACTCTTATGTACATTGAAAGTCTTAGGCAGTTTAGATCAATAAAATTCACCAAATAATTTGGTTTGGGTTTTTTTTTTTAAATTGCACTAATATATCATTATAGTAGCGCACAGGATTGTTAACTTATTTTATTGCAAATCACTGCTTTATCTTCTGCTTAATCCTTGCAAGGATTGATTTAGTCTTCTATAAAACAGGTGCCACTAACCTGCTTGTTACAATGTAACAGAACAAAACAAGGATTTAAAACTGGGCAAAGGGCAATCATACTTAAAAGTTGAGATTGAAAGGTCCTTACCTAAATGCAGTGAACAAAACCTCTCCTTCTGAAAGCCCCGGACATGCCCCCTTCACTTCCCGGTACGCAACCAATAGGATCCCATTGATCAGCCCTGCAAGCCGCCTTGTTTTCAGGGCTTGTTTGCAGCATTAAATCCCAGGGACGAGGAGCCTTTGGATTAGGTCCTTAACCTGGGTACTATTAGTTGGGGGGGGGCTTTGAAGGGTATAATTGCCTTTGAAGCAGATGTTATAATTTACCGTTAACACCATATCAAAAGTGAGCATATCAAGAACAAGGGAGCAACAATTTCAGGGCAGTCATTTGGTATTAACCAAGTCTTAAAGGGGAAGTTTAGTGCAAATACATGTACTATTCAGGGGTGGAAAAGCAGTATTTTTTTCATCCCAATGACCTTAACCTGTCAATTCAGCATTGTGTCTGTATATAAATAAATGCAACTGAAATACTGACTTTTTGTTTGCAGGACCCCTAATAGAGACCGTTATGGTTTGGCCCTTGACCCAGCGCCTGGGTTGATTCAGTTGCTCAGTAGAGAACCTAAAATGTCAGCTCACTAATGTCAAAAGCAGGGAACAGCAAAGGGTATGAAATCAACTGATTTTTCAAAATGGGAGAGAATATGTAGAATAATTAAGTATGCATTACACAAACTAACAATTTAACAAATATTGATAATTTCCACTGAATTGTCCCTTTAAGGAAAAATGTATTCGCCAACAGGTATTTCCCAGTTTTATTTGCAGAGACAAAATCATTTAAGGCAGCCAATATCTACTGAACTGTGGCAAGTTCTCCGGGGTTCCTGGAATAATTTACCATTCAGAAATAGCAACCTTGATACTAAGGTTTAAGCTGCAGTGGACATACAAAATACTGATATTCCCCCCTCTTTTTTGTGATTAAAGAAAATCATTAGGATGGAACAAATTTCAAATTAGGCTGTATAATGTTGGATACAACATATGGGGTGTTGGATACAAATATGGTTGGATACAAATATTCCCCTTTAAGGGAATATTTACAACTAGATGGCTAGAGAGATACAGTGCAACTTTTTATTCTATCTAGGCATGCAAGTTCTTCTCTGACCTCACTCTTTGCATACATATTAAAAATTTGTAAATTGTTTCAATAGAATTGCTAACGGTACAGAATTTTCAGTGTTTTAGAATCAAAGGCTTTCTTATTCTAGTATGTAAGTGAGAAGCAGCCATTGGTGAAATTCAGTCTCAGCATCCACTAACACAGTTTTCAGTGCATTTGGGGTACACACAGTTTTCAGTGCATTTGGGGTACTAAACTTGTTTATTAAAGACTTGATATCAAAAGGCCCATGAAAACAGCACTTTATTTGAAACAGCTTTCAAAGCTAACAATACCGAGGGTAAACCATTGCAGATCACAGGTAGCCAGTGATGTCTTCTGCTGCGATTTGATTGTTTAATTAAATCCTGTGACAAAACTTCATGCAAGAATTAGCTCCACAGCATTTCACCTATTTTTACAGAGTGTAACTGCTCAAAATAAAACTAACCATGTTTGCTTGACAAATTGGTTCCCATAGCTGTTAATTTGTGCTTGTTTACTCATCACTAGATTTAGACCAGTTTTAAAGTTAGAATAGCAGTGGGTGCTTTATAGACTTTATTTTAACACACAGACTGGGGTCTGGTATACATTCGAGATGTCTTTGCTGCCACCCAAATCAACAGTTTGATCAGATGAGTGGGGATCAGGAGAAATACCAGCAAGCAATTGATCTTGACCGTTTTTTTTGCTGTTTATATTTTATCGTGGCTAAAGATATTTTTTGTTTTAGAAAGATAAATTGTAAAAGTTAAAAGCATAGAAATCTGTTAATGACTTTATATCCCAGTAAACTGTAAAAATAACGTCTTCTTAAGAAAATGTCACTTGTTCTTTTGATAAACCTAACAGGAATTTTTGCTGCTAGAACAAACCAAGTATAGGATAATAGAAAATCTGTGGTCTTCCAATTTCTTCTAGCCCTCCATGCTGTTCCTGTTTAAATCAAGAGTAAGGTGTGAACTGAAGCTTGTCAGTAATAGAGATGAACGAAACTGGTATTGTTCTGACAGTGGTTCTGAAGAACTTCTTGAAATTATTTAAAAGTTTCAAACCCAATTAAAAAATTTTCAACTGTTCGAATTTTCAACTGTGAATTTCAATAAGTTCTGAATTTTGATATTCTTAAAATGCAGCTAGCAAGATATTGTCTTGTATAAAGAGGAGAATTGATTCAAGGGAGAAAAATATTATTTACGAGGCACTGGTAAGGCCTCACTTGGAATATGCGGATACCTTGGAAATGGAAGCAGTTCAGAGAAGGGCTAAAATAATAAGGGGAATTGAGGGCTTGACTATGCAGGCAGATTAGACAAGATAGGATATGATCACTTTATACAAATATATTAATGGGCCATACAATAAACTCTCTGGTGTATTGTTCACTAATAGGTCATATCAGAAATACTCATGGACATCCTTTAAGATTAGAAGAAAAGAAGTTCTAAATTCAGGTTAGAAAAAGGTTTCTTTACAGTGAGAACAGTGAAATTGTGGAACATTATTCCAGCAGATGTGGTACTGGGAAGTCCATTGAATAGCTTTAAAAGAGGGCTAATATGCTTCTAAAACATATACTGTAGTTCTGGTTGACCCAGGGAACCGATTACCATTTTGAGTCAGAAATATTCCCCCCCCCCCCCCTTCAGCTGTTTTTTTGCCTTATTCTGAATCAACTGCTAGGGTTAATGAGTAGGGTATAAAGTAGGGTTAATAAGAAGGGTATAAAGTTTGAACTAGATCGATGTATGTCTTTATTCAACCTCAATTATTATGTTATCCAGGAACACTGAGCCATGTTTGGGCAAAGTGCTGGGGCATGGATCACATGGATGTGATTTTTTTTTTCCACATCCAAAGTGTTTGTAATGTTATTTACTTATTGAATACTTGTTATAGTATAGTATAGTATAGTATAGTATAGTATAGTATAGTATAGTATTTGAGGTTGAATAAAGACATATGCCTATCTAGTCCAGCCTAGTCAGCAATACCCACATTTCCTGCCCAAGAGTTGGTCCAGGGGAAGGGGAAAAAAGTATGAAAGGGGGGGGGGATTTCTTCCTGACTAGGAAGTCGGAAATATCTCTGGATAAACTCCAACTTTAAGTATCAACACCAGTAGCATGCAACATTGTTTATATTTAGAAACTAATCCAGCTTTTTGCTTTTTAATCTATCTAATTAACTCATTACCATTTCCATTGGAAGACAGTTCCATTATTTTATCATTCTTAAAGTAAGAAACTCCGAACGTAAGCACTGAACTTCTTTTCTTCCAGTCTTAAGGGAAGTCCTGGTGTCCTCAGACATGTCTATTGGCGAACAATGCCCCAGAATTACTGTATTTATACACAATGATCATATCCCCATGCAAATATCTTTTCTCTAGTGTGCATGATTGTAACTTATCCAATCTGTAGTATGGATGCTAATTAAAAATATCAACAGGATAATTGCTTTCACCAAGCTTCTAACACAGCCTGCAATAACATTTTATCATTAACAAAATCTATTTAATTTCACATGGGCAGAAAGCAAACATCAAATGAAGGCTAGACTCAAACAAAAACTGAAAATTCATTTTAATGGTCATTTGAAGAACTTTTTAGCAAATTCTTTCACTTTAAATAAAAAGATGTATACACTGTAAAATGTATTAAGATTTCAGTTTTAGAGAAAAGCAGCAGTAGAAATACCATGTCTACACATTAAAGAGAAAAACATTAGATAAAAAATCTTAAACAAATGCTTTGCTGAAAATATTGATAGGTTGCAGATTTTGTCTGAGCTGTGTATGACATTATTATAATCTTACAAGGATCAGGGATCTATATGGTTAATATGAACCTGAGAGAAACATGGAGAACTATCTATAGAAATGTGTATCCTGTTGTATAGCATGACATGTGGCCTACAATTTAGCCATTAGTAGAGTTTCATAAGCCATGCTGTTCCTCTTCTATATCTGCCCCTGCAAAAGGGAGTTAGATCTCATTTCTGAGCAAACTGCATTCTGGACCAAGATGGGTAATCAATAAAAATATAGTTAGCCAAAATGAAAAAAAAAAAAAACAGTAAAAAAAATGGTGAAAAGAACTCTAAGATAAAGCATGAGACTTTTCGATCCCTTTTGCTGCAATAATATGTTAGATGGGGCAAAAAATGGAAAATATAGTCAGACCGCAAACTGTCTAAGAATCACTAAAAATCCAATGTGCAGGGAATTGTAGAAAAGTTGAATTTAAACTTTAATACTGGGTTTAAGGTTTTTAACACTGATTACAGTAAGTGTTTTGAACAAAACAACATTGTACAGAATAGAAGAGGGATTGAGAGAAAATGAAGCAGATGCAGCCAAGCCACTCTGTAGGTTCAAAGGATGATTCCTTGTGAACAGATGACAAATGTATGTTTGTTCTCTGGGTACAATAAGTACAGTCTTGGGAGATTGAAGTAGGTGGCAATAAAATATCAGAATTGGTGGGTTTATGGCAAATTACGGAACAGACAAGTTTACTCTACAAAAAAAAATTAAAAATAAAAGAAGCCAAAGAGATGATATCCCAATAAAAGAAACACAATCCTTTGTGGATTTACCTAGACTTTAAAGATCTTTCTTTAGTTAAGCAGTGTAAAGAGACCTGTATGTGTACCTTGTACTAGATGGAAAAATATACATTTTAAAAGCATTGCTTTTATCTGGGATTTGCTTTAATAAATAATCCACGGGGTTTCTGAGTTTTTAAGTATTGTTTGCCAGATCTAGGGTATCTAGGCTATTACTTCAAAAGAGTACTTGACTTAGAAGAATGTGAATGTCAGATACATAGCAGTAGATACAATAGACACAATGGATATAATGACTTCTTGTACTTTTATAGTGTTTCTCAATATAACAATGAAGTCAACAAATAACTACATCAAACCCCACAATTATAGATTGTGGTTGAAATGGCTTTACAGTGCCCATTTGAAGGGTAACTATCACAGTTGTGATACAGTGCTTAAAAGAGATTTAAAATGCACATGAACTGTAGTATTGGTCTGAGCCCTCTGATATGCTGCCTGACATTATAAACTCATCAGGGGAAAAAACTGATCAAATGGTGTAAAGCCCCAGTTGCAAGACTTTTATTTCCCCTGTGTTCATTCAGTTTTAATTTATTGCGGCTTGAGTATCGCAGTATTCCCTCAGTTTATTACAGATGGGACACAAAAGATACTTCAAACTTTCTTCATGTTTTGCCTTTAAATATTGCAAGCATCATTGTCTTCTACCATTAATTTGCACATATTACTAGAATTCAATATTACTAGATATAGATATACACTATACTAGACATATACTAGATATATACTAGATACACATATTACTAGAATTCAAGAACTCGTATTTTCGAAAATCCGCAAAATCTCGTAATTTCGAAAATTTTCCACGGTTCGGAAGGTGGAAAATCCGGAAAAATCCGCCGTTCGCGAACGGGATAACTCCGCGGTGGATCCGGGTTCAGATCCGCAAACCGGCCATCCCTAATTAGAAACTGTTGAGTTTCGTTCCGTTTTCGAATTTTCGAAAATTTCTAAATTTGAAAACGAACCCCTAGAAGTCTATGAGAGAGAAAAAATGTGAGTTTCTGTCCATTTTGAGGGACAAACAGTAATAGCAGGTTACTGTAAATGACACAGAGACCTGGGGAATGGTCTGGGGAACCCGTAAATATAACCAAAACTTATTTTAAAACTATCTTTCCTCATGATCGGGTTGTTTTCGAGCTTCCTCATTCTATTTTTGAAATCAAGCGCTACTTTCGAGGGTTACCGATATTACAAATTAGAGGGTTACTGAAATCATTTCTTGCTTTCTAGGGTTACCAAAATCGATCTTTACTTTCGTTTTGCGGTTTCGATTTTGATTTCATTTTCGATGAAATTTCAATAAAAATCGAAAATTTGGAAAATCCGGGAAATCCGGGAGCTCTGAAAGTTTTGTTGGGACTTTGAAACCCTCAGATTAGATTCGAAACTGGGTTCTATTCGATCCCACATTACAGCTCTACTTCTGACTTCTGGTAGAATGAAATGAATATTGGGACATTGATGTATACTGTTATGATAGTTAGAAAAGGCACTGCAGGAAAGAAAGGAAGCAGGCTTGCTCTCTATGTCAAGAATAATAAAAAGTAACATTATGACACGGCGCAAAGATGATTTTTGTAAAACTAAAAATAAGGGAGATTTCAAACATAAAAATCTATAGATCCCAAGAGAAAGAGACGGAATTGGTAACATTATCACTACAGCGAAATACTGAGATTTTTATGAAGCCTTAGATGATAGTTATTGGAGATTTCAATATGCTTGATGTTAACTGTGATGCACTTGCTGTCAAATCTTCAAGGTGAAAAAATATTCTAAATTCAGCATGTGTAAGGCAGCCAAACCAAAGCAAATCATTGAAGATTTAGTACTTATTAATGAATCGAATGAGGAACTTGGTATGCATTCGTTAGGTGTTTGAAATAAAGACAAGTATGAAAGGAACTGCAAGGAAAAAAATAGGTGCATATGGTATGGAGTGTAAACACTTTATAAAAATATAAATATATCCAGCTTTCGAAAAATAGTAACATTAAAATAGTAGTAGACATTAATCTAAAAAACACTATTTATAAAAATAAATAAATAGCTGGCTTAGTAAGATTTTACTTATTCCAATTTTCATGCTTCTATTTGGGACTTCCTAATGTTGTGGTCATATACAATGTAGAAGCCAACTAAACTGTTACATTTTTAGGAGTCTTAAGCTTAAAGGTGGCCATACACATGCGATTTGTACAGCATGTGTACCAATAGATCACATTGGTATCTGTCAGCACACATGCTGTGGGAACTGCGTACACATACCCAGTGATGCACGGAACTCACAGGCATTTCTGTTTGAGGCTCAAGCAGGAGAAAGCAGAGGAAATCTCAGAGGGGCGGAGCTTAACATTCAGCAAACCAGTAACAAGATGTCAGCAACTTCCAAGGCGCAAAGCTAGGCTCTGGAGGGACATAGGTATAAAAAAATATGGCAATGGTATTTTTAAAGCTGCAGGTTCCAAATGAACCTTTTTTTTGATTTTACAGTGCACCTGTCCTTTAAAGACCAGCTGATAAGGTAAAAACACAAACAGGGAAGATCAGATACAGACCTGTGTTTCTCATATTCAGAAAAACAATCACATTTTAAATTGAACTATATTTATGTGAGTAAAAAGATATATAAAGACCAAACACTTGAAGTTGTGTCAGCCATGTGATAAAGTGATTCATAAAATTATATAAATCAGGGAAAGGAGCAAAATTTGGAGTAAAGAGGACTAATAATTTAAACGTACTGAGCTAGTAAAAGCTGCATCTAAACATTCTGTGCTTGGTTCCATATTGTTTCATATTTGGGTTTTTTGTGTTCTATGCTCAAGGAACTTGTGCGAGTCTCTCTTCCTACTCTGCATTGTTTCTGTGTCACTGTGACAGGCGTGTTAGCTGAAACATAAGCCCCACCTCCAAAAATTTACTTTTTTTAAGCTAATTAAAGGCTTGCAATAAATATCTGTGCTTTCCTCTGCCTATGGACACCTTAGAGGCAAAAAAATCTTTTTTTCCTGGCATACTACTACCTTTAAAAATGAGTTTGGGAGTGGAGCTTATGATGCAACTGATGATGCTTTGTCCAAGCAGTAGGATACAAATGGGCATGCTCAAGCCAGGGGCTTGCTGGGTCTGGTGATGTCACAGCACACTATGTAAGTTGTAAGCACCACACTTCATACTGCTTAAATTTTGATAGAATGCAGTTGGAAGCATAAATCTGGAGTCATTTTAAAGGGCATGTTCATCCAAACAAACAACTTTCTATATGTTGCCCATCCCCAACCACTCTGTCAGATTACTGAAATAAAAATCAGAACTCCACTAACAGCCTATTGCTCCTGCGGCGCTCTGCTCTGGCTCCCTGCTTGCCGGAACTTGCAAACAGGCTGGACCGGCAGCCGTGTCAGTGATTGGCAATGCAGAGTGCCGAGGGAGCGAAGGGCTGTACGTAAAGTTCTAATTCTTATTTTAGTAATTTGACATGTCAGTAGGGGGTGGGGAAAATTCTTTATATGGTAGGGAGGGGGGGATGGAGGGGGGAAAGGGCTCCCCTGTGTATGTCACACTACCTCCCGGAGGCAAGACAGAAGACAGAAACTTTTTGTCAGGAAGACAGCTCCCACATTTGTATGAAGACCATAGTTCTCCTCTCGCTACTAAATAACCTATTGGTACATTTATTGTCCAAAATAGATTTGATTGTCTCTAAAATTGATTTTGTCTCTATCTACTATGCTCAATGAGCTTTTTGTAAGCTTGAACATATGCTGAGCAAACAGCATTGGAAACAGCAGTCAATCATTGGCTTCGATGTCAACAGTCACAGTCTTGATTGACTGCATGGAGGGAGGCACTAGATTCCTCTGCCAGAATGGAGGCAATAATTATACTGAAATACCTGGTTATTAATACATTTATTCTATAGAATATAGATGTATTTGTATATATCAGTTGTGGTTGGTACCAGGTAACTGAAAGGGTTTAATTTTTTGTTTTAAGGGTGGAGATGTCAATACTGCAAAGTTGCATTGGCTGTGTATGTGTATATAGCATATGTGTTAGTGGTTGTGTAAGGAAGAACTATTTGACAGACTAGCAGGGTTTTTCAATAAAAGTTCTTATCGTTTAAAATGGTGTTAATTTTGCCCCAACCAATCAGATGTTAGTTTTCAAATGTTAAATAAGATCTGATTGGTTGGGGCAAAATTAGCACCATTTTAAACAATAAGAACTTTTATTGAATCTCCCTACATGTGTTTCGCAGACTGTCAATGAGATGTTGCCATCCCAAGTAATTCAGCATGAGAGGCAAAAAAGAGCAGGTGGTCTGGAACCCTCAGTATTAGGAGAAAAAATACCATAAATAACCAATCTACTTGATGCCCATCAGCTATTTTAAGTCTTAGAACCTTTTTAAAGTTACAGTTTATTGAGCATCGAAAATAAATACTAAAAATGAATATGTGTATTTGCATTAAAAAAAGTTTAAATGAATTTCTAGACTGTAAGCTCCTCTGTGGATAGAGGTAAAGGGCCCTGTCAGTATACCAGCTTGCATTTGTATTACCATACCTATATGTTACCTTTTGTACATATGAACATGTCAGAGTATAATTAGTTACATTTTAACAGTAAAAAAAGGAGAGTAAATTATGTTGAATGTATAGCTTTGCCTACCATTGTCTAAATTATTGAGCTTTGGAGTCAGGAAGGATCCCTCCCCCTTTCCATCTGGGTTTTTTTTATTTTGCCTTCCTCTGGATCAACTGCAGGTTGTAGGTTCATGTAGGCAGGGCTCATGGGTAGGCTAAAAAGGTTGGACTAGACACACATTTGACTTTATTCAACCTCCATTACTATGTTACTATTATCAAATCCCTACTATTTGTGTTGTAATAAATCTTTTTCTCCTAGATGATTAATGACTTGCATAAACAGGATTCATTCTGTTCTCTATTAAATACATACAGAGCTCAAATACTGAGCACGTCATTCCAAATGCAAATGCTTTCTAGTGTCTGCTATCAATGACACTCAACAAGTAGAAGATCTTTAAGATATCAACATACTTGTTATTGTAACAGCTAGTTCTGCCAATAATTCATGGAACAGTTACTTCACAATTCAAGTAGTCAGTTATTGACTTGTGGCAATCTATATCTGCATTAAAATGGTGAGTTTTGGATTAATGTGGAGCTGAAAGCCCAATTGAAGCTCTTTCCTACCAGCCTTTCACTGTAATTGCAGCATGGATTTCACCAACCACAAAAGGGCAAAATGATTGTGATCATCCACAACAGTCAATAGAACATTGATTTTGCTTTAGAGGCTACAATTTTCACAAAATATGGAAACCCATTTTGCAACAGAAAAAAAAATTGCGTAAGGATCAGATTTGCAACAGATTTAAATAGTACTCATAGCCACCTAAATGTTAGGAAGATGGAAGCTAATGATCTGTAGTGCAAGTTTGTGAATTCTATTGTTAATCAAACAAGAGATAAAAGAAATACAGGTAGGAATTCACATCTAAATAAAGGTTTCCACATCTGATGTTGCTAATTGTATCAGTCCCAGTCTCAGTTTATTATGTGCTGGTGCTCCTCAACTTAATGATATTGGGAGTTAGGAATAATCAATCCTACCTCAATGTCCAGGAACTTTTAGTTGTAAGGCTACATTTAGTCGTTTTTTTGACATTCGAATACATTCTCCTGGCGATTTATTAGCAACTGCCAATAGAAACAGCTACATGCAGCATTTTCTTGATGGCAAAACATATGAGAACCTCCAGGTAAATACCTACAAAATATATTTGTATCAATGTAGCCTAAATGGGGTAGTCTACTTTTACTTCCTTGTTAGATTTGAATCCCTGTCTCATCTTTATTTTTTCTCCTACAAAAATAGGTTGGACTAGATGCCACATTTAACTTCCCATATACGATCAACAATATATTCACATTTAACTTCCCATATACCTGGAATCTGTCTGGCATCAAATCAAATTTGGTCATTCCTCTGCCAATGCACACAACTAAGTATAAGCAACTATTTTGTTTTTGTCTTGAATAGACTTATTAGCTATAGCATATATATATGTATATACTCTAGAAATACTGTAGGAAGAGGATATCTGCATACAAAATACACAAGAGCCCAAGAAGAAAAGGAGCAAGTAGAACTTCTTAGGTGCATTTACTGGTTTTCTTACAATATACATTGAACATTAGACTACTTCACATGCTTTATTATTATTAAATATTATTAATATTATTATTATTTGTGTAGATTTATATATTGCCAACATCTTTCGTGGCGCTTTACAGTTGCATTAATATACATTAGGAAAACATACATGTTATAATGAAGGGTAGTGCAAGTAATACAAAGTGCAAATAATTCAAGTGCTGGTCCAGCAGCATTCAGTGTGGTAAGTTACAGCATTACTGTGGTACGATAGGAAGAAGAGCATTTCTATTGAGCACAGTATTGTATAAAGTATATTATTAATGCTTTATGCAAAAATAATATATTATTTTTTTCTTGCGTTTGTATCACGTTTTTATTTTGCCTTGGGTTAGATGTTCAAAATAGAAAGACTTCTAATTCTGTAGCCCATTTTTGTTGGTCATTGAATCTTAGTAGCTGGGTGCCTTTTCAATACGGATGTTTTATTTCTAGGGAAATTAAATTATACATGGATTGGTTCACTTATTGCATTTTGCTTATGAGAAACACCCTAAATTTATGCTGTTCTCGAACAATGATTGAGCAAATTGAGACAACACACCAATCTAGATGTTGTCAACAACAGCCATGATTGAAATTAGCTTGTACATAGCCTGCAGAGGCAGAAATGACTGCAGCTGATGTGACCAGGGAAGTAAATCAAATCTTCTGCCAATACATTCTGTGGCTGTCCAGATAAAACGTTGGACTAAGCTAGCGAACTTTCACCTTTCACCCAACTCTCTAAGCCAAAGTACAGATTAAAAAAAATCAATAAACTGAATCAATATAAAAATATTTTTAGTCTCTAACTGAACGATATGTTTTGACAAGGCCAAAGAGGTGTATGAAAGAACGGTAAAAAGATAAAAGACAGAAAATTAGGATTTTTCTTTATAGGATCGCAAATCATATTTTTGTAAGGTTGCGATGATTCTTATTGAAGGAAATAAATGTTGGTTTATTTAAAAATTGCAGAAAGAGTACAAGAGGGGAAGGAGGGCTTCAAGGTAACACTCCAAGTGTCTGCAAAAAAAACGACTGTATTTATTAGCAAGCACACTGATGTGGGTTTATATAATTCCATGAGGTACACTGGCCTTCCAGCCTATTGCCAATATCATGTCATCTAGTACTGTATAGTATTTTTATAAACAGGTAGGGGTATCCAGATACAAAAAGCGAGGCATCCACTGCCTTACATTTTTCCAGTCTCCCCCATGCTAGATAACCAAGTCCATAAATAAGTAGTAAAGTGTAATGACAATGATACAGGACTGTAGCTGTAAAATAAGAGTTTTATTTTACACTGAAACATGCGTGCTACATGTTTCGGACAGGAGTCCTTCCTCAAGCAATTGAAAGGAATCCTGTCCAAAACACAAAGCACGCATGTTTCAGTGTTAAATAAAACTCTTATTTTACACAGCTACAGTCCTGTAATTTGTTAAAAATATGTTGCATAGAATTAAACATGGCAGTTTATTTCCATTATTCAAGTAAAAGGCATTGTTTTTTACTTCCATATTTAAATCTAAAGCTGGCCATACACTACAAACTAACCTGATTTTCCTATAATGTTTTGCCTACTGCAAGACCTGATCATTTTGCGACCAACATGTCTATAGCCCCGACATTATTACCAATTTGTGTTGGATTGAATTGAGATAATGTTTGGTTAGTGTTTAGGTAGCTTAAAGGATAAGTACACTGTAAAATCAACTTATGTTCATTTGGAAGCTGCAGCTTTAAAAATACCGTTGCCATGTTTTTTTTTTACCTATGTCCCTCCAGAGCCTAGCTTTACTGTTTGAGGCTCAAGCAGGAGAAAGCAGAGGAAATCTCAGAGGGGCGGAGCTAACATTCAGCAAACCAGTAACAAGATGTCAGCAACTTCCAAGGCACAAAGGTAGGCTCTGGAGGGACATAGGTAAAAAAAAACAAACGGCAATGGTATTTTTAAAGCTGCAGCTTCCAAATGAACATAACTTGATTTTACAGTGCACTTATCCTTTAAGATGTTTCCACACCCAGTGTGCTCTCTCGTGATTGTGGATGTTCATGTGGAATTCCTGTTGTGAACTAGCTTTTCCCTGACCAATAACTGCTGCCTTGTAAGACTACTGCTTATGGGTACCTTGAGTGAAGTCCAAATAAACTTGTGAGGACCTTCAGTGATCATTAGAGTCATTAGACTCTCTTAAAAGAAGGAGCCTTTGGACACAAAGAGAACAAATTTTAAAAATATTTATGAGAAATGTATTTACTAACACATATCTCCCCCATTGTTTAAGAGATACAGACTTTTCAGGATGTAACAGTCATGATTTCCTTTTATTTACACAAATCCTAATATTTTTTATTAGTATTAGTAGAACACCGTGTTTTTGCTTTTCTGAAGCTCTAATGAGGAAGGCATTTTAAGAGAATACCTGGATCTGCAGCCTAAAGTTCCGATACTGCAGGTTATCGTAAAATTATGGCCACAGTCATACATTTACAGATGCGGTCGTAAATTGGTACACAACAGTAAATTTATGACCGTGGCCATAAAACATAACTTTAGTAGAAACCGGTATCATTAAAACCAATACCACGACTTTATAAATATGGCCCCTAGAGACGTGCAGTGTGGCTCTAGTTACATGGATGTAAAATATAAGGCTAAATTTACTCCACATTCCCTGTATTTAATAATCATTGTTATTTTGCCTATATATTACTGCCCAAGTTCTGCTTGTTGGCAATAAAAATTACTATGAATAGGGCTTGCTCAACCAGGAATCCAGGAAACAGACGAGACTGCTTCAGTTCCAGCAGGTAGCTAAAACCACAATTTTATTTGGTTACATATAAAACAGCATCAAAACCATAAGGAACTTGACGCGTTTCGTGCACTTCCTCATAGGTATTCCTTAACTTACAACGGAAGTGACTTCATAGATATAGGCATGGACAAACTCCTCCCCATTGTATTAGTATTATAGAACACCGTGTTTTTGTTTTCTGAAGCTCTAATGAGGAAGCATTTAAGAGAATACCTGGATCTGCAGCCTAAAGTTCCGATACTGCAGGTTATCGTAAATATGGCCACAGTCATACATTTACAGATGCGTGCGTAAATTGGTACACAACAGTAAATTTATGACCGTGGCCATAAAACATAGTTTTAGTAGAAACCGGTATCATTAAAACCAATACCACGACTTTATAAATATGGCCCCTAGAGATGTGCAGTGTGGCTCTAGTTACATGGATGTAAAATATAAGGCTAAATTTACTCCACATTCCCTGTATTTAATAATCATTGTTATTTTGCCTATATATTACTGCCCAAGTTCTGCTTGTTGCCAATAAAAATTACTATGAATATGGCTTGCTGAAACAGACGAGACTGCTTCAGTTCCAGCAGGTAGCTAAAACCACAATTTTATTTGGTTACATATAAAACAGCATCAAAACCATAAGGAACTTGAAGCGTTCGTGCACTTCCTCATAGGTATTCCTTAACTTACAACTTGTTTTTTTAATCTTCCAACCTGATCCAGGTACATGGACCTACTGACCTATCCTTCCATTTCCGTAGCAGCAGGGGTAACTATAGTCAAAAACAAATTTTGACCAATAATCAAAAATTTAGTTTTTTTTATTCCCCAACCTGACATGAGTACACACACCATCTGCCCTAACCATTCATTCATGTGACAGACATATTTAAAGGGTAAATAGAAAACAACAATGTCCTCATCATTGCCATTATTGAGTTTTAATTTCTGTAGCACAAACACACACACATTCCCTTCCAAAATGCGGCCTTTCAAGCCAAATCCAAAGTTTATACTTTCCCTTTCTAGTTTATCTTAAAATTCTTCTGCACTGCAGCACCATATAACAATTGTAACTTATTTATAGGTACTATAACAATCAGTTCTTACTCTATAAGTTATGGTTTGCATGGGCTGAATAAAAATTGTCCGAAATTAACTGCATAGTTGATCTTAATGCAAGGGTTTGTCTTTTTTTGAAAATGAGGTGAAAAGAAGATTAGACATTGTGCCCTTCTTTTTAACACCGATTGGCAATCTTTAATATCTCAAATATTCTATTTCACTGAAACTTTGATTTTTTTGTCTTGTTTATAATTTTCTGTTTAAAAAATAAAAATAATAAATTTAATTTTATTTACCTACGTCGCACTCTCTGCCAAATAGGGACAATAGCACTAGCCTCTGTCCAATAGGACACTAGCACTCTCTGTCCAATAGACAACTAGCAACTCTCTGTCCAATAGGACAATAGCACTCTCTGTCCAGTAGGACACTAGCACTCTCTGTCCAATAAGATTAATAGCACCCTCTGTCCAATAGGACAATAGCACTCTCTGTCCATAGGACACTAGACTCTCTGGCCAAAGGACACAGACCCTTTGTCCAATAGGACACTAGCAGAGTCTCTGTCAATAGGACAATAGCACCACTTGTCCAATAGGACACTAGCACTCTCTGTCCAAAAGGAACTAGCACTCTTTGCCACTAGGACACTAACACTCTCTGTCCAATAGGACAATAGCACTCTCTGTCTAATAGGACCCTAGCCACTCTCTGTCTAATAGGACACTAGCACTCTCTGTCCAATAGGACAAGCACTCGTCCAATAGGACACTAGCACTCTCTGTCCAATAGGACAAGTAGAACCCCTGTCCAATAGGACACTAGCACTCTCTGTCCAATAGGACATAGCACTCTCTGTCCAATAGACAATAGCACTCTCTGTCCCAATAGGCCAATAGCACTCTCTGTCCAATAGGAACTAGCACTCTCTGTCAATAGGACAATAGCACTCTCTGTCCAATAGGACAATAGCACTCTGTAAATAGGACAACTGCCACTCTCTGTCCAATAGGACACTAGCCCTCTCTGTCAATGGACACAAGCACCTCTGCCAAAGGACAATAGCATCTCTGTCCAATAGGACACTAGCACTCTCGTCCAATGGACATACACTCTCTGTCCATAGGACACTGAGCACTCTGTCCAATAGAACAATAGCACTCTCTGTCCAATAGGACAATGGCGCTCTTTGTCCAATAGGACCACTAGCACTCTCTGTTCAATAGGACAATAGCACTTCCTGTCCAGTAGGCCACTAGCACTCCTGCCCAATAGGACACTAGCACTCTCTGTCCATACAAACAATTGCACTCTCGTCCAATACAACTAATGCACTCTCTGTCCAATAGAACACTAGCACTCTCTGTATAATAGGACACATAGCACTCTCTGTAAATAGGACACTAGCACTCTCTGTCCATAGGACACTAGCACTCTCGTGTTCAATAGGACAATAGCACTCTCTGTCCAGTAGGACAAGTACACTCTGTCAATAAAGATATAGCACCCTCTGTCAATAGGACCTAGCACTCTCTGTCCAATAGGACACATAGCACCTCTGCAATAGGACACTAGCAATCTCTGTCCAATAGGACAATGACACACTCTGTCCAATAGGACACTAGCATCTCTGTCCAATAGGACTTTATCACTCTTTGCACCAATAGACACTAGCATCTCCGTGTCCAATAGGACAATAGCACTCTCTGTCTAATAGGCAATAGCCGCATCTCTGTCCATAGGACATATGCACTCTTGTCCAATAGACACTACGCACCTCTATCCAATAGGACACTAAGCACTCATCTGTCCAAAGGAATGATAAACCCCTGTCCAAAGGACTAGCACTCTCTGTCCAATAGGACATAGCATCCTGTCAATAGGACAATAGCCTCTCTCATGCACTAGGCAATAGCATGCTCTGCCAATAGACACTAGCACTCTCTGCCAATTGGAAATTAGCACTCTCTGTCAATAGGCACATGACCCTGTCCAATAGGACACTAGCACTCTCTGTCAAAACAGGACACTAGCACTCTCTGGCAATAGGACAATAGCATGCTCTGTTCAAGAGACACATCACTCTCTGTCCAATAGGACACAGCACTCTCTGTCCAATAGGACAATAGCACCGTCCAGGTCCAATAGGACACTAGCACTCTCTGTCCAATAGGACAATAGCACTCTCTGTCCAATAGGACAATAGCACACTCTGTCCAATAGGACACTAGCACCCTCTGTCCAATAGGACAATAGCACTCTCTGTCCAATAGGACATTAGCACGCTTTGTCCAATAGGACACTAGCACTCTCTGTCCAATAGGACACTAGCACTCTCTGTCCAAAGGACACTAGCACTCTCTGTCTAATAGGAGAATAACACTCTCTGTCCAATAGGACAATAGCACTCTCTGTCAAATAGGACACTAGCACTCTCTGTCCAATAGGACACTAGCACTCTGTGCCCAATAGGACACTAGCACTCTCTGCCCAATAGGACACTAGCACTCTCTGTCCAATAGGACACTATCACTCTCTGTCCAATAGGACATTAGCACTCTCTGTCCAATAGGACACTAGCACTCTCTATCCAATAGGACACTAGCACTCTCTGTCCAATAGGACACTAGCACTCTCTGCCGAATAGGACACTAGCACTCTCTGTCCAATAGGACAATTGCTTTCTC